>CM076609.1:54919285-55458854 GCA_038502775.1 Hippodamia convergens | reverse complement strand
ACCTCCGTTAAGTTCAGTGGGCGACCTGACCTCCGGTGAAGGAGTGGTGTGATTGAAATTTCTTTTGTCAAAAGATTTAGAGGGGAAGGCAAAAAATATAGGGACCTTGAGAGGGGAAAAGATTTTGCTCGAAAAAATTTTTTTCATATGAGACAGACCTTGCTACCTCCGCTTATATTTTGTATGGGTCGTGCGCTGTGTCCTCCTGCAACGATGCCAGATTTTCGGACGACAGAAGGTAAATTAGTTCGGAATAATCATATATGGAATGCAGCTGTTTTTTCAACACATGTTTGGAAAGATAAGTGCTTTACGCTGCTCATTCCGGAGCTTCGGAATAAATGAAGAAACATCGTCTTGTGCCTGACAAAGGCTTCGTGAACTAATGGTCCCTATACACGGCTATGAAATAGAACGAGAGGTTTCTCAAAGTTTCAAGCATTATAAATCGAGATACTTTTTACAGAAAAAAACACATTCTATTGAATTGGGAAACATGCAACTGAATGTTGAAAAGAAGAAGAAAAGTTAATTACTCACAACATTGATGGGATTAATTATAATTGTACCTTTTTTGCCAAAACACGATAATATACGTTATATTAAATTATAAAAACCATTAGATAACCTTCAGATTTCTATTCCTTCAATGCACCGTTGGAAAATTTTCGCCCTACCAAAAATTTGGATTCGTCTCGTTGCTGGACATCTTTATCGATATTCAATGAAGAATATTATACCTCTGAAGAACAATAATGCTTTCGGAGTATAATTTGAAAGTCTATGTTTTCGTTAGTTTGTTTATTTGTCTTCACAGAAATCAGGAAACAATGTCCGGTTTGATTGTGGAATTGATTCTAATATACTCAACGAGGAAATGGGGCAAATATAGAATTTTCATGAACAAGTTGTTATATGAACCATTTGATTCATGGCTTTTACGGACGACGCTGGATGAACTACAAGAGATAGTGGAACTCGAAAGAGACATTTTTATAGTGTAAGAAAATTTATACATAAAAGTCCGCGACTACATATGTCTAACTCTCATCGGGGATAACCCTCGATAACCAATTTTAACATATTCAATTCAATCCAAATCAATGTTCAAGGGACCTTTTGACTGGTATGGAATGAATTAAAATTTAAATAAATATGACTGTTATCATTCCTTATAAAAAATGCTTTTCAAAGCATAGTTTCCTGAAGAATATTTCCCGAGATATGACGAGAGGCTGGAATAAAAATTTAGACAAGAAATAAAACTTACGATCTATCGTAACGAAGCGTTCTAACGCTTCATTTGATTGATTCTAACGAATCATTTGATATTGTTTCAAGTTTTATCCATCATTGAGGTTTAAGATTTTTTGATATTGATAATAATTGTAATTATTTTTTGATTTAATTTTTCATATTGAGATTTTTTGATTTTCTGTTCTCACGTTCATCTGATGCACAATATATGCAAGTTGAAGCATCTAATGAAAAGTAGCATAATATAGTGTACGTGTACAGGGTTAATATTGGTCGTAAAAAAAAGTTAAAATGAGCAAAATTGACGTACCTATTTTTCATGGGCATTCAGAATTCAGTACTAGGAAATGCAGTTTTCGTAAACCTAAAAATTTGTTCTAAACTATTGTGTTCTAAATGGTACAGTATGTGATAGGCATTCAAAGTTTTGTGAATCCCACCTTAAAAGTGGTTTTCCGTCTATGATCACTTCAAATGAAAAAGGTACCTCTTATTTTTTAAATTCGCAATATGATTAAATTAAGATCATATTGGGCGACCTCAATGCCAAACTTGGCAAGGAAGAAAACCTTAAAACGGTTATTGGTATGCATAGCCTACATGACACCACGAATGACAACGGATATCGGTTGGTGGATTTTGCAACAGCTAATAACATGGTGATCAAAACCACACATTTTCAAAGGAAAGATATACACAAGGTAACATGGAATTCCAATGATGGAATCACACGGAACCAGATAGACCATGTACTCATTGATGGAAGACACTCTAGCAACATTATTAGTGCACGAAGTATGAGAGGGGCAGAGAGTGATTCAGATCACTTTCTGGTAAGGGCAAAATTGAGAGCAAGACTGAATACAACATGGACAAATCAAAGTGTTCCAAGAAATGTGTGGAATGTTGAAAACCTAGATATACAAGAAAAAGAGGAACAATATCAACGACAAATACTGATAAAGTTCCAGACACTGGAGGAGGAGTCGTCGGAGAGGGAGACGACAATAAACCAGAGGTGGCAGAGCATAAGAGAGACCATAGAAGAAGCGGCAGAGGTGCACATCGGGAAAAAGAAAAGAAGCGCGAAAAAGAAATGGTATGACCAGGAGTGCGAGCAGGGCTTGAGACGGAAAACACAAATGAGGTTGGAACTGCTAGCAAGACCGACAGAAGAAAACAGAGAAGCTTATAATAGAATCAGAACACAAGTGAGGAAATTGTTGAAGAAAAAGAAAAAACAATATACAGAAGAAAGAATCCAAAAGCTCGAAGATGAACACAAAGCAGGTCAAGCTAGACTGTTCTATAGGGAACTAAAAACACTAAAAGAAAACTCAATAAACAACCTAAAATTCATAAGGAATGAATCAGGACAACTACTCACAGCGGATGAGGACATAAGGCGACAGTGGGGAGAATACTTCAGACAACTACTAAACCCCGTTAACCCAACTGTGATGAATGAGAACAGCAACTACCAAACAGCTGACCCAGAGGTATCACTGCCGACGCTGGAAGAAGTTATGAAAGCACTAAAAACACTAAAAAAACACAAAGCACCGGGACCAGACGGCATTCAGGCAGAACTCCTTGGTAGAGCGGGAGAAAGACTACATATGGAAATGCACCACCTAATATGTGAAATCTGGCAAAAAGAGGAAATACCTACAGAATGGCATGGAAGCTTCATAATACCCATACATAAGAAGGGGGATAAACACATTTGTACAAACTATAGAGGAATTTCACTAGTAAATACAGCTTATAAAATGATGGCTATCATATTGATGGGAAGAATAATTCCATACGCAGAGGAAATCATAGGCGATTACCAATGTGGTTTTCGCCCCGGAAGATCCACTATCGATCAGATTTTTATACTACGACAAATATTGGAGAAGAACTGGGAATACAATCGTGATGTGAACCAGGTTTTTGTCGATTTCAAACAGGCATATGACTCTGTGAGCAGGGAAGTGCTGTGGAGAGTCATGTTAGAGATGGGAGTCCCCAAAAAGTTGATAAGCTTGGCACAGGTATGCGTGCAGAATTCAAGTGCGCAGGTTAGAGTTGGCAATATTACTTCAGATGAATTCCAAATTGAAAACGGTCTTAGACAGGGAGACCCCCTTTCCCCGTTATTATTCAACTTCGCCTTGGAATATGCAGTTAGAAAAGTACAATCGAAAGTATCAAACGGTTTCGCAACACAGGGTTCGAAGGTCCTACTAGCTTTTGCCGACGATGTGGACATTATCACACAATCCGTTAGAGACGCGAAAGAAGTTTTCACCCTGTTGGAAGAAGAAGCCAAGGAAGTAGGCCTCAGGATCAATGAAGACAAGACCAAATATATGGTAATAACAAAAAATCCAAGATCACGTATCGGTCAAAATGTTACTATAAATGACTACAATTTTGAAGTAGTAAAAGAATTTAAATATTTGGGAGCAGTCATAACAGCTGATAACAAGAATGAAAGAGACGTGGAATCGAGAATTATGGTCGGAAACAGGGCATATTATTCCTTGGCAACACTTTCAAAATCAAAATTAATTTCAAGAGAAGCGAAAATAAAAATCTACAGAACAATCATTCGTCCCGCAATAACTTATGGGAGTGAGACATGGATCCTGAATAAACGTGAGGCTGATAGATTGCTGGTACTGGAACGAAAGATCCTGAGAGCTATTTTTGGGCCTTGTAGAGACGAAATAACGGGAGAATGGAGAATAAGAAAGAATCAAGAACTACAGGCACTCTATGGGAACGAGAATATAGTGCGACATATCAAGTCCAATCGCATAAGATGGGCAGGACATGTCATGAGGTCACAAGATGGAAGACTCCTCAATACAGCATTCTGGGAAAGGCCTGAGGGTAGAAGAACGGTTGGTCGTCCAAGAAAACGGTGGAAAGACGCAGTGACCAGTGATTTGCAGAGACTGGGAATAACACAATGGGAGCCAGCAGTACAAAATCGACTAGAGTGGAGAAGAATAGTAAATGCGGCCAAGACTCACCTTGAGTTGTAGAGCCATTGATGATGATGATGAATATGATTAAATCAAAATTGATATGATGAATAGTGAGTGGTAAGGACCTCTTGAAATATTGACCTCTGAAATGAGCATTTTTAGTGTACCAGGGGCGGACTAGGTTGTACATTTGAAGCTTACATTATCCCTGTATGATAAGGGATACCTTATCATACGAATGATTTGAATACCTTGAATATTAAGCTCAGGAAAAGGTACTCTTGTTCATTGTCGATAAAATGAACCGTTCTCGAAAAACAAAATATCAAGAGAACCTTGTCTGCCTCTGGTAAACTAAAGAAGCTCGTTCAAATTGAGTGTTTTAAGATGTCCTAACCACTGTTCATTATAACAAAGTAGCTCCAACCCGCGGCTCCGCTCGCGTATTATTTCAATTCAAAACAGTACTGATTGGTCCACAACCACACATTCATAACTCGTATCGAAGCAGAGACAGGCACTTGACTACGTGACAAAGCGATCTCGATTAGATTCAACAATTTCTTGCATAAATTCGCATTCGTTCAACCTGCTGTAACTTTTAAGGTATCCATTAGAAACCTATACGGTAAGGGGCATTTTTCAATTGAAAAAATAAAAACACAAGACTACGTTCACAATATTTTAATAAATTAAACATCTAATAAGTCGACATGTTTCGGGTTTCATGCCATTCTCAAGACTGAAAAGTAAACGCATAAGTCAAAGAAATAAACATCGAACAACAGATGTTAAAACCGGAGATAAGCGGAAATTTAATTGATCGTTCACAATTGGTTGTTCATATTTTGAAGCAGAAAATATTTCCAAAATTTCTAGAAGATCTGGGCGTCTGCTTTTTTCCCCTTCATGCAATATTCTTGTTTTATTAGAATCTATGAAATGGTTACAAGTGATACAATCAGAAAAACCAGTTGTTAATTTGTTTTGAAGAATTGACTTTCTATGTTCATCAACTCTTACCTTAAGAGAACGATCAGTCTGACCTATGTAAAAAGCTGGGCATTCGTCACAAAAAATTTTATAGACACCACTTTTTTCAAAAGTTGTTTAACTATCCTTTTCATTACAAAACATTGATTTTAAGTTTTTCTTGTTGGTATACATACAATGTCAATTTCATTTCGTTTTAGTCTACTACAAATATTGTCGCTTATTTGTGGGATATAGTTTATATAAGCAAATTTATCAATACAGTTATTAATTTGGGTGGGGTATATACTTGATAATAGTTTTTGATATTGTTTTCTGTCAATTAATTTATCTATAATATTGGGAGAGAAACCATTGTTCAATGCCAATGTCCTTAACACTTCCACTTCTTTTTCGAAATTAGCTGTTGAAAGTGGTATTGATATTAGACGGTGTACCAGGGAATGAAAAGCTGACATTTTTATTTTATATGGATGTGAACTACTATTATGGATGAGGATGTCTGAAAAAGTAGGTTTTCTATACACATCAAATTCCATATGATCTTCTACTATTTTTATCTGAATGTCTGAAAAGTTTAACGACTCATTTTCATTTTCCATTTCCAATGTGAACTGGACCGACACAAACAAAGAGTTAATCAGTTGGAAAAACAATTCAAGCTCAAAATCTGAGCCAGTCCAAATACAAAACACGTCATCTACATATCGTCTACATACATAGTACAAATTCAGTCACATTGTTATTAATTGACGAGAATATTTTCTTTTCCAAATGTGTCATGAATACTTCGCTTTAAAGAGGAGAACCCATTGGTAGACCATCCAACTGTTGATAGAATTTTCCATTGAACTTGAAATAACTCTGTTCAAGACACAACTGCAAAAGTTTATTTGTTTCATCTATCAATTCTGCACCTAGCATTCGGAGGGATTTTCAGTGACTTTAATTCATCTGTAAGTTGGATTGTGTTTTTGATGGAGTAAATTGGTTCATGTTGAATCATTTTTGGTAAAATAGAATTCAGATATCTACAGAGTTTTGAAGCTGGTGCATGAGGATAGGAAACAATGGGTCTCATAGGACAATTCTCTTTATGGATTTTAGGTAGAGCATATAATTGCGGTATTCTTGGATTCATTATCGTCAAGAGAAAAGTTATTTCAGATAATACGTTTGGGCAATTTTTGATATACTTTTTGAGTGAATTTTGGAATTTCGATGTTGGGTCAACTTTCAGTTCTCGGAAGTTATCAGAGTTCAACAATAATTCTGTTTTTTGTAAATAATCAGTCTTGTTCAAAATTGTAACTGTATTGCCTTTGTCAGCTTCTGTAATTATCAGATCATTCTCAGAGGCTTTCTTTTTGATTTGTTTCAAAACGGCAACTTCGATTTTATCCTGTCTAATACGAGCATTGGATATCATTCTCGCACAAACAGATTTTTCAAAGTTTTGTATCTCAGGAGTTTCGATCTTATTTAAAGCTAATTCTACATTAACTGCTAAATGTTTGAGGTCCTTATTATTAAACATATTCGGACAGTGTTTCAAACCTTTTTCCAATAATTTAAATTCAGCTTCTTCGAAATGTACTTCTATGAAATTCTTCACTTTTTCATAAAACTTCAATGCACTTTCACTCCTTCCCATACAACCGTTCACAAAATACATTGGGACTTCTTCTATATTCCCGAAATTCAAATGTCACTGCAATGACATCTCGATGACCTTGGCTGTTCCAACGGGCCAAAATTTAAAATCTGTTATAACGTGCATTAAAAAAAATTCGGTGTCAAGTAGGCTACTTGGAAAAAATGGCACGTTGGGATATTTTACTTGACAGTTTTTGTTCAGTAGGTGCCACCGATAATATTGCATAAAGATACTCCAGTATTTTCTGACGAATTTTCTTGAGATATGCCACCTGTTGACATCTGCTCTGAGGGTGTACCAATACACATTGTTGCCATTTACGGAGGAGGATACGTCTTTCGAGTCTCTCAGAGTTATTCATCCATATATGGCGCAGCACACTAGCGCCCGTGATATATACCCGAACTAAAAGATTGTTCAGTACATAAACAGGGTGCCTTTTGACCTCAAAACGATTTTTTGATATGTTGATCCTTGAGTCATCCTGATTCCAACAAGCTACAAATCAAGGCGATACGTTGTCACCTCCGAAATCGGAGGTGACAGCGTTATATATGGGGTCAGAGCGTAAAACGAGTTTCTGTTTTGGAGGTGAAAATGACCATTTATAACTATATATATATGTATATATATATATACTATAAGAATAAATAATGAGGGATCGGTGATGAACCGTAGACAGCTGTTTCGGGCTTTCGGCCCTCATCAGTACGAAAGAGCTGTCTACGGTTCATTTTCGTTTCAGAGGGTTATGTCCATTAAATCTTTCCCATATATATATATATATATATATATTATATAATATATATATATATATATATATATATATATATATATATATATATATATATATGGGGTTATGTTCATTAAATCTCCATAAATGTCCATATATATATATCGACATTTATGGAGATTTAATGAACATAACCCTCCGAAACGAGAATAAACCGTATATATATATATATATATATATATATATATATATATATATATATATATATATATATAGGTTCAGGAAGGTTTTTGGGAATCTCGGTCTTATCAAGGTAAGTAATACACTTCTATATCATTCCGAGCTTTCGGTAATATTTATTACCTTTTTCAAGGAGCTGTAAAAAATATAAAACTAAATAAAACAAAGGGTATAGAGTACATTATCATATATTACGGTCAATTAAAGATAATTTATCCATTATATATATATATATATATATATATATATATATATATATATATATATATATATATCAAAGAAATATCTATTACATCGAATCTCCTCAACTGGAACATGATAAAAAAATATTTTTCCGTTGAGGAAATTAATTTTTTTTACTCAGAGGGAGTTCCTGAAAGATATGAAATATTTGAATTACTCCATTGAAGTAATATGTTGAAGTATGGATTCTTGAAGTTGATAAAATTATCTGCTCCTAATGGTTTGATCAGAATCTGTATTCACTTTTTTTCGTTCCTGTTTCTTCTCGTTCAACTGGTTTATTTATTTTCACTTCTACCTGACTTTTCTCATGATCAATCTTTTTTCTTCCTCTTTTGGCTGGTTTATCAGTTTCTAATTCTTTCAGACTTTTCTCTTGATCTACCTTTTTCCTTCCTCTTCTGACTGATTCATTCTCCTCTTCTTCTTGATTCTTATCTTGGTCCTTTTCTTTTCTTTCTCTTTTGACTGGTTTAGTAGTCTCAACTTCCGAACATTTCTCTGCAGCTTGTATTTCAGAAATTATGCTTATCTGGCTCATTTTCTCCTCCAGTTCAGCTGGATAGATAATATTCTGATTATTTAATTCTTCCTTCCCTTCGTTAAATGCAATCTTTAATTTTTTTTTTTTCGTATTGGATGAATTTTCTAGTTCCTCAACATTCAATTTTCTCTGAAATTTATGTTAATCTAGAGCCATTTGCATAGCATGAATATTGTTAAGCATATCAATTTTCTGAGGTATTGGATTTCATAAGATCTCTGGGACTGGAAGGCGAGCTGAAAAGCTTTGTCAGAGAGCACAATAGACCATAAGGTCGCAGTGGACTGTAACCCCTTTTAAACTATCGGTAGAACTTTCGTTTATGCCCAATGAGGGAACATAGATGCAGATTTTCTGTCGAGTTTTGATATTGAGACAGAAAACAGTCATAGACATATGTTCGATCTGAAGATCAGTAATATAAAAAATTATATATTTTGAATATGTTATGGCTATTTAAATAGAAAATTACATGGAGAAATGAAATGGATCATCAAATATGGCGATTGATGACTTTCACATTATTCGACGTATGTTGGGTTGCCTATACTTAGGAGACGAATAAGATGAAGTGTTCTATCTGAATATTATTTATATTATTTAGAATTTTGAACGAATCGAATAAACTAATACTACTATTGTATTGTCTCTCGCTTATGCCAAATTTTCTATAAATGGCATTAACTGTTTATCAATGGGAAATTTAAGAAAAACAATTCTGTTCACATTTTGAATTGTCTGTCTAGGCAAAATCGAAATTTTCAAAAATTAATATCTTCAGAACGAAGGGGTCTACACAAATGAAATTTGTTTCAGAGAATTTCTTATTGCCGAATGATTTCATGAAAAAATCATGTACGATATCGGCTCCTGGCCACATTTTAAATTATCCCTCTCTCAAATCAATATTGAAATGTTGAAAAATTAATATCTTCAGAACGGAGGGGTCTACACGAATGAAATTTGTTTCAGAGAATTTCTTATTGCCGAATGATCTCATGAAAAAATCATGAACGATATCGGCTACTGGCCACATTTCAAATTATCCGTCTGTCAAGGTAAAATTGAAAATTTCAAAAATTTATATCTCCGGAACGGCGAGGTCTACAGAAATAAAATTTGTACCAGAGAATTTCTTATTGCCGAATGATCTCATGAAAAAATCATGAACGATATCGGCTACTGGCCACATTTTAAATTATCCGTCTGTCAAGGTAAAATTGAAAATTTCAAAAATTTATATCTCCGGAACGGCGAGGTCTACAGAAATAAAATTTGTACCAGAGAATTTCTTATTGCCGAATGATCTCATGAAAAAATCATGAACGATATCGGCTACTGGCCACATTTTAAATTATCCGTCTGTCAAGGTAAAATTGAAAATTTCAAAAATTTATATCTCCGGAACGGCGAGGTCTACAGAAATAAAATTTGTACCAGAGAATTTCTTATTGCCGAATGATCTCATGAAAAAATCATGAACGATATCGGCTACTGGCCACATTTCAAATTATCCGTCTGTCAAGGCAATATTGAAATTTTCAAAAATTATCATCTTCAGAACGGTGAGGTCTACACAGATGAAATTTGTTTCAGAGAATTTCTTATTGCCGAATGATTTCATGAAAAAATCATGAACGATATCTGCTCCTGGCCACATTCTAAATTATCCCTCTGTCAAGGCAATATTGAAATTTTCAAAAATTAATATCTTCACAACGGAGGGGTCTACACAAATGAAATTTGTTTCAGAAAATTTCTTATTGCCGAATGATTTCATAAGAAACTCAAACGATATTGACGCCTGCCCACATTTAGAATTTTTCATCTATATAGGCCAAATTGAAATTGAAATTAAAAAAAATTAAAATCTGCTAGGTCATTAGAAATTCCGTTGATTTTGGACAAAAAAGACGAACAATTTGAAAAAATGAAGAAATTCTCTGGTACAAATTTTATTTCTGTAGACCCCTCCGTTCTGAAGATATTAATTTTTGAAAATTTCAATACTGCCTTGACAGACGAATAATTTAAAATGTGGCCAGTAGCCGATATCGTTCATGATTTTTTCATGAGATCATTCGGCAATAAGAAATTCTCTGGTACAAATTTTATTTCTGTAGACCTCGCGGTTCCGGAGATATAAATTTTTGAAATTTTCAATTTTACCTTGACAGACGGATAATTTGAAATGTGGCCAGTAGCCGATATCGTTCATGATTTTGTCATGAGATCATTCGGCCATAAGAAATTCTCTGGTACAAATTTTATTTCTGTAGACCTCGCCGCTCCGGAGATATAAATTTTTGAAATTTTCAATTTTACCTTGACAGACGGATAATTTAAAATGTGGCCAGTAGCCGATATCGTTCATGATTTTTTCATGAGATCATTCGGCAATAAGAAATTCTCTGAAACAAATTTCATTTGTGTAGACCCCTCCGTTCTGAAGATATTAATTTTTGAAAATTTCAATTTTGCCTAGACAGACAATTCAAAATGTGAACAGAATTGTTTTTCTTAAATTTCCCATTGATAAACAGTTAATGCCATTTATAGAAAATTTGGCATAAGCGAGAGACAATACAATAGTAGTATTAGTTTAGTCGATTCGTTCAAAATTCATAATAATATAAATAATATTCAGATAGAACACTTCATCTTATTCGTCTCCTAAGTATAGGCAACCCAACATAAGTCGAATAATGTGAAAGTCATCAATCGCCTTATTTCATATGATCTATTTCATTTCTCCATGTAATTTTCTATTCAAATAGTCATAACATATTCAAAATATATAATTTATTATAATACTGATCTTCAGATCGAACATATGTCTATGACTGTTTTCTGTCTCAATGTCAAAACTCGACAGAAAATTTGCATCTATGTTCCCTCATTGGGCATAAGAGAAAGTGGAGCCAAACTATCAACTAAGCATATCAATTTCTATACTCTGCAGTTCAGCCGAATGCTTTTGTCTTATACCTTCTATTTCTTTTTTGTGTGCCTCTTCTATACATATTTTATTCTCCCGCATGTCCTCAAAGTTTTTCTGCATCTGTTCTATCATTTCATTCTTGCTATTAATTTCTTTTTTCATATTCAGTTATTTCCTGCAGCTGAGTGTTTTTCATTTTTCCATTTCTTCAGTCAATGAAGATTCATTTATGTGGTCCAGATCCACTTCATATGATCCTGTTGCGGTTTTTTTCCTTCTATGATTACATTGTTGTCATTATACATATTTTATTTCACCTTCAGGAAGTATTTCTACTGATGTTTCGTCAAACACGACCACTCCACCATTATTTGTAATTTGGTTTACAGATAGCTAGTTTCTTTCAACTGATCCAGTTTCATTTGCAGTCATGCAATGTCCCTTATTGGCAACATTTTTATTTAATGGATATGTTTTCCTTATTTAATTTAATTTCTACACCAATCTATAGCCTTAGCCTATTACAGATTGGGAAAAAAACAGAATTGCAAGTAATAACCTGTTAAAAAGTAAGAAAAGATAAACTATGATTACACATAATTCTAAATGGAAATCAGCTTCACACTAATATTATGACCCCAACACAGCTCTTCTCACATCTGATGGAGTGCAGCTAAAAATGTCTGAAACATGATTAAAATTGCAAAAATCCTGACACATTCTGAATAGTGGCGATAACCGAAGCACGTTAGTACGTGGAAATGGTAGATAAAAAGTATTTATATTTCGAACCGGCAATCTCGGGACGTGCACATTCACTGACGCGAGTAAGTAAGGGCAATCAATTTGTGAACAAAGAATATTACGAAGGAAGAGAATTCCTAAGTAAATCCGGCGTTCTTCTAAGGAGTTTACATGAAATCTATCCAATAGATACTTTTGTGATATGCCACGAATCGGATAGATGCCATCAATTCTAAAACTAACGCATTTCAGGAATCGCCTTTGTTTTTTCTCTAAATTATCAATATGAACCCTATAACCAGGATTCCACACAACACACCCATATTCTAGATTTGACCTCACGAGCGTCGTAAACAGAAGAAAAAGAGATCGAGTCTCAAAAAGGTACTTGGAGTTCCTAAGTATGAAACCTAGAGTTCTGAGTGTCTCAGTGACAACTGCACGCACATGAGGCACAAAAGTTAACCCCTCATCAAATAAAACTCCCAAATCCCTACATTCAGTCACCCTGTCCAAAACACTGCCTTCAATGTTGTATTGAAAACAAATTTTAGATTTTCCTCGGCCAAATGACATCACATTACACTTTTTTATATTCAATGAAAGCCGATTTTTTTTACACCAATCAATCAGTTCATCAATGTCACCCTGAAGATTCCAGCAATCCTGGATGGAAACAATACGGCTAAACAATTTGCAGTCATCTTCATACAAAAGAGACGGGCATGCTAAAAATGAATTCAAATCATTCATGAATAACATAAATAACAGAGGACCCAAAATAGACCCCTGCGGAACACCAGAAGATGCTGAAAACTCAAAAGACCTGACTACAAAACATTGAATAAACAGTTTTCTATCTGCAAGATATGATTCCAGAAAAACGATGAAATCCGTTGTTAAGCCAAAAGAAAACAACTTTGTTAAAATGACTTCATGGTCCAGCCTGTCAAACGCCTTGGAAAAGTCAGTATATATAACATCGACCTGCGAGGACTCGTCCAAAGCAGTGGAGACAAACTGGGCGAAGCAGGTCAAATTCGTTACAGTAGACCGCCGCTTAACGAAACCGTGTTGACCATCATTGATTTGACATTTCACGTGTGCATATATTATATCATACAGAGCTCTTTCAAAAACTTTGCTGAAATTGCTCAAGATAACAATCGGTCTATAATTTTCAATGTCTTCCTTACAGCCTTTCTTGAAGACTGGGCACACTTTGCCTTCCATCCAAATACCAGGAAAGACTAATTTCGAAAGTGACAGTCTGAAAATCGTAGTCAAGGGCTTAGCAAAAATGATAGCGCAGTCCCTCAATAAAAAGGATGGAATATGATCAGGGCCAGCAGTCATGCTAACCTTGCATTTCTTCAAACAACACAACACACAATCCTCGGTTATGTTGGGAATTGGAAGAGTTTGCGCAAGACCGTCCTGGCCATCATGGTTTAGACGTTGACCCGAAGGGCTTACAAAAGCAGAGTCGAAAAAAGCTGCAAAAGCATCAGCGATGTCTTGGGGAGCTGATAAAGTGGAACCATTAAAATTCATCGATCCCGGAATGGACGAACTTCCTGGAATTTTATTTAAATAACCCCAAAATTTGAATGGATCCATCGATAAATTAGTCTCAGCTTCCTGACAGAAACTGACTCGAGCACTTGAGATTTCTTTTTTCAGTTCTCTTCGAAGAACCTCAAATCTCTCCAAATATGAAAGACAACCTGTAGTCTTATAGGCACGACAACATCTATCTTTGGCTCTCAGCTTTAAGATTATGTCACCGATAAACCAAGGTGGGTAAAGGGACCTACCACCTGATGTTTCAGGAACTAAAGCCTCAAGAATACCGTTTAGACGATCATAGAATCCTGAACAGGCCAAATCAACATCATCATACTCATTCAAGAAATCCCAATTAGTGTTCAGCAAGCAGTCGTAGAGTAGCGATAAGTCAGCTCTCCTGAAATTGAAACTTTTGGAATGAACTCTCTTCAAATTATTTTTAGGTTGTTTTGTTGACAAGGTTAGGCAAAACTCTAGAGGAGGATGATGTAAATCAACTGGTACGAGAGACGAGTTAGACTTCCTCACAATCACTTGACGTCGACAACAAACAAGATCCTTCCGTTCACATTGACCACATCATTGCACTGGCGTAAGTCCATGTAAACCAATAGTCCCTGGAGTGCTTCCATTCTTCCAACAACATGGGAAGAAGATAACTGATAATCCACATATTCAGGAATATTTAAATCACCAAGAATAACGACATTACAATCATCGACAAGCAGATATGGCAAACCTGAAAGAGCCTCGAAGAGTTCCTCATATTGTTCAAGTCTTGAACTGGGAGGGATATAAACGGTGATAATGATTAAATAAGAACCACGCCTTGCTATCTTCAAACCAACTATATCAATGTTATGAAAGACCTCAGTAATATAGCCTAGATCGAGATAGTAAACCATTAAATCAGAACGCACCGCAATCATAACTCCACCACCCCTTGTCGCGGTTGTGAGGCCAAAGCTACGATCCTTTCTGTACAAAATATACTGATCACTACATATTTTCGAATTTGATATATCCGAAGAGAGCCAAGTCTCAGATAAACATATAACATCGTAATCATGCTGGGAAAAGCTATCATAAATAATACACAATTTTGATCTTAATCCTCTAACATTTTGGTAATAAAAATATATGACACTTGAGTGAGATGCAAGAAAATCCCCAGAAGACCCATAGGGTACTGATTGCAATTCATCAGCGAAGAAGGAAGATTTCAAACTGTTGAATTTTTTTATGTAAATGGGGCATTTTTTGGCATCCCAAACAGCATGTTCGAAATCCTTTAAATTAGCATTAAAACAATTGCTACATTTTAAACAGTGCTTGAACAATTATTCAAGGTATGATCGCCGGCACATTTTGGACAGGATGTGTTATTAGAACATTTTAATTGTCCATGATTGAAACCACTGCATTTATAACAAATCATCAATTCAGTTGCATGAATTCCTTTGTGTGGCCCAAGTTTTCAAAACCTTCAGATGAGAGCTATTAAATCACTTTGTTTTGACCTTTCAAAAACTTCACAATATCCTCGGCCGAATATTTTTCGTCAAGACCAACAATCTAAACCTTCGGAAGAAACTTTTTCACATCGGACACTCGATAGTCAGTTGAAAGTTTCTCACGAACAATCTTCTTGATACTATTAGTGCCCCCGCAATCATCACAGCTGATTAAAAGACCACCATCCTTGATTTGCTTGACCTGCGAAACCTTTAGATCTGAATCTACAGGATCAATATTCTTCATGATGTCGCGTTCCGTTCTGGAATTAGCTTGACTGGTGTCCTTGGGTTTGATGACCACCATTGATTTGCACTTTACAGCTTTTGAATAACTAGCAGGCTCCGCTGCATGAGGTGTAGAACATATTTTCGAGAAAGTTTCATCAGCTTGATTAGTAATTTTAAGCCAAATATCATTGAACATTCCCCTAAAACCAACAAGCATTTCGTTCAGCTTGGAGTCGAATGATCCCTTTATATATTCCTCGTACTTATTGCTTATTTTATAGCAACAGGGACAATACCAACAAAACCCGGGTGTTTTCAAACATTGCAGATTATCAGAGAGAATTCCCACACATTTGGCTTGATAAGTTTTTCCGCACATGCCGGAGCATATGATGCTCGGTAATTTACGACGATCGAAAATTTCATCACAATGACCGCAAATAGACATTGTTTATTCACAATTTACGAGTAATACCCAGATTGGAAAATTACGAATATCGTACCTATAAAGTCCACTAAACAAACTGTGCAAGTGTTACAATCTTCGGTGGCGGAACTAACCCGTAACTCAACATTAATTTAGGAGATTCGCAATACGATTCGTCTTACACGAACGAGATATCAATAAATATTATTCCTGACATGATATTCCTTTCATAAGAAAGATGTCCTGAACTTCCACTATCACAAATAAATTTGGTGTCTTTCTGTAAGTTTTGATCAGCAACGAAAGTTCCAGCCAGGAAATCACTTTCATTTTTGTAGTAACACTTGTCTTCGGGATGACTATTGTCCTTCTTACAATATATACATGGAAGAAATTCTTGTTTCTTCCAACAATTTTTCTCTTGATGTCCTTTTTTTTTACAATAATAGCAAGGGTTATCTATCAACAATGAATTTCTTTCTTCTCTCTTGTTGTTTTACCTTTCCTTTCTGAATGTTGCCTTGAAAGCAGCATTCGGTTCTTCTTCGCATTTCATTCTTCTTTCTCCTTCTTCTCTCGACTTCAATTTTTCAACAGTTCCATCTTCTGGACTTGCGACTTGTTGATTCCCATGCTTTACAAAAATTCGTGTATTCTTCTGGTTATGCTGTCACTAATCTTGTCATCAACATAGTTTCATCAATTTGATTATTTATTCCGTTAACACGATTCAATCTATGGAAAGGTTATGAATTTCTACACAATTATGAAGCATATCTTTTGATGAATCAAACTTGAATTTGTAAAAATTAGTTAATATTTAGCATTTTTGCTGCTCTGTATCCCCACTATTTATAGCTACCAGAATGTCATACATTTTCTTACAGGTGTCACACGATAAGATGTATGGTTTCACACTTACGTCTGGTTTCACAGATCGTGAAATATAGAACTATGCAAGGGCATCTTTTGTTTTCCACTCTTCCACCTCCTTCTGGTCTTCCGTTGGCAAAGTTTCCGACCCATTCATGACACTCATGAGCTTTTCAGCATTTGCCATGAGTTTGATGTTGAAATTCCATAAAGGAAAGGTGGTTGGTCAATTCGACATCTTTCCTGAACATGGCGGCGAAAATTGCGTTAACACCTGCTGGACTGTTTTTTTTCTTTCAACTTGAAAATTCGCAGACTGCCTGGGCCGGTTTTCTGACCGTTTTTGTGTTTAGTTGAGTTTATATTTGGGTATATTACTTTTTATTCAAGTAAATTTTACAACACACGTGGAAATAATATTTCGGATATATTATATTGACAGTTGGTATTCTCATGAGAACTGATATACATACCTACTATGAATAATTTATAAATAACAAATTTTGTGATAATATTTGAAGAGCATAGAACAGTTGTCATATTGAAGATATTGACAATATGGGTGGTATACGTGAAATACCAGTTTGCCTCTCAATGTTGTAAGTAGAGGTATCAGGCTCTTCCCCAATTATTTCCAAGACGATGTCTTCGTCTGACGTTTGTGGTCGCCCAGGTTTTTGACTTCATTTAAAAATATACTGGAAGAGTTTTGTTCTTATGGGTATACTATAAGTATCATCAAGATCATTTATTTAAAATTTTGAGGAGCTGAAATAAATCGGGAGATTTTCATTCGTTCAATACTCCAATGCCGAATCCAGTTGTCCTATCAAGCATGACTGACTGATGTCAATTCCGAAATGAATTTTTCATTTGAAGCGCGATTAAACTCGAGAGAGAAAGAGAAGTTTATTCATGGTCATCGATCTGAGGTCCTTCAGCCCGATTAAACTATTTTTTGTGTATGTTGCAGATTTAAGAATGTGAAAAAGATTTATGTGAAAAAATTCTCTTAACTATTCATGAAGAACATGAACATTGTTAAGGAAATATCTCTTTTTTTCATCTGCTTCAATTGCATTCTGGTCATTTTACTATTACTTTCATTACACAAGTCTGCAAAAAAAATTCAGAAAATTGTTTGAAATTTGATAACTGACATTTACGTACTTTTCAGTGCTGAAGTTTTCTTACAAAAATTGTTATTATAATAAAATTTAATCCATTTTTCCAAATTTATAATATTTTATTTTATTTATAAATCAAGTTCTAAACCACGTTTCCAGTACACTTCTATTTTCCTTTAAGCTCATTAGTCATGATAATATCGTTTTTTCTTGCAGTTGAAGCTTTTGTTTGTTACTTTTCTGACTGTGGACTCGTTGAGGATCATCTTCCTTGGTATCTTCTTTCCATTTCCTTTATGTCATGGTGGAATTTTTCACCCTGCTCTTCATTTAAATCACCAAGGTTTGCAGGGAAATAGTCAAGATGTGAGTGGAGGAAATGAACTTTAATGCTCATATTACATTCAAGTTTCTTAAAGTTGTCGAGCATGTCTGAGATGATTGTTTGGATCTTTTTTGTTTTCTTGGAAACCGGTAACAACTAATTTAAAAGATGCCCACGCTGCTTTTTGTTTTGTTTCCATTGTGTGCTCAAAGTTGGGATATCCCATTAGTTTTCTAATGTCTGGTCTGACAAAGATTCCTTCCTTCATCTTTGCCTCATATAAACCAGGAAACTGTCCACAAAAATAACGGAAACATTTTCCTTCTTTTGGCAATGCCTTGACAAACTGCTCAGGGCCAACTTAATTTAAAGTGGTGGAAGTAAAACCTTCTTGGGACCCACAAGGCTTTCCCTGTCAACATTTCTCAAGATCCAATCTTTTTTTATGTAGTGATTCTTTCTGTCTCTGCTGTCCCATTCACAGAGAAAGCAAGGAAATTTTGTATAGCCTCTTTGTTGACCAAGCAGCATTGAAACCACTTTCAAATCACCACATAGTGTCCATTAGTGGTCTGAGTAGCACCCTTTGTTTAAAACCAGTTCAAGGTTTTCGTAGCATTCTTTTAAGTGAACCGTGTGTCCAATTTGCATAGAAGCATGCTCATTGCCATTGTGTAGTATAAAAATTGCTATGCAACTGAAAATGCATTATTGCTTTTTTAATACGTTTTAAAAGCACTTTAGACTAAATAACAGTTGCTGGAAATCCAAAACACCAAAATTCAAACTAGAGTACAAAGATATGTATGAAAATATCGAAAAAAGCTAAAACTATACAAGCAGTTTGTGAAACAACTGTACGTGATGGAATTTAAAAATTTTTTTTTCTGTAATCAGCGTTGAAAACAACATAAAAATAACTTATTGAATTTGAAACAATTTTTATGTCGCAGACCTGTGTTATTATTCAATTCTGTTATGCCCTCCACAGACTTCGTTCTTTTTTATCCGTTTGTATCATCGGAAGTATAAAAATCCGATGCGCGTGGTCAAAGACTGATGGGTGTGGTGATAAACCGACGGTTTTTGGAAGTACGGTTCGAATTGCGGTGACACGAAAGGATGGAAGAGAACAATGTCTGTCTCAGGCATTACGGATGCATTTCTGTTCTTACCTTGAATAAGTTATGTGACGAATATTGCATCGTTTGGATATCCAAAACGTTGAGGTTTTCTACAGCCGTCATCCATGGTGAATACTCAGTCTCATTCTTGAGATATGCCAAGATATCAAATAGTAGCCGGTACTTGATCAGTCCTACCCAAGCAAATTGGGAGGCATCGTCAATGATTTGAACTCTATTCAGGATAGGAATAGTTTTGTAGTCCCCACTTCTCAACGTGGCTGATAAAAGGTTCCAGTTATTTTCATCGTAGTTTATTTTGTATAGAGCTGGTCAGAAAAGTATTTCATTAGTCAAACAGAAACAGAGGTTTATGTAATATTCATTGGTGATGATGTAAAGTAACTGAATAAGCATTTGGGGAAGTTATCATAAAATCGTTTATGTGTAGATCTAGGTACATATAAATGATTTCACTATCGAATCTTGTATGAAACTAGTTAACTAGACCGATTCCTAATCATATTAACCCAAATAGACCTACCGTTCCGTATAAAGAACACCTATCTAAAAGTTTTCTATTCATGCTCAAAATAAAGAAACAAAGAAGGCGTCAATATAAACACATAAATAAATGCTTTCTTCAACACTGAATATAACCTACAAAGTGCTTCAGTATTCAAATTCACTTTAAAGCCATGTTAACTTCATGAATATATAAATTGTTACAATACCTCATTTTGTCCGGTGGTGTATTTTTTCATATGTATTTATTTCATCGCGTTTGCGAATAAAATAATTATATCTATGGTCGGATGAATAATATTAGAGGCGAATTCATCTTCTCCATGATTTCAAATCCTGATTTTTGCTACGTAAATGAAGGCGTTCTTTTAACGGAACGGTAGGATTATCACCTACTATATTACCTGAATATATTGTTATAACTATTGGAAAAATAATCTGACTCTGCATGAGATACTACATTATGCAGATAATCTGGATATGATTTCAGAACCACCTGCTAGCAAAATTTTCTTCTACACATAATTCAATAGTTTTCTGTAAGTGAAATAACAATAATGTTGCTTATGCGCCTACTAACTTCTTTTTCGTATTTCCATGCACCAAACAAAGTAATTATATATTCACCTTGAGAAAAAATATCATTGACCAACCAAAACTCATGCAACATTAGAATATATGGGGAGCGTTGACTGATCCCGTAAAAAGATGAGTTAGAATCGTATTTCGACAAGGACAAAAATTGTATTTCCCACTTCTTGCACACTGCTTTGACATGGTTGTTCAAAACACAGAAATGGTAACAAACTAGACTAGCTATCATCGCAACAAGATTGCTTGAAACTAATAGAAAAACAACAAAAACAGGACCATCCAAGCAATCAAAGAGTTTATACCAATCTTCAAGATAGGTCAGAGTAGACCACCTGATTGTTTACCAGAATAAAATAAAAGAATTGTGAAATGTGGCATAAAAATTAATATTTTATAAGTATTAAACATGAAAAAGCATAACATCCGAAAACTTGCTTCTATAATTACGACATATTATAATTCAATGTTCATTTTTTATAGAATTAATTTTAGTCGCTCAAAAACCTACCTTTCCTTTAAAAGAACACCACAAATTTTAACTTTTCGTGAAAAATAAGTACACATCAAGATAAAAAATATGAAGAGGCCCCATTTAAACCATAATCTGACACAATTCTCATTGAAATGAAAGAAAAAAAATTTCAGGTCTATTTGGGTTAATTCCTCTTTTCTCTGGAGGAAATGTGTGAAGCATCTAAGCATGATTTCTCATGTGAGAGTGTCCCTTTACCATAGCTACACATAGAGGTTGTTTCTGAATAAGGCTTCAATAATATCGCGTTCTTGATATAATTGGAAAAAAAATTGTATCTGTGTCGATACCCAGCAAGCACAAAATCATATCCGAGATGTTAAAAGTAAGAGATTTCGAGACATTGGACATCCACTGCGATGTTCTGTTTACACATGAATTGCACTTTTATAGAACATTCAATGTCCGCAGGCGGCTATAATTATGATGTCCCTGGGATGTCATAAGAAGAACTTCCCTGGGATGTCACAAAAGGAAATTCTCTCCCAGGCTGTTGAATACCTTGATTTCTCCAAATCAAAATGAATTTATAAGCCAGGTAGGTATACAGGGTGAGTCGGGAGGAACAGACCAAACTTCAGGTGTGTATTCTGCAGATCGAAATAATTCCAAAAAACTCATATGTTGTTATCCGATTCTCATTTGTTTCCAAACTATAGGGTAATTAGAATATTTAAATAAGGTCAACCAATATTCAGATCAAGAGTTTCTCGGACTATGGATTGGTCGCTGTGGTCGTATTAGTTGGCCTCTCCAAACCTCACACCATTGAACTATTGTTTGTGGGGCTGCTTCAAGAACGAGGTATACAAAGTTAAAGTTGATACTCGGGATGCTCTAATTCGATATATATATATATATATATATATATATATATATATATATATATATATATATATATATTCTTTTGAATAAGAGAGCTAAAATAATACAATAAATGTTGAAACAAAAAGAACCTAAGCTGAGGTAAAAAAAAGGAACGGGGTACCACAACATTCTTCGTATGATACTATAGTATCATACGATACTTTCATCACCAGTATCATACAATACTATAGAGCCAGGGAAAAAAACCTCAGCCGAAAAAACCTGTCTCCCCGTTAAAAAAATAAAATAAAATTGTTGTATCTGAATATTCTATATAGAAGGACATCACGATCAGCGGGACGGCTCTTCGGAGGAAGGATTTCCAAACACAAACTCCAACCTGAAAATAAAAAAAGCCAGAACAGCAAGAGAATTCAATTTATACTTCATCAAATTGATCTGAAATTTTCAACCCATTCCATTCAATTCGATGCATTAGAAATACGGCATTTCTTTTGAAGAAAATCACGAATCAATCAGAAATGCATCGAGAGCCCTTCGCAGACGAATGTGTTTCGAGGTTAATGGCGGGATTTTCGTGCATTTATTAAAATAATGCTATGAATGAAACTATTGTAATATATAAATGTGGTTTTTATAATGACGCTGTAGTTTGAGAACAAATGAAAATCGGATAACAACATATGAGTTTTTTTATATTACTTCGAGCTATAGAATACACACCTGAAGTTTGGTCCGTTCTTCCCGACTCACCCTGTATATTTACTATATATAAATACTAAAAATATCATTGAAAATAAAGTAGGTCTATTCAGCTACTTTTGCGTTACTTGGTAACGTCGCATGACGTAGCAGTTCGACACGTTTTGTGCAAGCGTTATTTGTTATTTACATTTTTCTAAACCTAACCTCTAACAGTTTCAACTTTTTGTGAACGAGATATTCTTGATAATGGAATATTTGTTCGGAAATTATTTGGGCTATTTTCATTTTCTATATTGTTGGTATTTACCGACGTTTCGGCAAGCATTCGCCTGCCGTCATCAGGGTGTTGCTGCTCCTGAAAAGGAGCGGTCTTTGCCGAATTTGTTCCGTCTGGACTTGTGCGCTCCAATTTTGTTGTGGGGATTCAAACGCGAGCTGTCAGAGGTGTAACCTCCGAAACTCTGACTACCATTCTACCGAAGTAGGAAATTCTCATCTAATTCGAGTTGTTTTGACACTTGGACATATGTCATAAATAAATAATGAACATCAATGTCACAAGAAGACTGATGACAGAATTGACAAGACTCAGTCTCACTTCAAGAAGAAGAAGAAGTCATAAATCAACTGTACTTATCTCTTACGTAGTTGGTTTGCACAGTAGGTTAGGCTATGTTAGGACTGCTTCATGTCAGGACTAATTGCTTCCTTAGGCCGCGTTCGTCCTCCTCAATTCAGATCTCAGTAGGGGCACCCAGGTATTCTTCATTTTCAGAGAAGGCGCGCTGATTGGGTTGGAATGAAAGCTGCTTCTTTCAATTTCCTTCTTCTGCATCCTTTTTTCTTTGATATTACGGAAGCTTCGTCCCATTTGAAGTTGTTCTCCTTGTTCCAAGCATGTTGGGCTAGTCTGGATTTTTCTGTTTCTCCTAGTTGAGCTAGTCTTTGATGTTCTTCGATTCTGACTTTCAGAGGGCGTTTAGTTTCACCAATGTAGGATCTGCCACATTCACATGGTATTTCATAGATGCAATTATTGGTTCTTTGATTATCGTTGTCAGGTTTCACGTTCGTTCTGTTCTGACGTTGTATCTGTTACCAATTCTTCTTATTTTCTCGGATAACCCCTTCGCATATGGTATGACAGAAGTTATCGTTTCTGTCGACTCATCGTCCATAATTTGAAAACCAAATTGGGTGTAGCCAGATGCTTATATAAGAGAGCAACCAAGATATGCCCTTATCCAGAAGATCGTGATGAGAAGTTCAAAAACATAACAGAAACCCTCAAGAGGAACGGCTACCCCCAGAAGATACTTAAAAAAGCCAGAGAACCAAGCGAAACACCAACAGAGCAACAACCAACAGACAATGAGCCGACCGAAACGATAACTTCTGTCATACCATATGTGAAGAGGTTGTCCGAGAAAATGAGAAGAATTGGTAATAGATACAACGTTAGAACAGCATTCAAGACCAATGATACTGTCAGGGGAAAACTCACGAAGGTGAAACCTGACAACGAGAATCAAAGAACCAAAAATTGCATCTATGAAATACCATGTGAATGTGGCAGATCATACATTTGTGAAACTAAACGGCCTCTGAATGTCTGAACCAAAGAGTACCAGAGACTAGCTCAACTAGGAGAAACAGAGAAATCCCAACATGCTTGGAACGAGGACCACAACGTCAAATGGGACGAAGCTTCCATAATATCAAAGGAAGAAGGTTGGAGAAGAATGAAATTGAAAGAATCAGCTTTCATCCCAACCCATTCAGCGCGTCTTCTCTGGAAATGAAGAATATCTGGGTGCCCGTACTGAGATCTGAATTGAGGAGGACGAACGCGGCCCAAGGAAGCAATTAGTCCTGACATGAACCAGTCCTGACGTAGCCTAACCTACTGTGCAAACCAACTACGCAAGAGATAAGTACAGTTTATATATGACTTATTCTTCTTCAAGTGAGACTGAGTCTTGTCAATTCTGTAATCAGCCTTCTTGAGACATTGATGTCATTATTTATGTCCAAGTGATTTGCAGACTCTTGGAGTAACACAATGGCAGCTAGCAGCATAAGACCGACAAGAGTGGAGAAGAATAGTAACTGCGGCCAAGACTCACCTTGAGTTGTAAAGCCATTGATGATGATGATGATGATTTATGTCCAACTCGAATTAAATGAGAATTTTTCCTACTTCGGTAGACTGGTAGTCAGAGTGGGTTGAGTTTCGAAGGTTATACCTCTGACAGCTCGCGTTTGAATCCCTACAACAAAATTGGATAGTATGGGGCGCACAAGTCCAGACGGAACAAGTTTGGCAAAGTCCGCTCCTTCTCAGGACCAACAACACCCTGATGACGGCAGGCGAATGCTTGCCGAAACGTCAGTAAATACCAACAATATAGATGATGAAAATAGCCCAAATAAAGTCCCAACAGTTTCAAACTTTCATGTGGAAATGCTAAAGTGAAATTTCGATGAAATCTTTTAGTTTTGTTCACGATTTATCACATGAATATTATGGTTTTTTGCTGTTTCTTGCACAAGAGATGTATGTTAATGATTTTATTTTCATTTTTAGGTTCAACTGAAATTATTTACGATTTATTAAATGGCAGGGTTGCACAAAATACTGAGCTATAATGACCATTTCAAGAATGCTGGTTTTTTTCAAATCAAAGATAATAGAAGATCGTCCAAGTCTGCTCAGAAACTTGTGGATCCTAATTCTACATTAGATAACTTGAATATCAAATCGACTTTGGTAGGTACTCCTAAAAGTGGAATCCTTGAAAAATATATGAGCCGGTAAGAGGAAAAGTGGTATTAGTCTAAGTTCACATGATCCCGCGACAACGAACGTTTGTAACTCGTTAACGCGCGTTGATGTATTCAGATGGTCGCCCGTTGATTGCAGTCCGCGACTACTGTGATCTTCTTCTTCTTGTATCCTTTACAATGTGCTGTGGCCATTTTTTTTATTCCGAGTTCAGAAAAAGTCATTGATATCTCTGAATGAGCTGAATGAGCCTGCTGAAAAAGATATATACAATATTGGAAGAAAGTAAGAAGGCATTCACACAAGAAGAACAAGAGTAAAACGAAATGTATTCCCGCACAGTGCTAGGATCAATATGTTGGGCAAAATGAAGAAATTATTAACCTGCTGCATGCGACCCAAGACGAAAAAAAAATATCAACAGAAACTATCGATTATGAAACGAAATGTCCAAACAAACAAAAATTGAGTGAGATTATTTCATAATCTTAGTTCTTGTCAGCTGAGTGTTGTTTCGTTTATTTTATATTCAATCAGATATAAGATAAATGTGTTTCTGTGAGTCTGTTCTTCATGTTTAAAAATATTAAAATACTATTTTTTTTATAAAATTGTTTTTATCAGATGGATTTTGCCTGAATTTGTCATATTAGTGTCCAAGACGGTCGGGCATTCCACTAGTTGACAAAGTGTAGATCGAGAAAGTACCCATCCTAACAGCAGCACACCTAAGAAACCTATTCTGTACACTTTTCAGCATAGAAACATCGACCGATAAGTATGGTGACCACACGACAGATGAGAACTCCAAGATAGGTCTATAAATAATGATGGTGTAGAGTCTCGACGTTGAAGTTCTTAGTATTTCCGATAATGATTCCCAAAGTCCTGAGAGATGATGCAGAAATGGCCTGAATATGTGCACCAAAAGACAATGTGCTATCATATGATACACCCAGGTTCTTGGAAAAAAAACACACTATCAAGATTCGTACCACCAATGCAATAATCGACCGTGATAAGGCGCTCCAGACGGGATATCGTCATGAATTTACATTTATCGATGTTGATAGACAGACAATTGGTAGCACACCACTCTTTCACTACCTGTAAGTCCGACCTCAATCTCTCAATATCGGATAACGACTCCACTGAGAAGAAAAGTTTCAAATCATCCGCAAACAGCAAGAACCTAACGAATCGGATGACAAGACTTAAGTCATTGATGAAGATCAAAAAGCAATGGACCTAGGTGACTACCCTCGGGAACCCCTGAAGTAACCGGTATAGAAAAGGATAATGTTCTACCCATTTTTACGGTTTGGTATCTGCCTGAGATATAGAAAAGAACTTCAAGTAAGCGATCAGTCAGGAAATTCAACAAAGTGAATTTGAATAAATTTGTTGAGGAGTTGTCGTCATTTGACTGGGGAGAACTTTATAAATTTGAGCACTCAGAAGTCGATGAAATGTGGAATTTCTTTTTTAGTAATTTTGATCGGATGTTTCAGGGTTCATTTCCTTTTGTTCCCTCAAGGACATCTGGTAACAATCAAATAAATTAGGAATTCAGAAAGAGGTGTAGATCAGATACCAAAGTTAAAGCCCTAGAGCAAAAACTTGATGTTTTATATGTGATGTCAGAATTTAAGTCAGAATTTAAGAAAAAATATAAATGTTTCAAAAATGTAAAAAGCAATATGATATTGAAATCACAAAATTGAAACAAATGATAGTCAGTAACAAAATTCAAACCTCTGAAAATAAAACCAAAACAACTTGGAATATAATAGGGTCTTCAACAGGCAAAACTCATTCTAGGCAAAGCATACTTCCAAATGGTTGTCCGCAAAAATTAGTTGAAGACTTTTCCTAGTGTTGTGATAAAAAAGGCTATTCACGTTATCGTTGCAGACCTATAAACTTCTGACAACTTTTACAAAAATTTTTGAGAAGATTCTTTCTGATCGTCTTATTCATTTTTTCAAAAAACATGGAATCTTTGGTTCTGCTCAACATGGTTTTATGAACAAAAAAAATACAAGCACACCAATTTTTGAACTCACTCAAACTGTTATAGCTGCAATTGAGAAGGGAGAGGTTCCTGTTGGCTTGTTCCTAGATATTTCCAAAGCTTTCGATTCTGTAGATCATAGTAGACTATTGAGTAAACTTGAACAATACGGTATAAGGGATAAACAATTGAAACTTATAAAGAGCTACCTACAAGGTCGAAAGCAAAAAGTTTATATTAATGTCAATGATAAAAGTTTCATTTCTGATGATGAAGATATCATTAATCGAGTAATTCAGGGTAGTATTTTAGGTCCGTTATTGTTTATTGTATATATAAATGACTTACCTAATAATATTGACCAACTGTTGAATATAATCATGTTTGTAGATGACACAAATATTATCAAGATCTTGCCTAATGTAATGCTTTTGAATGAAGAATTGAATGAGGCCTTTTCAGATGTTAAAAATTGGTGTACATCAAACAATCTCAAGTTGAACGCTCGAAAAACAGAATGTGTGATTTTTCAGACTTCAAGATCAAAAGTCCAGTTACCAAATGAAATCTCTCTAAATGAAAATCGAGTAAAAATTTCAGACTCCACCAAGTTCCTTGGAGTTCATGTAGATTATGAGTTGAGATGGGATGTACATATAGAGTACTTGAATAAAAGACTGAATTCAACTATTTATGCCATTAATGTCTTGAAGAAGTCCGTTGATTTGTCCACCCTGAAGATTGTATATTATGCTAGTTTTCACTCAAATTTGTCATATGGTATTGTTTGTTGCGAAAGCAGCTCCTTCACTGAGAGTCTTTTTGTGAAACAAATGTATGCTGTGAGATCTATCATGAATATGAAATACAGGAAGTCATGTAGGGGAGTTTTCCAGGCTAACAATATACATACTTTATCGGGTTTATATGTATACAGCTGTATAAAATTTTCAATTCAACATCAAGAAATATTTGAGCCCTATAAAAATAAAAATATGAAAACTAGGCAAATAGACTGTTACCTCTATCCACTATGTAAGTTGACATTGTCAAAACATGGGATGGGGGGGATCGTCCCCCCCCCAATGTTGAACGAAGTTGGCACATTTTCAAAGCAGTTGGAAGATTTTCAAGGGAGTTGGAAAATTTTCAAAGTAGTTGGAAAAAATTTGAAAAGGGTTGGAAAAATTCCAAAGTAGTTGGCAAAATTTCAAAGCATTGGGAAAAAATTCCAAAACAGTTGGAAAAAGTTCAAAGCAGTTTATAAAATTGCAAAGCAGTTGAAATACATAATTCCAAGAGAGTTCTGAAATACGAAGGAATCTGAATTAGAAAAAACAAGTTTGCAATCAGTAATTGACAATATATTTATAGCCGGAAATAAATGGTATTCAACCCAATATTTTGACCATCAAGTGTTTCAAGAGATGCGGCCTCAAGAAATAGGTACCCAGTTGTAAATTTTTCAGTTACGTCGCATGGACTGTGTCATAAAAAAACCATCTGGTATCATAAATTTAAGCTGTTACTTTCAGATGAGCAGAATCATCATTAGGTACGCTCTTCGTACATTGTGTTATAGTTTTGCGAATAAACAATATGTGTACATAAATTTAAATAATGAAAGTGAAGTTTGAGTTATGTGGTGCCTTAAAAAAATAAAAAAAAAATTATGAACATAAACTGCACGAAGGAGAACAAGTTTGAGAGCAAATTATGGGTAGTGAGCACAGAATATCGGAGGTCACAACAACAATCTTTCAAAATACCAAATATATCCTCAATTCCGAAACACTAATTGCAATGAACGCTGCAAAAGAGTTCGAAATCGCCAATTCAAATTGGGAAATTTTGTTCATATTGTTTCTTCAATATAAGTGATTTAGGTTGAAACGGTTTCCCTACCAAATCGGGGATCTGTTTCTTGATTTATGACACACACTTTGACACACATTTTCTGTGTAAACTAGGGAGTTATTTTGCTTCTCTTTATTTCATAAAATCTGTAAGCAAAAATGAGGCCCATTTTTTATCAAACGACATATATTTTCTGAAAATTTTGTTCCTTTTATTCTGTGAAATGGACCCATGTTATGGATGAGCAGTTTCAATATTTTGAATCTCATCAAAGTGGTAAGTAATTTACTTTGATTTTTCATCTACCCAACATTCAATCAAATATATTTCTTTATTTTATGAAATCTACTTTTTTGTGAAAAATATTTTGTTTCATGATGCTTGAAATTTTGAGATACACCAAATAATGAAACTAAATTAAAAAATGAAACGAAAAGTATGTCTCAAAGTATCAAACATACTTCAAGGTACTCCTCACAAAAAAAACGATTCCACAAAAGAGAGAAACTCATATTATTGAATATTGGGTAATTGGAAAATCAACGTTAATTTCTCATCACTTTGATTCCCAATATTTACTCCTTTCACGGAATGAAAAAATAGATTTTTCCGAAAAACTATTTTCTCTGATGAAAATGCGCCGTGCCTTCGCTGCCAGATTCCACGAAATGAAGAAAAGCTACAAAACTGAAGAAACAAACAAGTAGTGTTTTTCAAAGTTTCAAGCAACATCAACATACTCTTTATGAAAAAAAAACTCAATAAAATCTACTTAATTGTATGTTCGGTAGATGGAAAAAAAGTTGATTACTCCTCACTCTGTTGAAATTCATCATTTCGAATTTTTTAACCGAAACAAATATTATACCAAAATATACAGGGTGAGTCGGGAGGAACGGACCAAACTTCAGGTGTGTATTCTGCAGGTCGAAATAATTTTAAAAAACTCATATGTTGTTATCCGATTCTCATTTGTTTTCAAACTATAGCGTCATTACAAAAAAACAACATTTTCTACATTAAAATAGTTTCATTTATAGCATTATTTTAATAAATGTTCAAAAATCCCGCCATTAACCTCCAAACACATTCGACTTCGTGGGGGCTCGATGGGCTCTTGTTTGCTTTTCTGATTGATTCGTGTCTTTCTTTAATAAGCAATGCCGCATTTCTAATGCGTCGAATTAGGGCATCTCGAGTGTTAACTTTTACTTTGTATACCTCGTTCTTGATCCAGCCCCACAAACAATAGTACAGTGGTGTGAGGTCTGGAGATCTAGGAGGCCAACTAATAGGACCACGGCGACCAATCCATCGTCCGCGAAACTCTTGATCTAAATATTGTTTGACCTGACGAGCGAAATGCGCGGGAGCTCCATCGTGCTGATAATTCATTTGCATTCGGATGTTTAAAGGAACGTCCTCCAGTAATGCTATTAACTCATTTCGCAAAAAAAAAGTCAGCACCTACAGCATTTGTGATAAAAAGCGATAAACTAAAAAAAATTATTTATTTGAAATATTCTAATTACCCTATAGTTTGAAAACAAATGAGAATGGGATAATAACATAATATGAGCTTTTTTAAATTATTTCGACCTGCAGAATACACACCTGAAGTTTGGTCCGTTCCTCCCGACTCACCCTGTATATAACGAATTCCTGTCAATTCAATGTCCAGTTGGAAAATTTTCGATACCGCGCAACACCTGTTCAACATGAATAATCGAGTAGGAAATGGTGTTATCATTATCACGAAATGAACCATCAGTGGCGTCACAGGAGGTGTTGTCGTTATATTGTTTATGAATTGATTGGAAAAATCTTGCGAAAGCATCGGCCATCTCCCTCTCGCTACGACCCTCGTTGAACACTACATTGGGTAAACAATTATCCCTTTTCCTAGCATTCACGAAATTCCAGAATTTTTTAAGATCTTTCTTAATAGATTCTTCAGTTTCCCTGATAAAACTGCTATAACATTGATTAGTTAACTTTTCACACTGTGACCTGAGGCTACAAAATTGAAGATAATCATTCCATGCATTAGAAATATTATAAATCCTATATAAATTGTTATCACTACACATGCACAGACAATCGATAAGTCCCGGCCGACAGTTTCAGCAAATCGTTTGAAAAATTGCCGTGTGTAGAGCAATTCCTTCAGAACTTCCAACATTTTCGTTCTTTTGCAGCCAAAATGGGCTGTAAAAATTCGAATAGGCGAATATTCTAACAGGCGAACAAAGAATAGTGCCTATGAAGAACTTGTAAACTTTAACAAAACTATTGATGAAAATGCAACAGTAGACTCTCTGAATAAATTCATATGCGATAGTTCATCACTTCTCAACAACCATTCTTTAGTCCATAATCTCTTTTTCGATTTTTAATTTTCAATTAATAACACAATCATGGCAGCAGTCGATTTTCGTTTACGTTCAAGAGACATAGTTAATAGTTCCTCACTAGAAAAACTGAGGATCTGAACTGAACGTGTATAGTCAAACTAAAGATGGACTGCAGTCTGCGGACTGTCAGTTTTCGATTATCAGATCAGGTCTTACGATTTAACTGTATCGTGTGTAGTGCGCTACAGACATTGACTGTCAGTTCAAATCGACAGTCCTGGGACTGCAGGCCGCCGGATAGTGTATAGGGACCATTAGACTTTTTCAGAGTTAATGTGAAGAGACAGCAATGAATGCGAGAATAGTATATTCTAAAACAAGTTGCAGAATGAGCTCCTATTCCAACACGAATGCGAAGTTCGAAAACGAGCGACGAAGGAGCGAGTTTTCGCTAGCATGAGTGTTGGAATTGCCTTCTGCAACGAGTATTAGACGGTATTTTATCTATTTCAGTCAATTTTTGTGAAAACCTCTCGAAATTCAAATGAAAATTCGGATTAGTGACTTTCGTTTTGTATCTTGTCAGTTGGTGTGACATACGAAATTTGACAGATCACGGAATTTGAATTGATTTGATTCGAAACTTGATTCGATCGGGGGTCAGTACTGACAATCATAAAACGAAAAATATAACTGAAAACAATGCTGTAACGAGTTTCATTACAGCACTACTTTCAGTACTGTAATGAACTCATTACGATACTGAAATAGAGAAATAGATATTCATGTTTCCTATCTGATCATGATCCATAAAATAACATCAGACGAATAGATGGAGAAGATGTTGTCGACAAAAGAAATCTGGCTCTTTTGAAGCGTGAACGATTAGAATCACCGATAGTTGATAACCCAATTAACGAGTTTATGCATTTGCCTAAAATATATAACTGAAAAAATCAATGTTATGAATGATGATTCTGCAGTACCAGTTAAAATGAATACTTTGCGACAAGCTCCACGTCATGCGTACTTCACTTGCGATGGAGACGTCGGTGATCTTTGTATGTTAACACTAAATTGCAGTGTAACCAAAGATTATAGAGTATAAAGATGGGAAACGAAGCGACTACAGTGATGTCAGCGACATCTGTTTTTCAAAAGTAATCGGGTTATGGTTAAAATATTTAATTAGGGTCCATTTATTGGCATAGATTAAATAGAAATTATTAGTCGGCTGTTGTCAATTTTGAAAGAAATACTTGAATAAATATTTTTGCTGAATGATGATTGTATTTTTTCGCGTATTTTCCACTGAAATAACTCGAAATCTACAGGAGTAGCACCTAGCTCACTCCATAATCTTGGTTTGTGTGTTTTTCTGTTATAAATTTTGTGTTAGAAACTGGCCGACATTCGAAATGCATGGTGTTTAATTGCAGAAATAATAGAGTGTTGTCCTCGTATCATGTAACTGTCTTGTTCATTGTTTTTTTATTTTCAGTGTTGTCAAATGGATAGAGGTTTCGGGGCAAAAATATATTGTTCTGGATAATTTGTTTGCTAACCGAATTTTCTTCGGTCTCATTCATTAGATCAAGAAGTTCCACTCATAGAGGCAATTGTGGTCAGAAGAACGACTTATAGAGGTTGTGGTTCTCTTGACGACCCTTCAAGCATTTTGACTCATCTACTAGACCCTCTGGACTCATTGAGGTTAAAATACAATGGGTAAGATATGTATGAATCGGGTACAGAACAACTATTTGATTTATCGATGTTCGATTTATCGAGAGTTCACTGTATGAATAAGTTCTTGAAATTGTTATAATAATTCTCTAATATGTGAACAAATTTTTGAAATGTTCTCAATTTCATAATCATTGTATTGTAGTTGATTTTACACAATCATTTCAAATAAAAATATAAAGAATCCAAAACGTATTTCATTTGATTCAAAAAGATGTGTAGATGGAAAATATAATCCTGATCAAAAAACGGAGCTCTGCCTTTGTTTTGTCGATCAGGATGTTTCTCTAAAAGCTCGACAAAGAATATATATATATATATATATATATATATATATATATATATATATATATATATATATATCTTATGAAAAAGAGAGCTAAAATAATACAATGAATGTTGAAACAAAAAGTACCTTAGACAAAGAATACTCGTTTTAAAGGAAATTTATGAAAAGTATAATTTGAATTTCGCGCCCATTAAAATAGTTTTCTGTACTGAATTATGTTTTCAGCGCCATCTAGGTGTCAAAAGTGAGAAACTAACCAAAAATCGTAGTCGGATTTTAATACCACAGATGTAAGGGCGTTTCCTATCTTTCTAACTCTATAATCTTTGCAGTGTAACATTTTTATAGCACATGACAAAAGGGCGCAACTAGGATTATATTTTGGCAGATGCTCCATCAACATGCATCTTTGACTTATGATCGAAGGTCTCAATTCTTATTTAACAATAATTAATCTCTGGGGAGGGGGCTGCAGCCCCATGGCTTCCTCCCGAGTCTCGAATGAAATCTTACGACTCCTCAAGAAAGGAGACCGTAAGCATATCGGAAGATATATTGTGAGGTTATGTTGAAGGGCTTGTTGTTGTCATAAAATATAAAATACCATTTTGCTGGTTCACTCTCGCACTTCGAACATAAATATATTCAAAAATCAATACTTACAATGAAATAATAAACTTCGGATGTGAACATTTCTTTCTCGTTATATAATATAATATAAATCATATAATATAAATTGAACATGAATATTATAGAGGTGAAAATTCTATTCTATGATCTAATTACGAAGTAGTTCAAAATTGACACTTTCAATACGACAATTACAAAAAACATTTCAACATTGCATTATTTACGAATCTGTAGGTCGGCCACATACAGATCAATCCATAGACTATTAATAATATTATTAGTAGTCTGTGGATCAATCGTGCGCTACAAATTCATAGTTTACAGAGAAAGAGTAGAATACCGCCAAAACAAAATAACAGACTTACATGCAAGCTGCAAATTCAAAAGAAGCCAATCGTCGGGACTTAAATCTCTAATGGTAATTTCCTTCAGTGGACATGTCATCCAAGTCTTTGGAGTTGTTGTATTCACATCCAATTCACTTCCTGACGTATAACTAACAGGAATCCACCAACAGGTGTCTGCCGATGCATTCCTGGATTTTATCCTGTCACGGAAGAATCTTTCCTGTAATAATTACATAATAATATAATATTACATGTAATAGATTCATTGAAATGAGGCTTTTGATTCACATTGCGAATAATTCATTAGGTACTTGAATAAAGGATTCTTTTCGGCCTTGGTTACATTGCAATTTTTTGGGGAGAGTATTTTTATTTGATAATTCTTGAGTGCTTGGGAAGAGGAGATTGAGTCAAAATTGGCGGTTTTTGGCAATTCAAGTAGACTACTAGAAAGAAATTGTGGTAATTATACGATACTAAATTTTTCTGTGCTTATCGACAATTGAAATCATAGAAAGAATTGAGACTCAGATGAATATAGGTTCTTGACCAATTTTTATACTCATATTGATTAATTGATACGAACCATACGATGTTATATATTTTTGAAATCAGAAAAAATTAAGCTTTGAGAAAATGGCACAGAAATCTAGTGTTCTTATTCAAAAAAACAAAACTTTGGGTCATAGTTTCGTAATTAAAAATGATGCAAAAAATACGAGCATGCCACTGGATTCTATCTGAAAAAGTGCCTGTTTAATGTTTTAATTTCAGAGCTCTATCATCAGTATTAGATATAAATTTTTTCCGATATCACCATTTTTCCAATTTTCGCTTATAACTCGAAAACAAAAGAAGTTAGCCAAAAATGAATGCTACTCTTGTTAGTTTCTCCGAAAAAGAGATCAAGAATGGGGTATCGGATTTTGTCTATCTCCTCTGGTTCAGAAGTTGTAGTGCTAGCTAAAACATCGAAATATGCCCACCCTGTACAGTCTCATAATAATGATTTGTGTATCTGGTTCAGAATAAACCTACTGCATGTAAATTTGTCCAAAACGAGTCAGATCATGTTTCGTAATTATAACAAAAATATTGACATCAATGTAAGCCTCAATAATGTTGCTCTAAACAAGGTCAAGACCATAAAGTTTCTTGGAATTCATTTAGATGAAAATTTGAATTGGAGAATACATTTTGTGTGCCAAAATGAGCCGAGTGTGTTACCTACTGAGAACTTTAAAAAGGGTCCTTAGAGCTGACCAATTACTCTTCCTATACAATTCACAAGTTTCTTCAAGACTACGATATGGTATTGATTTCTGGGGTGCGTCTTCCGCTGCTGCGGATGTGTTCTTGGCTCAGAAGAGAGTAATTAGGTGTCTGGCAGGTGTTTCACAAAGAACATCATGTGGGACTTACTTCGCATCTTATTGACTGTTGACTTTGCCGTCAATGTTCATTCTAGAGGTAGCAACTATTGTTTATGAGAATAGAGATGTGCTCACGAAATTTCAAGATGTACATCATCATAACACTCGCAATCAAGGAAATTTTATATAACCCAAACTAAACTTTAGGATAGGAAGAAATGCTTCTATATTTTTAGGGATTCAAGTTTTGAATAAGCTACCTGAAGAAATAAAGATTTCCCCAAATGTAATAACATTCAAGCGTGCATTAAGAAAGTTTTATTGAAAAAATGCTGTTATAGCCTGGAGGAATATCTCTCAAAGTGCGTACAAACATGCTCCGAAAGCCGTACCCCACCACATCGCGTACCTAAGTGTGGACAGAGGGGTGCACAGCGTATCGCACATCGCCGCGATCACGGTGTTGATATTGGTGAACTTTTGTTGATCACGTCGATGTACGCGACGTGGTGCGGTACGCCATTCAGAGCATGTTTCTACGCACCTCAATAACTATACGTGGGATTGATGGCTTAATGTATGTCATTGTGAAATTTATTTTTACTAATTATGAAATGATGGTGAAATTCATTTTCTCTCAGTTGTTTTCTTTTTTCTCTGATTCTTGTTATTTTTTGCCTGTACTTCTTTGACTTTTTCTATAATGTTGTAAATCATTCTGATGGAACTAAAGGAATTATTATTATTATCACTATTACCATTGCGATATGCTCTTGATACTAGAATTTGTCAAAAATTGTTAATTTTTTTCAACAAATTAGGCGATTTTTTCAATTCGGAGTGAGGAGAGAAAAACTTATTGGTTCAAGAACTGGTAAAAAAAAAGAATGAGGAATTTCATGAACTCACAAGAAATATTTATCCAATTTCTTCACAGAAATGTCTAAAATTATCACCATTAGTTCGAGTGCACAAAGTTTCGCTTCCGAACAATTTGACAAGCATTTTCGTTGCGTTGTTCTAGTTCTGCAGCACTATTCACCTCACCGTCGCTTATGTTTTCAAAATATGCTTTTACTTTCAAATGCGGAAGCTGATTTATTTTATTTTAACAATTTATAGATAGAATACTGTAGTTTTAAGATTATTATTCGGACATCTAAAAGTAATTCAGTATTCGCTGGATATACAGCGAAACAATTTTTCCTCTACTTTTGACACTCCCTGTGGGTTCATTCTGCTGGTAGATCTGCACACAATTAACTGATTTGTTTTCAACATTTTGTTTCTTTATTTATCTCGATATCATATGTTGTTTGTGAAATGTAACGGTTTGAAGAAAATGTAACATTCTTAATTTTTTTATTCAGTTTTAGCAGAGTAATTCATAATTTTATGAACATATCAAACAACAAATGAACTAATAATTATTACAAATTAATAACAGGTATTTGCCCCACAAGCGAGAAAAACTGCCTCAAGGCGTCGTGGCATACCCTCTAATAGATATCGGATCTCCATCAGATCAATCTGTTCCCATTCTTGGATTAAAGCATCTCTCAAAAAATTCAAATTACTTGGAAAGGAACTCGGTTACGAAATTGTCTGCCCATCATGTCCCAGACGTGCTCAATTGGATCGAGTTCTGGGCTACGTGATAGCCAGTTCATCCTTTGAATTTCCAAAAATTGAGATACAATCACGCAATATGTGGTCGAGCGTTGTCGTGCATAAACATGAATTCGTTTCCTATAAACGGTGCAAATGGAATAACATGTGGATCTAGCACATCACGAATATATCGGTTAGCTGTCATTGCTTCACCGCCAACAATGATTAAATCAGTAGGAGCGTCCATGCTTATGCCGCCCCAAACCATTACCAACCCCTGAGTCTTTTGGAAAAATTTGTTTGGTCAAACCTTTCGCCTCTTCTTCGGTATATTCTTTCAGGACCATCTGAAGAACGTTAACAAGACCTTAACTCGTCAGAAGATAAAATCGTACTCCAGTCATCGATATTCCAATATTAATGCTCCCTGGCAAATCTGTGATTCCTAAGTAACCAGTTGCAGATCTTCTGGAGCGTAATCCATGTTCTCGTAATCGCCTTCCAATCGTTATTTCGTTAACAGCTACTTGGCGTACTTCTTCCAAACGATTTCGAGCCATGATGGCACTAGTATTTCTTTCTCGATAAACGTTTAATGTTACAAAACGATCATCTCGACCCTTTGTAGAACGTCGTCTGCCAGATCCTCTTCTTCTCGAAAAACTACCAGTTTCATTGAACTGTTGTACAGCTCTCTGGACGCTGCACCTTGTAACTCTCAATATTCTAGAAGCATAGTACTGAGACCTACCATCTTGTAGCAGAGCAACTGCTCGTGCTGCATCAGTAGGTGTTAAAACCATGATTTTAAATTGAATACTGATAATTAAACTGCAATTGCCAAGTAACGAATATTTGACAGTTGTCAAATTGTGAGTTGGTCACAGCACTCTATTATTTTGTAGTTTATTCTCTAGAGTCATTTTGAATTATGATCATTTCTAAAATGTTGCATTTTCTTCAAACCGTCACATTTCATAAACAAATTAAGATATTGGGGTAAATAAAAAAACAAAATGTTGGAAACAAATCAGTCTTCGTGATAAAGTTAATTGTGTGCAGATCTACTAGCAGAATTAACCTACAGTGTGTCAAAGGTGGAGGAAAAAAATGTTTTCCCCTGTATATGCGGCGAGTACTAAATTACTTTCAGACTTCTTCGTGACAAATGGCCTCTCTATTTCTAACATGGACATCTCGCCCAGCTACGACTTATCCTCGGATCATTCTCCCATCATTGCAAAAATAAGCGCCTTTGTTATTTACAAAAAACCAATACCAAGACTACACAACCAAAAAACAAAGTGGGACGAATATCGAAAGAAAATCGAGGAGACTATAAGATTAGATGTGAGCCTGAAAGGACCTAATGAAATCGAGAAAGTGCTGTCATTGTTCAACAATCTGATCAGACAGACTGTGCAAGAAGTAACCCCTCCTATGAACGCAACAAAACAGAGCTACAGCATCCCGGCGAGAATCAAGGAGCTAGTAGCACAGAAGCGGCGAGCAAGAGCAAAATGGCAACAGACACACTCTCCAACGGACAAAAACATTCTGAACAGAATAACAAATCGATTGAAAGCAGAAATCAAAGAGGCGAAAGAGATATCACTCAACAACTATGTCTCAAATCTCAACAGGTATGACAATTCTATATGGAAACCGATAAAGAACTCTAGGAAGCCAACGTTCCACATACCTGCTATACGTGACCCTACAACATCCAACACACAATGGGCCAGAAGTGACGAGGAAAAAGCGCAACTGTTTGCCAAACATCTTGCTATGGTATTTACCCCAAACAACAACGCCATAGACTGTGAAATAGAGAGAGAACTCCTGGATATACCTGCCAACACTCAACCCATCAAACCCTTCAGAATATCTGAAGTCCAAGATTAAATAAATCACCTCAACACAAGGAAAGCTGCAGGAATTGACAGAATAACAGGAAAAATAATAAAAGAGTTGCCAGAAAGGGGAGTTACTCTACTGAAGTACATTTTCAATGCAATATTGAAATATAACTACTGGCCCAAGCAGTTTGAAGTGGCGGAGCCCAGCAAACACGTTACATCGCCTGACACTTTTGTGGAGTTTCATTTTCAACATAAAATAAAATCTTCATTGTGATGTCGCATATGCGCCCAAAACCTAGTAATTTTGTGATATCGCTTTGTTAACGAAATGTGGAAGAAAAATTCTCGACATTTTGACGATGAATAAAGATATCTCAAATGTGATTTCCATGCGATGCAAATATTCGTTCGTATTGTGACTCATAGCCAAAGAGTGTTGAGTTACTCAGTGTTGTTATCTCAGGGGAAGCAAAATATGCTAGTTTTGCGTTTCGAAAATGCCAAAAATATGCTTTTTCATTTAGGAAATTGCCGAAAAAATGCTTGTTATTCATTTATATTTTTTTCTATAGCTATTTCTGAAATATAAATTTTCTTGGACTCAACTTTTGAATGTGAATGAATATTGCGGTTCCGAGTTATCAGATTTCGAAATATTCCTAGGTCCTGGGTTGAATTTTCATTTTTTCATTGTAGGAACTGTTTTTCTCAAACTTGAATGAATTGAAATACCTATGGTTGTTGTGTTATAAATATTAATGAAATATGTTATATTATCTTGATATTCCCAAATGGATATGCACATTACTGGAAACTTCTGAATGCTTTCGAAGATATGCTCCATAATATGCTATATGCTTAACGTCAAAAATATTTGCTATACATGAATGAAATATGCCAAATTTAGCATTAAAAATGCTGAATTTGCACTCTGAAAAGGAATTCTTCGATCTTCAACTGCAGAGAAACTACCACATCTGGGTTTTATTGCCCCTAATTACATTAGGCCGGGATATTTTTCTCTCGAGATAAGAACCCGGTTTCGACCATGGAATTTGCACTGGTACGACGAAAGGGGGTGGGTTTACGTCTGACAGATTCAACGTATAACAATATTTAGACTTGAGTTTTTTCTTTTGGATCCATTCCATCATTTTGTGACTAGTGTTCGATTCGAGAAGTTCGCTGTTCGTTCGATCCGATATTCAAGAAGAAGAAGAAAATATATTTATTGCTCAAGCAAATGGTTAACGACTTTCGTCTTTCTGCCAGTGTAAAGTCCGATATTCAAATTTTTTGGTTTTCTGCAATTTGAGTGCATTAATTGGTAAGTAAATTCTTTTAGTTATTGTTGTAAACTAAATACTTTGATATTTCATTCAACATATAATTATCGTATAATGAAGTTTTTATATGTGTGTTGGCGCAGAACTCCTTGATTTAGAAAAAAAAATTTTTCTTTTGAGAACTGTCTTGATTTTTGCCGTTGAATTTATTATATTTCATTTGGTTCTGAAGATATTCAAAATTGAGTTCCACTTTACTTGTCAGAAATAATGCTGTACATGTACATTGTATCCCAAATTGCTCGATTTTGGCTCTCTTTTTGAGAAAACCATCAGCAGAAACCATTTCACGATATCTTTATTTTTTTATAATTTCAATTCATTATCGGTTTCAATTATCTGGAATTCAAATTAATGAGAAGTGATTCAACATTGAAGAATAGATTGGTAAGAAATTCAATGCGAAATTCACAAAAACACAATTGAAGCATTCGAATGAGTTTAAATTTTGGTTTTTGAGAAAGTTATTATACTTGAAAGAAACTAGTTCTTTGAATTCTCCACTGGTCTAATTTTTCTAAATATGATGTGATATCGGTATAGATTTCTCAGTAATTCATATCTTGTTTTTATATCACCATAATTGGAAAGCTTAGATTTTAACTAATTATTATATCTTTAGTTGAACTGCTTTGAATTCTGATCTTATTTGGAATTTTTATGTCTTTTATGATTTCTAAAACTAATGTTTACCTTATCCAAATTCAACGTTTTTCAGTACAAAACTTATGAGGCCGTTGGGGGTAACGGTAGCAAAAATTTCGTGGTGAGATGCCTCAAAAGGACTTTCACCGACGAAACTGCCGAACTTTCTTCATGGACGGGCCAGAGGTCAAATTATAAAATTGCTGAAAGTCCCGTTATGAAGATTTTATTCAGTGAGTATTTGATTTGAGTTTTTTTTTAATGATTTGAGGTGTAGCCGCTATAATGTAAAACACATTCTTTGCAGTTATTCAAATAATTCTTGTAAATTTGTTGTCCATAAATTTTTCAATGACCTACGGCGGGTTTCACAAAGAATTGATTGTACCATTCAACAACCTTATGTAAATTCGAACCAATCGAATCACTCGTTTTGAAGTTTTAACGAATCGCGGTGGCTCCAATTAATTTAACGCTACAATCGATGTTTTGTTAAACCGACCCTAAGACACCTATACGAATAAAATTTAAAAACGTTGGCAATTATATTTTCATCTTCTCATCAATTGAAATATGTTGAACCAATAAATTGAATAGTTGAAAGAAATTGTTCAAATTACTCAACTTGATATTGAAAAAAAAATATTTTAACTTATACTTTTATTCTTTTCAGATGTGGTGAGAAGGAGTACAGGCGTTTCGGAAAAAGACTTCGAAATATGTGTAAAGGAATGGATGCGACATGCCAGGCAGAGAAAAAAAGACAGATGAAGGAACTTACTACATAGTATATACTCAAAACTATTTTACATCTTTTTTTGTTTACTCATTTCCATTTTATTGTTTTTTATTTTATCTTAATGTCATTAATCATTATAGTTTTTTGTTCGAATAGATTTTTTCGTTATCCTTATGCAGTCAATGATTCAATCTAAAATATATGTAAATTTATTATTGGTAAATTTGCTCTCCGCCAGTCAATAAAAAAATGTAATTGGAAGCAAATCTTCTTATTGGGCGAAATGAATATTGGAATTGAAAATTTCGAATAACATCACATTATATAAAGTAATAAAATCCAAATTGAATAACAATATTTCACCTGCATTAATAATGGTTTGATATTTATCACAAAAAACCTCTCATTAGTCAATGCAATGAGTATAACAAAATATGTCTCAAATGCTATAAGAAATGGCTTCCTATTTGAAGATATCTTTTAGTATCACATAAAAATTCCTATGCGCATCGAAAAGAAATAAAGAAAAGTAGTCTCAAAATTAACTCGCATGAGCGTATCAAATGTGACAAGAAATGGAGTATCATTTGTGACCAGTTTTGCGATCGCATATTCAACTACTCATTCTTCCGAAATGCGTACTTGATGTGGAGGACATTTGGATGCATATGCGAGCGCGTGGAGAGGTAAACAGTACATCGCATAAGAGTTACATTTGCATCGCCGTGTTTGCTGGGAGGCAATTCTCATTCATAAAGCAGGTAAAGATCCTAACAATGCAACTTCCTACCGGCCTATTAGTCTGCTACCAATTGCATCGAAAATCCTAGAAAGGCTAATCCTACGAAGAATTAACTGTGACCCAAATACTAGGGAATGGATACCACAATACCAATTTGGATTTCGAGCCGCTCACTCTACAGTACAGCAAACCCACAGAATAAGTCACGCGGTGAACGAAGCACTGGAACAGAAAAAATACTGCACGTCCGTCTTTCTTGACGTAAGTCAAGCCTTCGATAAGGTATGGCATCCAGGATTACTGTATAAGATAAAAAAATTCATTCCCTTAACCTACTTCAAACTCTTAAAATCCTACCTGGACAGCAGACAATTCCGAGTAAGAGTGAATAATGAAACAACCGCCAATTTTCCAATAATATCCGGAGTACAACAAGGAAGTGTTTTAGGCCCTTTACTGTATCTGCTATACACAGCAGATCTACCTACCAACCCTCACACGGTGTTGGGCACATTTGCAGACGATACTGCCGTCCTGGCTAGCGATGAGGACCCAGAAGAAGCCTCTCAATTGTTACAGAACCATCTGACTCAGATAGAAACATGGCTACAAAAATGGAGAATCAAAATCAATGAGACCAAATCCGTACAAGTCAATTTTACATTACGAAAGGGCGAATGTCCGCCAGTCACCATAAACGGAGTTCGAATACCTGCATCTACAACAGTGAAATATCTGGGCATACACATGGATCAAAAACTAACATGGAGAGAACATGTCATCAAAAAGCGGAACCAAATTGACCTAAAAGTTAAGGAATTGCACTGGCTTATCGGTAGGAAATCCAAATTAAGACTGGAGAATAAACTCCTTATATACAAAACTATCATAAAGCCTATCTGGACATATGGAATCGAGCTCTGGGGATGTACCAGTAAATCAAACATGGCAATTATTCAAAGAAGTCAGTCCAAAATCCTCAGAATGATCACAAACGCAATATGGTATGTTTCAAATCAAACATTACATGAAGACTTGAAAGTACCATACGTGAAAGAGGTCATCAAGGAAAAAAGCGAGAAACATCACACGAAGCTAGAGGGCCACATGAATCTTTTACTCCACCCACTGACTGAAGTGCGAAACGACAGGCGACTGAAAAGAAAATGGCCAGCAGATCTGAAAGAGATGTGAAGAGGAACTGCCACTGGGCAGGAACCCATAACGACATTTGAGAGCATGCAGCTCTGAAGCCAGCAAATGAGCTTATAGAATGTACTTATTCTGATTGCTTGTAATATGATAATAAAAAAAAAAAAAAGATTTTCTAATAATTACCTTAAGCTACAGTATTTTATTTAAAAGTTGCTGAAAAATTAAAATCAATCAGCCTCCCCATTTGGAAGTTATAGCATTTTTAAATAAATCATTGTTTTGAATGGATCGAATTTCAAGTCGGTAAGTGTATTTTGGATAAAATAGAGATTCGTGAAAGTGACTTCCTCTAGTTGTTTCTCTACTAATATAAAAATATCAGTTGATCTATAAACAGAATTTCAGTGAAAGGTCTTTCTTAGAGATTTACCATGTCAAAATATAAAATGTTTTAAAGAAATGCAGAAAAGATATTGAAGACATTAGCAGTATTTATAAATTCCTTATATTTGGTCAAAATTAAAGGAATCATTGTATGTGTTTGATGTTTTTATTAAAAACTACCTCACCTGAGTCAAAACAGCTGTACCATCCGTATAATTTCTGATAACAGTCACAATAGGAAAACCAGTCTGGAGAGTCCAGGAATCCATTACGGTATTAACTGTCATATCGGGGGACATGGCTTTATTTCTATGCGCTGCAGTGGTCAAACTTTTCCAGAGGTCATCTTGTTCTGCGTTATGGAATTTATTGTCCCTCAAAAAACTATTAACACCTTCTTTGAGAGACTCCTCTCCCAGGAAGAGACCCATCATGCGAATCAGAAAAGAACCTTTCTCGTAAGAAACAGTGTCAAATATTTCTGATATGAGATCTGGATTGTCGATTTTCACAGAAACCTGAAACAGGTGAGAAAATTGATCAGTAGTGGCCTTCGCTCGTTAAATGACATGGAAAATTTCACAGAATAACTTCCTTCAATACTTTGAATGGCCCAAAAGGTAAATGCTTTCTCTTCGGAAATTAAATAACAATTTGGAAGTGAAAGGATATTCTAAGGATGTAGCGTTCTAGACGTCGATATGACAATTTTTTATATATTTTGTATTTTGTACATACCGCATCCACCATAAATACCTATCTTAATATTTCAAAGTGGAAATATTTCATCGTACCACGACAATAATAGAAATTTTAATATTTGCCATATTTCTTCATTTACGTTAATTGTGCCGCTAACCACAACGAATTTTCCGCTGGTCTTTTATTTTTCTTGAGGAAACCAGCGAAGAAAGAAATTGTGGAATATATATTATGTTGTGTGTCAATGTTTGTCACATGTGTACTTTCAAATATATGGAGTGAAACGAAGAAATTCCTTCCATTTTCCGTTCTCGACATCGTTCAACAAGACGTCTGCGAACCGCTCTCTGAATTTATCTGAAAAATATCTTTGAATTTCGTTTCGATATTTGAAATAAAACCCTCAAAGAAGGGTTTTTCCCTGGATTGAATTTTCCCTTGATTTTTTTTTCTTGGATTGATTTTTTTCTGGATTTTTTTTTGGATTCATATTTCCTAGTTTTATCGCCGCTGGAATACATTCTTCTTGGAATAACTTCTTCCCTTGGAATCACTTTCGCTGGAAATATTCTTCCCGGATGTCTTGAGTTCCTTGAACTTCGAAGAAGTAGAACACCGAAATGATATCCATGCTCCAACAAACTGCGGATTCCGAAACTTTTTCAGAGAAGTAAATTTATGTCCAGAAATTGTTAAATTTGTGAATATCTCAGAAATTTTTTGTGAATATTATTTTCCTGATTTTCAACCTGGTACCATTTAAACGTATATATGTGTGTAAAGAATGTTGTAAGGAGAAATTCTTGTGTACATTAAACTTGAGCTTTGTGTTTTCTTTACACTGGTTGGAATTGTGAGATCAGGCTCACATCCAATCAACCGACTGAACTCGGACACAATAACTCATAGTGTTGTCAAAATATTTGCTACAAGGAAGAATGCCAATCAGGTTTCATGACATTGACGAATCAATCATATAAAATCCTGAAGATTTTACCATTTCGTGCGACGTGTAGACAACCTCCAAGATGGTGCACCCCGGGCAACGGACTGCAAGAGCAGAACGGCAAAAAGTCTACACAAAAGGCGGCCGAACCAGATCTCAGATCTCTCACGGCCAACAAAAGCAACAGCAAAAGGAGATCGTAAATCTACGAGGTATTCATATTATACAAATTAACGTTGAAGGCTTAACAAGAGACAAATGTGATTACTTGAGCAAACTTGCCCATGAGCATGACATCGACGTCCTGGCTCTACAAGAAACCCATTTGGGAGATGAAGACGCAGCGGCTAAATGTAAGATACTAGGATATAAAGCGATATCAATGCTCCTCTCACCTATTCATGGATCCACAATATTTGTGAAAAACAATATTTCGGATTATACTGAAGTATCCTGCTTGGAAACAAATGGCATAGAAGTAATTATGATAGCACTCAAAGAATTAACTATTGTGACTGTCTACAAACCACCCAATGTGAAGTGGCCCACTCCAGTCTTACCAACGGCGCCCAGGCCGTGTGTATATGTAGGGGATTTCAACAGCCACCATACTAACTGGGGATATACAACAACAGATGAAAATGGGGAAAAACTTTCCGAATGGATCGAAACACAAGAACTGTATTTGAGTTTCGATGCCAAGGAAATCAAAACTTTTCGATCAGAAAGATGGCAATCCGAAACAAATCCTGACTTAACCATAGTCTCCTCCGATGAAAATAAACTACCTCTAGATCACACAAGGAAAGTACTCAAACATTTCCCAAGAAGCCAACACCGCCCCACAAAAATCAGTATTGGCGTTGAAATAACAACTATAAAATCTATCAATAAACCCAGATGGAACTTTAAGAAAGCTAATTGGTCACAGTTTACCCAGGAGGTAGAGAGTAATTTGCGCTGGATACCTCCAAAGACAGAAAACTACAAAAGATTTGTTGGTGTCCTCATCAGTGCAGCTAAACGAAATATCCCCAGGGGTGTAAGACAATATTATGTGCCAGGGTGGAACGAATCTACCCAAACCCTCTACGAAGAATACCAAGAAAACGGCGACGCTGAAATTGGGAAGCAAATCTTGAAAGAATTGAACGAAGGAAGAAAGGAAAAATGGAAAGAGTTGACCTCCCAACTGAACTTTATTCATTCTAGCCATAAAGCCTGGACACTTCCTAGGAAATTGGGTACAGCAACATACAATCGCAATCCAGAACCGAAGATAACTCCTTCAGAAATGGCATTACACATTAAAACACGAGCTGCAAAAGTTCCCTTAGAACACTACATGAAAATACAGACAAAGCAAGAGCTAAGCCAAATCGATGACCACCTACAAGACAATACCACCCTATCGGACCCCTTCAGACCACAGGAGATAAATGAAGTCAAAAAAACACTAAAAAGTAGAAAGGCAGCAGGACTGGATGGTGTATTCCCAGAATTCATAAAACATTTAGGGAATCAGGGAAGGACTTGGCTAAAAGAATTTTACACAGATGCACTGAACACCGGGCGAATTCCACCTCAGTTCAAAATGGCAAATACGCTAGCAATTCTCAAACCCGGAAAATCTCCAGAAGATGCTTCCAGCTACCGCCCAATTGCAGTCCTGAGTGTCAGCTTCAAAATACTCGAACGCCTAATTCTGAATAGGATCCGAGAATTAATTGATGAAGTAACTCCTACATACCAAGCTGGTTTCAGAAATGGACGAAACTGCTGTGAACAAGTACTGGCTTTAACATCCTACATAGAGGCTGGATTACAGAAGAAGATGAAAACATCGGTAGTTTTTGTTGACCTGACTTCAGCGTATGACACTGTGTGGCTGGAAGGATTACTACTTAAACTAAAGAGAAACGTGCAAAGTAAGAAATTGACAACACTCATCAAAAACATGCTAACTAATCGAAGCTTTAAAGTTAGTATTGGACATAGAACAAGCAAGTCATTCATCATCAAAAATGGACTTCCACAAGGATCCGTACTAGTCCCAATACTCTTCAACTTGTACACCAGCGACCTACCTGATACAATCAGTAAGAAGTTTTGCTATGCGGATGATCTGGCATTAGTCACTCAATCCAAAACATTGGAAGAAGGGGAAGCTGTCCTTACCAGAGACTTGGAAACACTAAACCAATATTACAAAAAGTGGAGACTTTGCCCGAACCCATCTAAGACAGAGGCATGTGCGTTCCATCTAAATAATCGATTAGCTTACCAACAGCTCAACATTCGCTTTTGCCAAAAAAGTGTTAAACACAATTTCTTCCCTAAATACCTCGGCGTTACTCTGGACCGCTCACTAACGTATAGAAAACATCTGGAAAATACGAGCCAGAAAGTGAAGACTCGTAATAATATTATTAGGAAACTGGCTGGCACCTCATGGGGAGCCGACGCATCGACCTTACGTACTGCTGCTCTGACTTTGGTATATCCCGTGGCTGAATATTGTGCCCCGGTATGGCAGCGGAGTGCCCATACCCGAAAAATAGATGTTCACCTAAACGACTGTATGAGAATCGTCACGGGTACCCTGAAATCTACACCCATTCCCTGGCTACATACTATCACTAACATTGCTCCTCCAGAACTAAGACGAAAGGATGCCACTGCGAGGGCATGGGCTAAACTTCAACATCCAAACCACCCGCATGACCTCCCAATTCACGAGACCTTAAACAATCCTCCACCAAACTGCCTCAAATCTCGGAACCCCTTATGGGCTGAGGTGGATCATAACCCGCAGATCAAACAAGACTGGCGCCATAAGTGGAACATGGCACCAATAAACAAACATGACATAGTTGACCCTACACTTGCTCTACCAGGATTTGATCTGAAGAGAAACATCTGGAGTAGACTAAATAGAGTTAGGACAGGCCATGCAAAATGTAATGCTATGATGTTCAAGTGGGGACTTTGCCAAACTCCAGCCTGCGACTGCGGAGCTGATCAACAAACTGTAGCGCATATTGTCCGGGAATGCCCTTTAAGGAAGTACCTGGGACCATTCAGAGACATTATTGATGCAACCCCTTCTGCACTGGACTGGCTACGTTCTCTGGATGTGGAGCTATAATTTGATGTTTTGATCACATCTTTACCTACCTTTTTACTTAAGTGTCTTTATTTTTTTATTTTAATGTTAGATATACTTTGTTTTATATACATGATGACTATCATTTATACTTGTTCAGTGCTGTTGCTTTGCCAAACGATAAATAAATAAATAAATAAATAAGGTTTCGTTCGAAGGCCGAACCTTTTTTGCTCGACGCTGGCTCTGTTTCTGAAAAACTACTTACGCTTAACACTATCAATAGAAACAATAATTATAGTCAAAAAAGAGCAATTGCGAATAAACCTCAACATATCATACCCTGATCTGAATTCATTTAAATTTCGAACTTCTCATCGTTTTCACAGAACCCTCGAACCCCTTTCAAGGGGAGAATGCCAATCAGGCTTCGTTCCAAAGCCGAACCTTTTTCGCTCGACGCTGGCTCTGTTTCTGAAAAACTACTTACGCTTAACACTATCAAAAGAAACAATGATTATAGCCAAAAAAGAGCAGTTGCGAATAAACCTCAACATATCATACCCTGATCCAAATTCATTTAAATTTTGAACTCATCGTTTTGTAATAAATGGGTAAATATATCGAGAAATCAGTTGAAATAATCGGGAACGTTGAATTCTCTAGATCATTTCTTTGGGAACAAAGAACAAGAACACATGGCCATCGAACGGCCAAATAGGCGCCTGACATCTGAGAATCCCTATGTTGGGATACAGTATGTGGCATATTTATGGAAAGTTTCGAATGATAAGACGGGCGAAAGTTAGACCACTCACGGTGACAAAAACCTCATGGTGTTAGTTATGGGGAGTTCGGCACCAAAAGGTTGAACACGTGCAAGTACTTTGGGATATTCAGGATTGTTAAAAATCAAGTAGTGTATTGATTGACAGTTTTCAGGTTCGAGATAAGTTCATGACATTAAACATAACAGAAAACGCAGATGTTTGTGATGCGGGTAGGAAACGCCCATAGATGTAGCAATTGGTCAATAGGAGGGTAAAAACAAAGATTTTCTCTGGAAGGAGGCAATTTTTGAATAAAGTACCGCCCAAAAGGTGGAGAAAAAAATTCACATTCGGTTTTACCATTATCGAAATAAGTCATTACTGCCCGGGATAAGAACAGAAAAGGTTCTTCGACGTGCTCGCGAAGTTCGGCTTGCTCGGTTTATTTTTGGGGGTGAAATAGGAAATTTCACAGTTAGTTTTAAGGGTCAAGCGGAGACTTGTAGATTTCTTGAGAGTAATAAGTAAAGTGTTAGGTCTCAAACAAAGACGTGTTTTGTATTTAGCTATTCCGGGAAATGGTAGTGAGAAAGGGTTAATTAAAGTAGAATTTTTTATTTAAAAATCACGTACTCGTCGGAATATCGCGAACCCAAGTGCGTGTAGAGAAAACGGTGTACGGAAATTGGGCAAAGATGAAGGATCGCTTTGTGGATTTAGTGGAGGAAATCAGATTATTGGAAAAAGGCAGAGTAAAAAGGTCAGATTTTTCCGTTTGCTTGAGAAATTTTGAGATTCAAGTTTTGAGCAGTCCAGAGTCCTGAATCCTCCGAAGAATAAGTTTTTTTTTTGTTATTTTTAGGTAAAGTAAGAAATCAGTTGTTGTATGTTATCGAAATGAACAATTTCAATTGAATGATTGTGATTTGGTACACAAAACTTCTGAAAACTTTAGTGTTATAATTGTGTAAAGAATCGATCTTATTTTTTTTTTTTGTTATTATATTATCGAAAATCAGTCAGATTTGTTTCATTCTGATTACTAGAGAATACCTGGAAAATTACCCGACACATAAAGTCTCGTTCTTCGTGCAACGAGCTGATGACAACAAATTATATTTTTTAACATCTCTAAATTAATGATAATCCACCTTTTAATCGAAGGAAAGCCGCTCTTCCAAAGATTCCAATAAAAAGGTGCCAGACTATTAGAGTGTCACCGAACCCTCGAAAATTTGAATTGGCAAAAATTTACTATATCGAACTCAGTATTCTGAAAATCAACATCAAATGGATAACCATCTGAATGATGCTAACAGTTCAATACATGTTCCGAATTGAAGAGGAAAGTGGAAGAAGGGGTAATGTTACAAATATGAATTTGTGAGAAGAATAGATTGTACACATTGTAGTAATTTTGGTCTCTGGCAGAGAGAGACGAGATATGATCGAGTGAAGACATTCCTCCATTCGCTGTAATAACTTAATTATTAATTATCTTAATTTGAGAATTTCCTTCCAAAATTTAACCCACACATTTAAGAAGTGCCTGTGCTTGCCGAGAATTCCTCACTGGGTGTGTTTATTGTTATTGTTTTTTCGGAAGTATTCTATTAATTGTTCGAGGTAATCATTGTAAACAACTGATAACACACATTCAGCTCCTACGTTCATCGGATATTGTCACCCACCTGTTCTTGACGGTCATCTGTGCTGTAACGTAAAATTGCATACGTCCATCGAATATTATCACCGAAGGATGGATTTCTCAGCTGAGTTCAGAAAGCTGGAAGAACATTTCAACAGTTCTAGCAACAACTTTGATATAAGATTGCAAAGAGCTATAGATACCAGTGGTATCACCCCATCTCTCAAACACTTGCAAGATGATTTCTCTGCATTCAAGAATGTTATTACCTCTGAATTAGATGACATCGGGAAAATTTACGTGAATTTGATTGTCGCATTGATACATTGGAGAACGAGTCGAGAAAGAATTGTATTCTTATCCATGGTGTCGGTGAGAAATAAAATGAAGACCCTGTATCGCTACTCTAAAATGTGATTGCAACAATGGAACTCGGAGCAGATATATCTACCGACGTATGCTTGGATGATTGGGGAAGCTACTCATTATGATGGAATATTTGAATACATGTATGCTACATAGTATGAATCGTTCTAAACAACTGAGTAACATTTTCAATAGTCACAACCTGACTCTAGTCAATAAAAGACCTACTCATCACTTGCCAAATTGCAGTACTTTTCTCGATCTTATTGTAAAATCCAGCCCTGATAAGATTTACACGTATGGCCAGAAAGATGCCTATCAGTTTTCCCATCATGAACTAATTTTTGCATCTCTTTATTTCAAACGATCCAAGAAACTTCGAACGAGAAAATTATAAGTATATATGACACTGCAGCTCCTCTAAGGACTGTGAAAGTGAAACATCCACCCTGTTCCTGGTTTAACGAAGATTTGAAACAGATGATGACGAAACGTGATAGACTGAAGTCTCCTTATGTTAAAAACTCCACTGTAGTAAACAAAGAGGCACATCGTGTTCTGAGAAATAGGTGCAATCATCTGTGTAGAAGTAGGAAGCGGGAATATTTTCAAGAAAATCCCCTCAATGTTCCTCCCAAAAAAGTCTGGTATACTCTCCGTTGTTTAGGTATAGGGCATCGGAAGCCTGATTCTTCCTGTGATGTCAACGCTGATGCTCTTGTGCAACATTGCTCCACCTCCTGTCACTCTGAATACTGATTCGAAAAGAGCCACTTTGAAATCACTCTACATTACACCATTTCCTCCAAGGTCTTCTTTCGATTTTACACCTGTACAAGACAATGATATCAGAGAAGCCCTAGAACATATCTCATGGAAATCGGTAGGTGTTGATAATATCGGAACGGATCTGCTTAGGCCAATCAATCAAAAAATACCTCCAATTTTGGAACATATTTATAACTCTTCCTTATCTAACGGCATATTCCCCAATTTATGGAAACTTGCGAAAATAATACCACTCAAAAAAAAAAAGTGATGATAATTATGTTGAAGATTTTCGATCTACACTGCGCCAAAAAATATACGCACATTCTGAAAATATAATTTTAATGAAAGTTAACTCTACATTGACTTTATAACTTATTTTTTATGTTCTCTCGGGAAGGTTTTGAACGAAACAAGACACATTAAATGGAAGAAAAATTCAGGATTTCACTGAATCTTCTGTGAAAGAAGAGAAATGAACAAGTTTCAAAATACTGAAATGCTGATAAGTGATTTAATACTTGGTTTTTCCACCCCTTGCGTTAATTACAGCTCGGCAACGACGCTTCATACTCAAAATGAGTGATCTTAAAATGTTCTGATCTAATCCTTCCAGATTTCACCGAGTTGGATTCCTAATTCATTAAGAGTAGCTGGATGATTTTCTGACCTTCTCAGCTTTCTATTGGGGTTGTCCCAAACCTGCTCAATCGGATTGAGATCTGGACTTCTTGCTGGCCATTCCATTCGAGAGACTTCGACCTCTTCAAGGTACTCCTGATCGATGCGAGCACGATGGGGTCTGGCATTTTCGTCCATGAAAATGAAATTTTCACGAATGTATGGGGCAAATGCGAGGGCAAATGGCACTACATGCTCTTCAAGAATGTTCCTCATATACTTATCAGCATTCAAAGCTCCATTATCAACGACCACTAGGTCTGTGCGAGCAGTCAAAGATATTCCACCCCATACCATAATCGATTCTCTCCCGAAACCAGTAGTATTCAGGAAATTGCACTGAGCAAATCTTTCATGTGGACGTCTGTATACAAGGGAACGTCGATCACAATGGTAGAGGCAGAATCTAGAACTCTTTCCCAATCGGCTTCTTCCCAATGGATATGCTCTCTCGCAAAATCCAAACGCGCCCTTCGAGGGGCTGGGGTAAGAGCTGGGCCGCTTGCCGCTACACGAGGTCTTAAATCATATTCTCTGAGGCGATTTCTTATTGTCTGAGTGCTAATTTGCACCCCATGAGTTTCCTCAAGCTGATTTTGAAGGAGGCGGCGGTTGCAAACCGTTGTCTCAACGAAGAAACTCTCAAGTAACGTTCTTGAATGGCAGTTGTTACCCGTGGTCTACCCTTTCCTGGTCTTCGGACATTCATACCTGTCTTCCTGAATCGCTGCAACATTCTGGACACACTTGTATGGAAAACTCCAAACGTTTCTGCAATTCTTGTGTATGTCCACCCTTCTTCTCGCAAAACTACAGCTTGGGCACATTCCTCTTGGGTCAAATTGCGTGTTTCGCGTTGCATAGCGATCGTGTGTAGAAAATCAAACGAAAGAAAAACTATTGATCACTAGAATTGATCGAGAACAACTGATTTTAGAATGGAGCTAATACATTCAAAATCTGATAATATCATCTTGTTTTATTCCTGCTGGGAAAAACATCTAAATTGAAGAAAAACGTTGAAAGTGGATAACATATTCATGCATAATTCTGATAAAAATAATTATCATTGAGAACACCTTCAGTTGTATAATAAATTTGAGATTTCCGTAAAGTGCGTTAATTTTGTTGCGCAGTGTATTTCTATACTGACTACAATGTCGATACCGTGGAAATCAATATATTGATTTGTAAGCTTCGAGAGCTAGGATTCTCGTCCAACGCTCGGCTGTTTTTCGAATCTTATCTGAGGGGTAGACAAAGCAGAGTGGATCTGGGGTATGGTGTCTCGGATTGGATGCGAATGCACTTTGGGGTTCCGCAGTGTAGCGATTTGGTTCCATTTCTTTATTCCATTTATGTCTCTTCTCCTATGAAAAATGAACATTGCAAGTAACACCTGTTTGCCGATGATTTACAATTGTACTTACACACATCTATAGAAAACTTCGAGACTTCTATTCATCTTTTGATTCGGGATTTAGCTCTTTTGTCTGAGACAGCCTCTAGCTTAGGTCTCCTACTTGATCCAGCGAAAACACAATCAATCGTAATTGGCACACGTACACGTTTTACTAAGATCGATCCCTGTAGACCTGAAGTAGTTATTAATGGTAAATGGTAACTTCATTCCATATTCAAGCGTTAAAAATCTTGGTTTGTTAATCGATGAAACTCTTTTTTTGGGATCCCCAGATTGCCGCCGTACATGGAAAATTCTATCGTACTATGCATCAGCTACGACTTTTCAAGAACTTTTTACCACTCGCAACAAGAAAGACTTTATTCTATTCGCTTTTGATGCCATCTTTGATTATGAGGATGTGGCTTACATTGGACTGAACTTACAACAACTCAGCAAATTTGAGCGATTGCAGAATGCAGGTTTATACAGGGTGTTTCAGAAAAGGTGACCCCCTCTCTAAAATAGATAGAAAACTGAAAAATAATAGGGGTTTGTTCAGTAAAAAATTTTCGTAACGTCATCCGTATTCAAGATACAGGGCGTTGAAAAAGAAAAAAAATATACACATTTTGCCGAAACTACTAGCAACATTGTAATACAATTTATACGAATATGTTTTGGAAACATCTAATAAATGTGTTTTGATGTCTAACTCTCATAGCGGGCGCTAGTTACACGGTTCGTACAAAGTTGTTTTGAAAATACCTTTTTTATTTAATTTATTAAGCTAAATTTTGAGCGATATTAAACATCATTCAATTTTACACCAGAAAGGTACACTCGATACTGTGCACCGTTTTCGAAATATTTTGATTTGAAAATTAAATTAAGTCATAACCGATGCTGGTATAAAGTTTTGATAAAGTCATTAATTATTATTATTATTGATTAGTATGCACGATGGAGCCCTACCCCACATTGATAGAAGGTGTCGTAGTCGGTTGAGTAACCATTTTTCGAATCGATGAGTTGCTAGAGGTACAGAACCACCGATTCTTTGGCCTCCTCGTTCATGAGATTTCAATCCCTTGGATTAAACAGTTTGGTCGTACCTTGAAGAAAAAATTTATGCAACAGAGGTAAATTAACCTCCAGAATTGAAAGACAGAGTTCACCGTCACTTCAATGACCTCATGGCCGACTCCCAACCATTAAGAAGATTATTGGATTCTTTAGAAAAAAATATAGAATTGTGTATTCGTGAAAACGGGAGGCATTTTTAACACCTACTCTACTTTGATTCTATTTACGTTATTCCTATTTTATTGTTTTGTGATTTTTTGTTCCATTAATACATTCATCATTACTTTATACCAGCATCGATTATTACTTTTCAAATCAAAATATTCCGAAAACGGTAAATAGTATAGAGTTTCATCAGGAGTACCTTTTTGGTGTGAAATTGAATGATGTTTAATATCGCTCAAAATTTAGCTCAGTTAATCTGATATCAAAAAAGTTATGTTCGAAACAACTTGGCACGAACTGTACAACTAGCTCCCTCTATGAGGGTCAGATATCAAAACACATTCATTAGATTAGCTTCCAAAACATATTCGTATAAAATTTCATTACAATGTAGCCAGTAGTTTCGGCAAAATCTTAAAAAATGTGTATACTTTTGTCTTTTTCTACGCCCTGTATCCGGAATACGGATAGCGATACGAAAATTTTTTACAGAACAAACCCCTAATAATTTTCAGTTTTCTATCTATCCTAGAGAGGGGGCCATCTTTTTCTGAAAAAACTTGTATATGGCTTGAAAAAGTTCGACCTTATGAGTAGCTATCGGCAGAAACTAAATCTCCTGACTATACGGCATATACCTATGCATAGTACTAGATTCATGAACAACAATTTTTCTTTGAGGTTCTCCCAGCTCTGGAATCGTATTCCTGCCGAAATTGCTCGGAGTGGTAGTTTCTCGTCATTCAAGATCGCTCTCAAGAAATATTTATTAACCACTGAACTCTAGTAACCGAATACCGTTTTGTTATTTTCTCCCTTCCTATTCCTCTATCAGTGTTCGAGTGTAGTATGATTTTGTATTATCGCTATTGTGGGATCAGTTCTTGTCATATCTTCTTTTCCTTTTAATAATGATTAGGTAGGCAGGAAGATATGCTCACCTTTTGCACTGTGTGATATAGTTCTGGTTATGAACTGTTATTATTTTTTTTCACTCAGCAAAGTGGTAATATCATACTGAAGCGGGAAGCAATAGCATCAACGCTTCACTCGTCGTTTAATACCTGACGAACGATCGAGCACGTCCAGAGGACGACCGGTTTCTGCATTGTTGCTGGTATCCTCTCAGGGTAGGGTAGCTGCAACTTCTCCAGTACGCTCTTCAGATTTAATTTCACCAGGCTGTTGCACGTGATTACAACTGGCATATTATTATTGTTATTATTTAGTTTGACTGGCACATTTCAATGGAAATCAGCGACTTGTGCCATTGCACAAATCGAAGGTTCCAGTCAACCTGACTACAATGTATACAATCTATTTTTCTCGCAAACTCATATTTGTAATAAAACCCTTTTTTTCCACCTTCCCCTTTAATTGTGAGAGAAGTGAGTACTCTTAGTAAATTCTCAGATCTCGGAACAATGCCTGTACATAGCGAAGTGAGAAATGTCAGCACATAGGGTGGGCCAATTTTCTGTTGTCAGTATATGAATTGAAAATGTAACTATGATTACAAATCGTTCTAAGATAATCTGTTCCATTTTCAGAGTAAGAATTAAGTGAGCATGACACTTTTCATTTCTCACTATGAGCACAAATCGGAACACGCATTTAATTCATTGAAAATTTCATTCGCAAAGAAAAAGGATTTAACAGGTTACTATGACCTGTACGAAATATTTCCAGTTATTCGGAAAATTAGCGACTTGCTTGGAAAAACCTACAGAATTTGTAGGTAGGCTGAAAGAGTATTTTCAGAGAGTAACAGTTAAAAATTCGATTCCTTCATGCTTCTTAAACGTGGTCATTCTCAAGACTTCTTGGTAATGGGAAATCCTACTTGTTATATATAATATTGAGGATCTACTTGTTCAGACTCTTATGATCAACTAGGGGAGTGATTTTCAATAAACGAGACATTGCTACCTGAACGAAGTTTAATTTTTTCTTTCTGAAACACACAAAATAAAAAATATTTCAACTGCTTTGAAAATATGAATCTTGATCACAAAAATGTTGAGTTAAAACCATAGCGTGAAATAAGATTCTTTGAAAGGTCATCGAATCTCATTCGTCACCGAACCGAACCTGCAAATGCATAAATGCAAGCCTAGCACCTTAATTCAGGGATTATTGTGTTCACGCCTTCACGAAAAGACAGAATCGAATTTGACTTATATCCGTCCCAGCGAATTCAACCTAATCGTTTGAATATAGTGGATTAAAGCTTGAATGCACAAAATAGTAACGGTCTCGAGCGCAAAAATTAATCCATCAATCTTAAAAGGACTTACTGGATGCGACGTCTTGAGAGCGTCTATATAAAAAACGCTTACTGCTCCATCGACGATACTTTCTTCCAAAGAGTTCCACTCAGGATACAAATGGTCAATGGCCAGCGCTGCCATGTAAGTAGCAAAACCCTCGTTCAGCCAAAGATCGGTCCACCACTTCATTGTGACCAAATTTCCAAACCACTGATGAGCCAGTTCATGAGCAATTACGCTGGCAACCCTGTGCCGGCTCTGGGTGGTTGAACTAACTTTGTCGTACAAAAGGGCCGTTTCCCTGTAAGTAATAAGTCCCCAGTTCTCCATGGCTCCTGCGCTGAAATCTGGAATAGCAACCATATCCTGCTTCGGGAGAGGGTAAGGCAGATCATAAAATTCTTCGTAGAATGCAAGTGCTCTAGGTCCAACGATGTTAGCAAAGTCCACCTAAAATCAAAATAGTTCGATTTCCGGAACAGCATACTGTATAATTATATTGAACAAGAACCAAAATAAAATGATTTTGCTCTATAAAATGCTCTTGCTCACCTGATCCAGCGCATCTTTTCTTGCCCAGATATTAAAGGTGACATTGTTTCCGAGATCTTTCAAGGGTGATTGTACATGACCAAAATCAGAAACAATGAAGGCAACCAGATAAGTTGACATAGGAACGGATTTCTCGAAGACATCCCAGTACCATCCGGGCATCCCGTCACTCATGAAAGGAAATCGAGAAAGAAATGATCATTGGTGTAGGTGTGTTATTTAGTTTATACATGATCCAAATGTAATGATGCTATGCTTCTCGATAAAACATACAATGTGTTGTTGGCCTTGATGAAATACTTTGAAAATGTTTCGAATCGACTTGCAACAACAATATTGTAAAAATAGTCAGGATAAATATGGGTTGATAAATCGGAAAAAAACGAATGATTACAAGTTGACGAATGAGATTTGAATGGTTATGCAGAAGCGGGATTTTATAAAGTCACTTCTATGAATGTTATTCTTCTTTTGTTGGTGACACTGCCGTCTAGTTCTTGATGGAATATGGAATACTAGATAAATGATTCAGGCGCAGCTATGAAGGTTTTGAAATATACAGTGGTTTCTAAGAAACGCACATGTTGATATTTGAATTTTGAGTATTTGACTCATTTTGATCACAGTTTGAATTACCAATCTATTCGTTGTATACTGATAAAACTGACAGAAAAGTTAAGTTTTCTTGCAAAGCAATAAAAAGATACACCGCTGTCAGTACGATCACGAATAATCCTTTCTTCATCTCGCATCCTCAATTATTCAGCTGACGCCATTGGTGTACTATACAGTAGCTGTTTCATGTGACCCCAAAATTTCAAAAATACATGGAGTGAAGTCCGGACATCTGGCCGGCCAAAGAATTGGGCCACCACGGCCAATTCAACATCGGGGATAGTTCCGACCTAGCCACAGCCGCTCGCTTCTGAAACGATGAGCTGGATGGACAGCCATCCTGCCGAAAAATTATTCGTGATTGTACTGTCAGCAGCGGTTCATCTTCGAATTGCAACTTGAGCTCGTCACGCAGAATATTCTCGAAAAAAATCTGGCCGATTGGATTATCCATTCAAAACATGAAAAGACACTATTTCGTCAAGTCAATTCTAATGGAATGTCTCAAAATGTCACTTACATTGGCTTAGTCTCCTCGATTGGCATATTACTCAATCCTGTGTACCCTTCTTTTCTTCCCAGACTAATCTTGAAAGTGGCTTTCAGGGAAGGCTCATCGAAACAGGGAAAAGCCTTCCTCGCATGGGTAGGCTCAAATTGTGTCACTGATAACCATCTTTGTTCGCCGTTATTCGTTTCGTAATGACTCTTGTAATATCCGCTCAGACTATTGCTCAACCTTCCCTCAAATTTCACACTGATTGTATACTGGTGGCCTTCTACCACAGCAGTTTTTGTGTTTATTATCATCCATTCTTTTTCTTCATCTTTTTCTAAGGAACCCAGTTCAACAGTAATATTGGCTGTTGTGTCCTTGATTGATATATCTTTTTTATCAATTGTTAAGTTTTTAACGTGTATATTTATTTGATTGGTGCTAGAAATGCATATCGCCTGAAAGTAAAATTCAGTATTTATGTGGCATTGATAACTCTAATGAAGGGTTTTGAAAATTTTCAGAAGTCTATCAATGCTATTTCAGTCAGAAATTTCAAGCTTCTCGTTACCCTTTCCATCAAGGAATAAAAGGTTGGGTATTTTTCCTGTGAATGTTGAATACAATGATTTGAGTTCGAAAATATATTTCTTACGATGTAAGATGCATGTAGTTGCGCTCAAGATTCGGGATGTCTTTTATTCTTCATTTATGAGAAATATTAATTGAATTCTGGTCTCTTCTACTGCGGGGCCAGTATACAGTCAGTCGAGTTTATCAGCGACTGAACACTTTGAGTGGGCAATATTTTCGAATCAGCTGTAAATATGTATATGAACTTTATGGAGTCTTCACTCACCTGAATGTCAACATGTCCATCGAACTTGAAAGCATCATCAAAGATTGTTATAATATTGAGGTCATAATGCTTTGGTATTACATTTGTTGGTAATCTGTACTTGTCATTATCATCCAATGCATGCGCTAGCCTCCATATCACAAAATGAAGAAGAAATACCTTGAAAATCATCTGAAAAAAAGTTGAAATTATTTGACAGAAAAACGACTTATATCATATCGATCCCGAGTAGATGTGAATAACTGACAGAAAAATATGTATGACGATCAACGATTGCTGTGTGCTAGTGTTCCAACTTTCGTTTCTTCAAACGAAAAGCCTTTTCTTTTTTAAAGTAAATTCCTTATAAAATTCGGAGTTGCTTCAATATCAATTTTCGTATTTCCTTCCGACATTTCTGTTTCAATGTGGAATTACGAAAAAAAATTAGAAAGGAACTCGTGATATCATCAAGGTTTTTCATTGGGAAAATTGTCGTTTTAGACTCCCGTGAGAAGTAAGATTAATCAAATCTCGAAAACTATACAGGCTGTCTCACAGGAAAAGGCCATTAAAAGAATAATTAAAATTTCTGAAAATTTCTACTTTCCTAAGAACTTCTAGCGAACCCACAATTATTTTGTAGTAACCTCGTGTTTTCTTCTTTGTTGAGAGTATGTTTCTCGTCTCTTGAATGAACTCTACAAATGACCTTGTTATTATTGTTAACTTTATACCTAGTGAGATTCATTTTCGTGTTGATTCTTCTTCCAACTCTTCTTATGTATATTGTATTCCAATAATTGCCTTCCAATCTATAAACCTTCATTTATTTGATAGATTGACTGGATTTTCATTATGCATGAGATGTTCGCCCGATGTACAGGGTGGGCAAAGTTGGTAATACCTGAACTACAACTTTTTAACCAAACGAGATAAGGAAAAATGAATGGTACATTACGGTCGTCTCTTTCTCAGAAACTGATGATGCTATCAACTGCATTTCTCTATCTTTCTTTGGTTTCGAGTTATAGACCAAAATTGAAAATTGTGTGATTTCAACTTTGGTCATTATCTAAGTTTCTGTTTGTGCTAGGATGTTGAAATGAAAACACTATACACATACATCTTTCATAGCAATCAGGTAGTGTACTATATTTTCCCCAAGAGGTTTCCTTGCGGAGCTATAATATAAAGTTGTGGTTTTTCTTATGAAAACAATAGTTTGAAATAAATATTCTCTTTCCTTCATTCCAAAAATTGCAAAACATTTGCAATGATGTGTCACTCGAACCCAGTAGAAATTTGAGACTAGAGGTATGACCATAGACGCCTGACCTGGCAGTCAAAAGCATTGGTGTAAGTTCTTCAACCACGATGTTCTCCGACGCCCGGGTCTTCTTCTTCCCTCGATTTTATCTTTTATTATTAACTGTACTTATGATTTCTGAGAATGTGTCCAAAATAATGCAAATTTCGTATTTTAATTGTCGACATCACTTCTCGAACTTTCGACATTCTCGTAAGCACATACACATTGCGCACTTTGTCCATCCAGGATATTCTCAATGTACCGTCTCAGATATATATATATATATATATATATATATATATATATATATATATATATATATATATATCTTATTCCTGATCATAGGCGTTTCCAGCATATTCATTGGCGTCCTCCTTCTTCAGATGCTATTTCTGAATTTGAATTAAATACGGTTACCTACGGATTGACTCCTTCTGCGTTTTTAACACGAGTGCTAAGACAGTTGGTTCACGATGGAGGTGGATGCTTTCCTCTGGCTTCGTATGCTATTACGAACCAAATTTATGTTGACGATGTGATTAGCGGTGCTAAAGAATATATAATACACTCGGAATCAATGCTACTGGATTGTTATTAAAGAAGAACCTCTATAATGTTTTCATTTCAATATCCTAGCACAAACAGAAACTGCGATATAACTGCGCCTATAACTCGAAAACAAAAGAAGATGGAGGAATGCATTTGACGGCATTATGAGTTTCTCTAAAAAAGAAGACTGTCATTCATTTTTTTTTTCTTCCGATTAAAAAGTTGTAGTTCAGGTATCATCAATTTTGCCCACCTATTACACTGTGTCCCAAATTGGATGAGACTACACGATATCTCAGCTATTATTGAAGATAGAGACATACGGTTTTCGCGACGTTGTGTCACTTTTTTGTAAAACTTTTAAATCCACAAGGAGAAATATTACAAGTATGTACTTTTGTTTCTGAAATACAGGGCGAACACGAAAATGTGCACTTTGTGGAGATGTTATTATGCCTCAGGCACTGAATGAGAGAATTTTTCTTCAGAGCACTGTTTCAGAGATTGAGCACACAATTATTTTTCTGGATGTATCACACCCTAACCTCTATTGAGAATCGAACAAATTTCCATATTAATATTGAAATTTTCGATACATCTTCAACTTTTATGCATTTGTGGAAGAATCTATGTCTTACTATTGAAAAAACAAACAGAAATATGAATTTTTCTGATTTTAGAAATTCATTAAAAGTAAGATTGTGAAACATCAGTGTATCCAGAAAAATAATTGCACAAATTTGATATACTGGTTGTTCTATCTGAAGAATTCTAAGTTTGTGCTCAATCTCTGAATCAGCTTAAAAAAATTTTAACGTGAAATAATCTATTAAAAGCAGTCTTCATTTTTTCTCTATCTCATACAGGGCTCAAGAAATAATAACATCTCCAAAAAGTGCACATTTTCGTTTTCACCCTGTATTTCAGAAACAAAAGCAGTTCGAATTTTTCTGTTTGTGGATTTGGAAGTTTCACAAAAAAGTGACGGAGGATCTTAAAAACCACATGTCTATCTTCAATAATAGCTGAGATACAGTGCAGTCTCACCCAATTTGGAACACAGTGTAGAAGTATTTGAAGAGTTAAACAAAAATTCAAAATCACTCAATTCCCTGTTAATCATGCCTTTCTGAAACTGAAAACTGATTTACTTTTTCCCTAAGATTTCTACACATGTTGATCGATTATATGATGTTCGTAGCAGTATCTATTTAGAATAATTCAAATCCATTTTGAACTGCAATCTATTCAATAGTAGCCAACTCCTGTTGAATCCTAGTGTTATCTATTGGAGGTTTGGAACATACCTACAGTACATAAAAGTTTTAGAAATTTAGATCTGATGACAAGAGAAATTGCGCATTGCGTGATTTGTCTGAGTTGGCTTCCTAAATATTTCAAAAGCAAATCCAAAAAGTTCAACCCTTGATTTTCTTTCACTTCAATTGTAAAATTTAGGATAATATACATATAATATAATAATAATAAGAATGCTTTGTTTACACTCAAACAAAACAAACAGCATCAGTATTCAATACTATAGTTGATATTCTGATTTGAATGTGCAAAGGGATTGGAAACAATGTAACCTGTTCTTTCGAGCATTTAGGTCTCGTCGTAGACTAGTTCTCGACGCTTCGCCAGTTCGAGTGTCTGGCATCTTCAGAAGCTACACTTCAGGAGATGAACTGCCTGAACTCAGGCAGTTCAGTCCAGTGAGAACATCTCCTGAAGTGTAGCTCCTGAAGATGCCAGACACTCGAACTGGCGAAGCGTCGAGAACTAGTCTTCGTCGACCGCCTAAATGCTCGAAAGAACAGGTTACATTGAACGATTGCCGCGAAAGCCTCAACGGATTAGAAACAAATTAGAAAAGATCAACTCTACTCATCACAGAAATTACGCAAATAGCATGAGAAAGCGATATGGAAAAAAATATAGAAAAACATTCATGAAATGAATGAACATGGATTCTTTTCTCTCAGGTCACATTATTCATTTTATTTATTCATTGCAAAATAGGGACAACCAACAGACAAACATGTTAACTACAGTGTCCTTGTTTTTAACAATTATAGTCATGGTTGACAACGAAAAATGTACTCTCAATTAAAAACTTTCAGAGAAACACAAAAAATAAATACTAACGATAACACTAGAAATTGGAAAACAAAAACATTTCTTCCTTCATGAGGTCAATACATTTTTAATTTTACATTTGAAACGATTTAACGATATGTCGAAAAAATTGATTATACTGCTGAAGAGGTTACAGACTTTTTGAGCTCTTATGAGTGGTGATTTCAAGCCCAAGCTTGTCCTTCTATACTCTATGCTAAACAATTCCCTTCGTCTGGTTAGCCGGGAGCATATATTAAAATAAATGAGGGATAACAACTGTGGTGAATCAATGTGACCATTCAGAATCTTGAAAACCAATAGTACATATCTGGTACTCATACGATCGGTCGACCGTCGAACTTCTAATTGTCTCTGAAGAACCGAATAGTCACTGTTGAGGACAGGGCTTCCCGTCCTGCTCCCAAGATACCTCAAAAATCTATTTTGGATTCTCTGCAACCTGTTGCGTGTATTGCATACATCGGACTCCAAACAACGGAAGCGTAGGACAGCTTACTGTCTATGAATGCGTAGAACAGAGATGTTGAAGATTGAGTTTTCATAAAGTTTCTAGTGTTTCTCATAATGAAACTCAGCAACCTGCAACACTCCAGTGCAACGGTGTATATGTGATCGCCAAAATTCAGTTTTTCGTCCACCAACACTCCTGATTCGAGTCTGTTACCATGTTATTATGTTCAATTTTTGTGATATTGATCATGTAGTCCTTAGAAATTTTGTGCCTATTCTTTGTGAAGGTAATCGAGCAGCATTTGACTGGACTAACAAAGAGATCGTTATTTGCACCGTACACCGCGAACCGATCCAGGTCGGTCTGAATACCACGACAGTCCCCCGTGCCCACCACTCTTCGAAATATCTTCAAATCGTCGGTGTAAAGTCAAATATTTGAATGTTTGAAATATTTCTCTATATCATTCATGTAGAGAACAAAAAAGAGAGGACCCAATTGGCTACCCTGGGGTACGCTTGAGGTACACTCCAACTCAGCCGACCTACATCCCCCGACAGTGACTAGTTGTGTTCGATTACTTATATAGGATCAAATACACGCTGGGAGACCAGGAGTATTACAAATCCCAACAAACTTTTCAAGAAGCAACAAATGACTTATGTTATCGGAGGCCTTACTGAAGCCCGTGTAAACCGAATCAACTTGAAAACCGGCGTCCACAAACTGCGCAATATACTCAACGTAAAGAGAAAGATTAGTTTCAGTAGAGCGACCCGGATAAAATCCGTGTTGTTGAGGCATTATATACCGGGTGACCATTTGAAAACGAAACAGACGAGATTACAGACGAAATAAATTTTTTCGATAGAAATGCTCGGACAGGTCGATATCTGTTTCGAGGGGGACAACTTAAGATGTAGGTTACGGACGCATAGCGCTTCAACCCTTGCTACTACAACCCTCACCCCCAATTTTTGAATAGGGAAGATGGGGTGAGTGATACCTCATTCGAAAGGTATTTTTATACTGATTTCAGCACAGTAATTGTTTTTTCATTTTATGCATTAGTTCTCGAAATACAGGGAGGCCATTTGAAAACGAAACAGACGAGATTACAGACGAAATAAATTTTTTCGATAGAAATGCTCGGACAGGTCGATTTCTGATTCGAGGGGGACAAATTAAGATGTAGGTTACGGACGCATAGCGCTTCAACCCTTGCTATTACAACCCTCACCCCCAACTTTTGAATAGGGAAGATGGGGTGAGTGATACCTCATTTGAAAGGTCAAACTGTCAACTATAAACTAGTATCAATTTTGATCTTGGGAATATACTTTTGTATCAACAGGTCACTAGGTCAGCACCTTGACGCGGTGTGGGGGCTTATAGTAATTGCAGTGAATCTTGATTCTTAGCGACTGGAACTCCGGTTCCTGACAGAGTTGTAACTCATGTCGAAAGGGTCAAGAGGAGCGGTGAAACTAAGACTGACCAACCCCCTAACCTGCTGTAGTGTCGTGGCCTGGGTTTTGCACAGGAGTAAACGATGCTAGACATGCAAGGGCAACAAACCCTAATGTCTGTCTAAGAGCCTTCCCACCAAACGTAACAGATCGGAGGACAGCACGCCCAAGGGCAAAAAGCCCAAACGGCAAAAACAAGAGGTTTCAAAAGCCTCAACGTCCTCAGAAGCCTCTAAGGCTCCTACAACGGTGGTGCCCACCTACAGCCAAGCAACTGCTGGGATCAGGTTGGGCTTCATGCACAAGGAATACCCGGAAGTCCTGCTAGAAGTGGACCAATTAAAGGCCATCAAAAAGGCACTTGCGGATACGATGATTGCCATGGGAATGGACAGTACTGTGAGTCCCCAATTTGGCAATGTTCAGAACAAACCGGGATGGCTGAGTATCACATGCCTTGAGAAAGCCACTGCGGAGTGGCTGAGAGGCGAGAGGCTTGCAGCCCATGCTCAAACCGTGGGAGAAAGCCGATCTGAGGATCGTCGAGGAGGCAGACTTGCCGCATCCGATGATCCTGATTGGATACCTCCCAGAGAGTCAGGACTACTCTAATGAGCAGATACTGACACTCATAGAGCTCCAAAATGAGGAGCTCAAGACCTCCAGCTGGAGGATCCTTCGGCGGGCACCATCGGGGCCCACCATGCTCGAAGTGGTGATCTCGGCAGACATGAGGTCAGTCGAGAAACTTCGAGCAGCTAATTGAAGGTTTATGTACCTATTCGGTCCGGTGAATCTCAGGCTTGAGGGCTCAGAGACGGCGGGGCGAAAGGAAAGGGCACAAGAGGCCTTGACTGCCGCCTCGACGACAGGGAAGCCAAAAGCATAGGGCAAACCTAAGGCTGTACAGCCCCCAGGCACTGAAGAGGCCGGAGTGGCTCAGCCAACCACCAGTTCTGGGAGGAGGACTGCTCCGAAAGGGCGGGAAGGTGAGAGACCTGGTGGCAGAATAGCTCCGGCCTCCTCCGAACCGCCTGGCGGGTCTTCCAACCCATAATGGATAGAAGTCTAACGTGCTTTCAGATAAATCTCCAGCACTCGAAGGCAGCCTCCAGTGCCTTATGCTGGAGAACGTTGAGAAGGCACATTGACATAGGGCTGTTGCAAGAGCCCTGGATTAATGGAGGCCAAATCAAAGGCCTCCCAAACAACTTATATCAGATGATATACTGCCGAAGGTCAGTAAACCCAAGAGCTGTATTAATGCTCAGAAAGGAACTAACTTGCCTCCCTCTTACAGAGTTCCTGACCAAGGACCTTGCTGCGGCGCTAGTTGAGGTGCAGATTGGGAGCGGCAGGAGGCAGCTGATTGTTGCCTCGGGCTATTTCCCGGGTGACGCCGTCAACCCTCCACCAGAGGAGGTTCAACGCCTCGTAGAATAGTGCCGAAGCAAGCAGAAACAATTGATTCTGGGCTGTGATGCGAATGCACACCATCTAGTATGGGGAAGCACGGATACAAATTGTAGAGGTGAGGATTTGCTTGATTTTCTATTTTCTCATAATGTTGAAATAGCGAATGTGGGTAACAGTCCGACCTTTATGAACGCGATTAGAAGGGAAGTAATAATAATAACCCTGGCTACGCCATATATTGCAGATATGGTCAAAGGCTGGAGGGTCTCGAATGAACCATCCATGTCGGACCATATGGCAATAGAATTCGAAATCGAAGCGATTGCTTCGACAAATGTTGTGTGCAGAATACCCAGAAAAACCGATTGGGAACTTTATGTAGCCCATCTGAGGTCAGAACTGAAAGGCTCTGTATACAACATAAGCTCTATAGAAGAGCTCGAAAATGCTTCTGCTCACTTTGCATCTTGTCTGCAAGGAGCATATGAAAGAAGCTGTCCACTCAGGAAGAAAACGATTCAAAGGGACGTTCTCTGGTGGAACAAACTACTAGAAATCCTCAAAAGAACGGCAAGGAGAGCCTTCAAGAGAGCGAAGCGAGAGGGCAGCTGGGATGCCTATCGAGAGGCTCTGACGAACTACAATGAAGAGGTTAGAAAAGCCAAAAGGCAATCCTGGAAAAACTTCTGCGAGGGAATAGACAAGACAGCCCCTGCAGCTAGACTTCAAAAGGCACTATCCAAAGATCATTCCAATCCAATTATCCAAATAATGAAGCCATGTGGGAACTACACGAGTGATCCTGAAGAGAGCCTTAGTGTCTTATTGGAGACTCACATTCCTGGCTCTCAACAGATTAGCACCAGCGATTCAGTCCTTGAGAGGAAATGGATAAGGCCCTCTAAGTGGGACTTTCAGAAAGCTGGGAGATTGTTCACACCAAGAAGGGTCGAATGGGCGATAAAGACCTTTCAGCCCTTCAAATCTGCAGGCATGGATGGGGTTTTCACGGCCAAAAATTGTTGATAACAACATAAGGGGAAACTTGAAGCTCCATAATAAACAGTTTGCCTATAGGGCGGGTAGATCTACATTAGACGCCCTGCACCACCTCCTCGTGGACGTGGAAGGCACTCTCACCTCAAAGGAGATTATGCTGGCAATGTTCGGTGACATTGGAGGGGCCTTTGACAATACCCTACATGACTCCATATGCAATGATGCTAAAAACAAAGGGGTGGAAATCACCACTGTAAAATGGATATCGGCAATGCTGAAAGGGCGAACTGTCACAGCCTATCTGGGAGAAACTGAGGTGACAGTGCTTACATGCAGGGGATGCCCTCAAGGAGGGGTACTATCACCCTTGCTGTGGTGTCTGGTCATGGATGGTCTCTTGGAAAAGCTTACGAAAGACGGATACAAAGCTCAGGCATATGCTGACGATCTGGTGGTAACCGTGAGAGGTAGGCATGAAGGCACACTGAGCAGCCGCATGCAATCTGCCCTCAGGATAATTGAAAGATGGTGGGGATTGGGACTGACAATTAATCTGTCCAAAACCACCCTCATTCCCTTCACTAGAAGAAGGAATCTTAATCTGAGAGCTCTGGTTCTGAATGGACAGACTCTCAATTTCTCCAGTGAGTGTAACTATCTGGGAGTCATCCTGGATAGCAAGCTCAACTGGAGGAAACATGTGGAAAAAACCATTTCCAGAGCCACAAGGGCCATGTGGGCCTGCAAGAGGCTCTTTGGAAAAACATGGGGAATGAGACCAGAAATGGTACTGTGGTTATACACTGCCGTGGTACGCCCCGTTGTCACCTATGCGTCACTAGCATGGTGGACAAAAACCACTACTTGCAACAAGCTGCTAAAGTTGCAGCGATTGTGTTGGGGCCACGGGAGCTATTTGCACAACTCCGACAGCAGCGCTCGAGGTCATACTCGATTTGCCTCCCCTACACTTGTATGTAAGGAAATGTAGCCTGCTGGAAGCCATCAAAATATCCCTAGAGGGGAACCTCCTACCTGGAAACTGGGTTGGACATATGAGTATACTGAACCAACTAGACTCAAGCCTCTTGGCAAAACCCTCAGATGTGATGCCAATCACATACGATTTCGAAATGCCATTCGAAACGATCATTGGTGATCGTCATAGTGCAATGAACTTCGGAAATCGTATAGACAAGAAGTCATCCACATGGTATACCGATGGATCGAAAACAGGAAGGGGTACAGGCATTGGGATATGTGGACCTAAGTCAAGGATATCCAAGTCCCTCGGAAGTGAACCTTCGGTTTCACAGGCTGAGACACTAACAGTCTAAACCTGCGCTCAAGACTGCCTTCAAAGGAATCTTAAAGGAGCGCATAAATATATATATATATATATATATATATATATATATATATATATATATATATATATATATATATATATATATATATATATATATATATATATTTAGTTATCGGGTATGTGGTCAATTTTCTTTCAAACAGTCAAAATGATCTGCGATTATCTTTATTCTCAATATTTCGTTGACCGTTGTCAACTTCCTCAGGAGAAACTGTAATACATGAAATGTAAATTCGTGGACAATACAAGAGAAAATGGCATTACTCACAAGATGTACAAAACACTAACTATTTAAAATGTAATCGCCATTGGTAATAAAATTTAATAAAACTACTCAGGACATCGGACAAGTGAACATCATTCATCAACAAGGTAAAACAATTTTTTTTTCTTCCTTTCCCTGTACACACGGAATGTTCTTTGAAAATCTCACATCAACACCCTCTATGAGTTAACAATTGAACTAATTCAAACTATTCAAAATGCCACTGTAAATCACACTCATCTGGTCAGTATCTGATTTAAAGTTCACTGCATTTGGGTGTCTTCTAATCTGCAACATTTCCAAGAATAATCTATTTCTATAATTTGAATTTACCTCCAACACATTGATATCTTCAAACTCAAAACTGAAAACTATGCCCCGTCTCCTGACAGTGTTTGACTAATGCGCAAGAGTTCTTTCCAATGCGGTAATCACTCCGATGTTGAGTGATTCTTTGTTTAAGCCATTGTTGCGTTTGACCCACATAACACCCATCACAATGTCGGCATGAAATCCTATATACTGTGTCAGTGCATAATTCTTTTGGTGTTTTTTTTTTTTCCTTAGTCTTTGAAAAAAGGTTTCCTACCTTCGCCAAATTATATTTCAGTTTTGAGTTTGAAGATATCAATGTGTTGGAGGTAAATTCAAATTATAGAAATAGATTATTCTTGGAAATGTTGCAGATTAGAAGACACCCAAATGCAGTGAACTTTAAATCAGATACTGACCAGATGAGTGTGATTTACAGTGGCATTTTGAATAGTTTGAATTAGTTCAATTGTTAACTCATAGAGGGTGTTGATGTGAGATTTTCAAAGAACATTCCGTGTGTACAGGGAAAGGAAGAAAAAAAAATTGTTTTACCTTGTTGATGAATGATGTTCACTTGTCCGATGTCCTGAGTAAATTTATTAAATTTTATTACCAATGGCGATTACATTTTAAATAGTTAGTGTTTTGTACATCTTGTGAGTAATGCCATTTTCTCTTGTATTGTCCACGAATTTACATTTCATGTATTACAGTTTCTCCTGAGGAAGTTGACAACGGTCAACGAAATATTGAGAATAAAGATAATCGCAGATCATTTTGACTGTTTGAAAGAAAATTGACCACATACCCGATAACTAAATTTATGTTAATTTTTATATGGTCGAGAAAAATTTTCTAGAATATATATATATATATATATATATATATATATATATATATATATATATATATATATATATATATATATATATCTATCACCACGTACAGTCAGGCCACTTTGAGATCACTGGAATCATACAGCCAGAAATCTCGGCTGACATATGAATGCCGTAATACCATAAAGCAACTGGCCAGGGGCTACAAAGTGACTCTACCAGGACATTGTGGTATTGAGGGAAACGAAATAGCCGACGAACTGGCGAAGAAGGCTTCAAGGCTGAAGCCTGTTGGACCTGAACCTTTCTGTGGGCTTGGAAAAGACCAATACCAGAAAGCGGTCCAACAATGGGAAGCGGCAAACAAAATAACGCTTTGGAGAAATACTCCTAGACTTGCGCAAGCCAAGAGATTTGTGGAATTCTCGTCGACCTACACCAGGAAGCTCATAAAGCTGCCACGAGCTGAGCTTCGAGTAATGGTGATTCTGCTGACGGGACACTGTCGATATAAATATTATTTGTATCGCATGGGAAAGTCAGCAGATGAAACCTGCAGGCTATGTGGATCAGAGAAAGAAACGGCTGAACACATGGTATGCAAGTGTCCAGAGCTGGCGGAACTAGGAACCATTCACATGGGGAAGTCGGTTCTGGATCCACATGAAATAACCGCCAAGGCTCCTAAGGATGTCGTTGGGTTCATCAATACCATTGATGGCCTCCTTGGGATTTAAATGAAAGAGTAGGGTTAAGAACAATAGATCCTTGCGGTCGAAGTTCGCGGGAGGCTGAGTGAAGCCACAACGACCCCTGTTCATGTTAATAATAATAATAACAATCAACAGTTTGATTTTATCTTAAAAAAATGTAACAGCATCATCAATATTCAACCCCTCGAGCAACCCCTCCCAGCTCACATCACATAGTTCGTTGTTAATCGAGACATTGTCCGCTCTCTTGAAATTGAGAACCTCTTTTTCGCAACCGCGTAGTGGAACCGACTTCTCGGATTGATAGCCAATCTCCAGGGCAGGGTGATGGAGATCTTTTCTCACCAGTGGATCGCACGACTTAATCACATACATATTCAATGATATCGTCGTTACAAAAAACCAAATCCAAAATTCTCTTAATTATGTTTTTTATCGAATTAAATTGACTGGATCCTAAACCAGAAAACACATCAACGAGTTCAGATGAGTCCTGATTCGCATTTGTTGGAACCAAGGTATCCCGATGCACAGAATCCAGCCATGTAACCTTCAGGAGATTGAAGTCCCAAACTACAATAACCTTATTTTGCTGTAAAATTTTCTCGTGTTTCTGAAGGTTTATTTATTTATTTAACTCTGCGAATTTACAGGTGAACGGGAAAACCCCTTTAATACAAAATATAATCCTAAACAAAATACTATTTCTAAAATATCATATTACTTCGCAGTTGTACACTGCATGAGGTACAATAGTGTGACATCATAACCACAATTACAGTATTAAACTAAAGAATCTTAGAATAAAACACTACCGCAAACTTCTCAATCCCTTCAGCATATGGGATTTGAACACTGATAAGGAGACCGAAAAAAAGTCCAAAGTTTTTAACTGAGAATTCACTACTCTCTCAGCACGCTCCGGAAACACATTTGAAAGGTAATTAGTCCTATGTGTAGCGAGTCGAAACAAGAAATTATTCCTAGTGGCTCTATTGGGAACATTAAAATTAATCATATTGAGTAACACAGGACTATCAATCATACCGTTCAATAACTTGAACAAAAAACACAAGTCACACAATGTGCGGCGATCTTCTAGTTTATCTAGACGAACCTCTCTGCGATCACCACTCACGCTGCTACCAGATCTGTAATCCAAAACTCGCAAAAACTTATTCTGGACTCTTTCGATAAAATCAATATGGCAACGATAGGAGTCCAGACACATGAACCATATTCTGAGCCGGACCTCACAAGCGAACAGAACAGCAACCTAAATGTTTCAGGCGAGAACCCGTATGAGTTACGGCAGACAAAACCCAACGTACGATATGCCCTGGAAGTGATACCTCGGATGTGCTCTCTGAAATCAAGTTTTTCATCTTATTTCAAACCCAGGTCATCAACCGAGCCAACCCGAACAAGAACCGATCCATTGATGTTGTAATGAAAGGCAACAGGTCTCCTACAACGATGAAAAGTGATGGACTTACACTTTGACACATTAAGAGCCAAGCAGTTGAATTCAGTCCAATTGAAAAACATCTCCAACTGATCCTGCAACCGGAAGCAGTCTTCCAAATCTCGAATCGGACAGTACATCTTCATGTCGTCTGCGAATAATAAAAATTCACCTGGCACAGCTTTACCCAAGTCATTTATGAATAGGTTGAACAATAACGGTCGAAGATGAGACCCTTGAGGCACACCAGAAGACACTCCGAATTCTCTAGAATAGAACTCACCATACTTTACCATCTGGGTCCGCCCGTAGAGGAACTGGCGAAACCACATCAACAGAGATCCAGAAATTCCTAAAGCAGCGACTTTAGCCATCAGCAAGTTCAAATTTACTCTGTCAAAGGCTTTAGAGAAGTCCGTATATATTGAATCAACCTGCATCCCAGCCTCGAAAGACTTTAATATATTATTTCTGTACACCATGAGATTCGTAGTAGTTGATCGCCTCCGTCGGAAACCATGTTGCTGATCAATGAAAATAGATCCACAATACCAGGAAAGAAAGTCATACATTAGGTTATCCAGCAGTTCAAGAATGGCAGATTGAATGGCAACACCCCGATAGTTTTCGATACTCGACCTCGCACCAGACTTAAAAATGGGAACAATAAAACTCCTCCTCCAAAGAAAGGGGAATCTACCCAGCAGCAAGGAGCTATTGAACAACTTACAAATGGATACCGATAACGTGTTAACACACTTCTTTAAAATGAAGTTGGGTATGCCATCAGGGCCACTGGACTTTTTGGGCTTAATCTTACATATAATTTCACTAACATTGAATTGACATACACTCAAGTTTACATCATGATCACAGGTAAAATCGGGCGGAACAATCAGATCCTCACAAAAAACTTCACTAAAAAAGTCAGCAAAGAACTCAACCACAGCAGGCCCTTCAGAAGCCTGAGTTCCACGAAAATCCATATTCGCAGGCAATTCAGTCATTTCTCTTCTGGAGTTGAAGTAGGACGAAAAAGATTGTGGATCGTTATGAATGCCGCTTTCGATGTTGAGCAAGTAGGAACGATATAACGTTTTTCAAAGCATCTTGCATTGTCTCCTTAAACAACCGAAATTTTCGTAATCATCGGGATCCTTGGATACAACATACCTCTTGTGGGCTCTTCTTTTGGCGTTTATAAGTCCAATAAGTTCACCATTGAACCAACATGGGTAACTGGAGTCTTTTACGCGTTTCATGGGAACAAAGCGATAGAGTCCCTCGTACAAATAATTATAAAATTCAGACACTGATTGATTGATATCCTCTCCATCGTAGTCCCAGTCACATGTAGCCAAGTAGTTGTTAAGTCCAATGTAGTCACCTCTATCATGATGGAATCTCCACCTGTAATGTTTGGCACCCAAACCGGAAGCCTTACCCAAGGCAACAGAGAACTGTTGTCCCAAGTGGTGCATTGTACCAGTCTGCAATGGATCAGTTGCCACTACCACCTCCACCGAAAAATCGTTCGTGAACACCAGATCAAGATATCTTTCGCGCTTTCGGCACTCGACTGACCTGTACCAAATTTTCAAAGCTCATGGACTCCTGAAGGACAGCATATTTGTCGTTTCCCGTACTTAGTAGAAATTGATCATCATTCCAGAAGGCACCGGGTATATTATAGTCACCGCATACATAGAGTTTAGTTTCAGGATGTAATAATGAAATCTCTTCTATCGCCAAACCATGAGAAAAATAGTCAACTTCACTATAAATTCAACACCAGTACCTACCAAAACAAACAATTGTTCCACACTATTATTCTGAAGAGGTATGATGCTTGAACCCAACCCTTATCTGACCATGATTGCCACCCCACCACCTCTAGACTTTAAACTGGTACTACTATTTCTATCCGCTCTGTAAATATTATACTCGGCAGGACATACTTCAGTGTCAAGAACATCACCACTGAGCCAGGTTTCGGACAGAACCATGATATCGTAAATGGATTGCTGTAGTAAAAGATATACACTGCTCAACTTAGATCGCATACCACCCACATTCTGATAATATACCTGTAGTACATACATTATACATATTCTTCTTCATCACTTACGTTGAACGATACACACATACGTCCTCTGCCTCGGACTGAAGCTCCGGGTGGTGAACTGCCTCGATCCTAGTGTCAACCGTTCTGCGTGTCACCGCCTTCTTTTTTTGCTGAGTTTGAACTTTCTCGATCACGCCTGAAGACTTGATACTTAATTAATTATGAAGTTATATTTGGAATAAATGTCTAAGAGCAACGGCTTCAAAGAAACCTGCCGCTTCAGTATAGTCCTTCATACAATGAATAAACATTATAAGTGAATCCACGTCAAAAGAAAACTGTTCTGTGCGCTGGCAGCGAAATGTGTGTCCTATGTCTCAAGTTCAAATTATGAAAATCAGTACGATATTTTATTTTATTCCAAAAAAACTGATGATTATAACTCTATGAAATAAAACTAAATAGTGAATTTTTCATTTTTTTTTCTAGCCATTTATTGTCTTGAAGTTCATGCGATATCCGTTCAATTTTTTAACACGCTCAATTCCAAGCTGAAGTCTATGTAAGTAAAATATCTCCAAACCTTTCATCAGTTTGTATAAATAGTTTCCACGAACAGGGCTCCGATTTAGAATCTCAGCAGAAAAAACATTGCACTTAAAAGCCAACATGTATTTTTATTCAGCCATGTCTAGTAGGGAATGAAAATTAAATGGTTTAAAAAAAATCTGATTGGTAATGCCTAAATTTAACCTATAAAATACCACCCACAGAAGGTGAAAAGTTAATTCAGTAGATCTGGGAAAGCGAAACGGGAACGGTCTTGCGGATTACTCGGGAAAGTACAAACAGGTACTACGGAAACAGATACTTTGAAGTTAGGTCGTGAAACGGGCGACGGTTTGGGTTAGTCCTTCAGGTTTTGAATTTTCTGTCTTGGAATTACCAAATACTGGAAATCTTAGTTCAGATATCCAACCCTTTCAAAATTCACCAAACAGAAAATCGGAACTAAGAATTGAATTGGAGGAATTATTTGTTCCGCTGATTGAAAATTCGATATGGGTACTCAATGTTCTCTCACATAACTTTCAACATCCTCTAAAAAAACTCGAATTGTAACGAATCTACACGAATGAGCGCTGATAAATAAACACATTTGCACTTTCTAGACATTTCAAATCATATATTATAGCTCTTTCGAGAAAATTCCTATGGAATTAATACTCTGAAAATTTAAAATATTCACATGATTGATATCTGGTGATCTGGCGGACAACATATACAGAATTCAAGCAAAATGTGTGATAGAACATTAAACCAAAAAGCAAGAACTTGCATATATGTTGATCATACGTGGCGAACTCGATACATGACACAAGCAAACTTAACAACCTACTTTGCTTTCAGAACTACTACTCATGGTTTTTTATTTCTTGGCTAGTGCACTATACAATTTTCTTTCTATGGAGATGAAAGCAGTACCCAGCAAAAATATTTTCAGAACACTCATCTGATATACTTCGTCACAACTTCACTTTGGCCACCCATTCTGAAGCTATTGATCAGCATGATTCAGCTATTGCCTCCTTCTCCTCCAAGATCGATCTCTTGAGGGAGAGCCTTAAGTCCATAGAAGATGTTGTTGACTCTACTAATGAGAGACTGTCAAGATTTGAAGAGTCAGGGCCGATTACCTCCGCTGATGTCGGTCCCGATCTTTGCCTGCAACTGTCTGAACTATTTAACCGTCTACGGAGATCCCACAATGTACCTGAGATCGATTCCAACGAAAACTCTTTCGTTTGGAAGATTTTTGATTGTGTGGCTCCTGACGCAAACTCGCACAGAGTCTCGGTTGTGAGCTTGCAAATTTTGCAGAAGTGGTCGACTGTGTATATGTCCTACAAACAGCGGTTGATGTGGAGCTCATGTGGAACATTTTCACTGAAAAATTGCACCAGCTAATCGAGAGTTGCACATTCCACCGAAACCGTTGACCGATTCAAATATCTACCAGCTAATTCGTCATGAAAAATCATTTTGGCAACGCTTTATTCTTCCTGAAGATCAAACATACTACGAACTTAAGCTGACACGATCTAGTGATCGTAAGGCTTGCTCCAAATACATAAGAGCTACATTAAACACCAAAGGAAATACTCCATTGGTTTATAATAGGCGCAATAGGCTATGCTCAGGTCCAGAAGAGTCTGCAAACGTTTTGCTCGATTTCTTTTCGGAATATTTTCCCCAAGAAACTGGCCAGCCTCATGCGATAATCACTTTCGGCATATCTGCCGAACTCAGAGACATGACTTTTTCTCCGTCTATCGTGAGGGCCAAGCTTTCAACCTTGAGTATACAGTCTGCTCCTGATACTGATTGAATTTCTGCTAAGCTTCTCAAAGAATGTGCTCGTTCCCTTGCGCTCTCCCTTTCTCTTAACTTCAATCGCTCATTCGAGACTTCCTTCCTCCCTTTCTCTTGGCGAATTGCACGGGTTGCGCCTATTTTCAAAAAGGGAGGTAACTGTTGTGCTGACCACTACCGCCTCATCAGCGTAGTCCTGATCATTGCAAAAGTTTTTGAAAGAATTGTTCTGGATGATGTTATTCATTTCACGCTTAGTCACGGCATAATTCATAATTGTCAACATGTTTTTTTCCCGGCGAGCTCAGCCATCACAAACCTTTTCGAATGTGTCAACTTCTGGTCATCGTCTGTTCATAAGGGTAACCCGGTTGATCTTATCTACCTTGACTTCTCGAGAACCTTCGACCTCGTGCCTCATAGACGTCTCATTCCCAATCTCGATCATATCGGAATTCGAGGCCGCCTCCTCTCATGGATCGCGGCATTTCTTTCGAAGCGCTCCTTCCAGATCCTGTTGGAGATTCTTTCTCTTCGCCTGGAGCTGCTATGAGTGGTGTACCTCAGGGATCGGTATTGGGCGCAGTGCTGTTTCTACTTAACGTTTCTGACTTGCCAAAACATATCAGCTTCCACTGTTCGCAATTCGCCGATAACACCAAAATGATTAGCCCTGCCAGTAGCTCCTCTATTATACAAGATGTCCTCAACTCCATTTCACGGTGGTGTGAAGTCTGACAGCTGCCACTCAAAGGTGAGAAGTGTGTTGTTCTCCACAAGGGTGCTCACAATCCGCGCCGGAGTTATGTGCGGCCTATTATAGAGTTCGCCGGTCCTGTTTGACATCCGACGATGTATCGCGATTCAGCTTCAGCGTCGTGCTACGCGTTTACCATACGGTATATCGGGCCCTTTTTATCAGGGTTGTTGCGAATATTCGCATCCGCATACGCATCCGCAAATGCGGAGCTTCCGCATAAGTTTGGACTTCTGCATCTGCATCCGCAAGAATTTATGCAGATTTTCATGCGGATGCGGATGTGATACAATTTGCGAGTTGCGACAAGAAAAATGGGCGCGGCCGACGATTGGCACGTACGCACGAGACAATGACCAATGGGGGCGAAGAAATTGGTGGACAAGATCCGAAGCGTTTGTTGTGGTGAATATGTTTATTGTAAATGAACGTATTTTTGTGTGTGTTGTGGATTACTTGTCGTATAGTAAAGTATAGATATATTTTGAACAATGTTATGAATATTGTGTGTACTTGGAATTTTCTTTATTGGGATATATTCAGGTGAATGTCAATATGTTTCACCGGTAGTACGTTTTATTGTAGGTGAAGTTCAGGGAACTTTCACTTGTTAAGCCACTTTTACTATTTTCTTCTTTGGTTTGTCTTCTGGGTTATCATGTATATATGATTTTTTTGTTCTGTGAGCTTATAGGCTTGTAACACTCTAAAATCTTTGCAGTACAAAGAAAGAAAATTAGACTGCTACCTGACTTTTAGATAACCGGCTGCCCTTCAATCGGAGAGTAGGTGTGGGTGAAATACAGTTGAAATTTTTGAGCGCCACGATAGTTTGATTTTCCACCGGTTACCTCGTTCGTCGAATTACTCAGTAAGCCACGAAATCCAAGTAATGATACAAATGATATATGGGAGATAGTAGGTAGAAGAAAATTTTTCGGAGTGAACTTTCTGTCAAATATAACGTTATATGCGCTTTACAGTTAACAGTACAGAATTATATTGTACATTGTAAGAATTAAGAATTAAATGTGATTAAAATGGAAAAAAGGAATTGGCAATAATCCTTGGAATGTTTCAAACTGTCCAATTCAAATCAAGAAAGTAATTTAAATTGTCTGGATCTGACCTGAATATATCTTCGGGAATAGGAAGTAGGTATACGCCAGTTCTATAAGATTCCACTGTCCTCGAAATTAGACTTGTCTGCATCCGACGTACTCCGGGTATGTTTGACAATCTCAGGAAGGTAAATCCAGGTAATATTCGAATAACGAAAAGTTAAAAGATAGAACAAATGATGTAGAAGTAGAAGAAAAAAATGACCTCCTGCAAGCATCATTGTCGATTAAGGCATTGTTGAGTGAAAATTTGAATTATCTACTCACTGGATGTTATGCGGCCTTTTGAAGAGTTTTCCAATGCTCTAATCCAAATTAATCGAATATGAAAGGCAAATAGGTAATTCACAAAGGTAGATTTTCACTTCCAATAATATGGCTACTTTACGTAGCTTGAATCCGCTAAATGCGACAACAAATATCTCGCTTATCGTAATAATCGAACGACAAAGAAGCCAGCAGGAAAAACAAAAAAAAGTCTTCAGAACATATGCGGCTGATTGAGCCCGATACGCATTATTTCGAACCGCGAAATCTTAATATATAAAACTCAGTCGGCCATATTGTTTGTTACACCACTTATTGGACAAAATAATTATCGATGGTGTCGCTGCATTCGCCGATCAGCTGTTTACCGAAACGAGTATTGTTTCGTGTTTACATTAGATTTCTATTTGTATTAATGGGATTTTTTAGTTTAAACGTTTATTGATAATCAATAATCGAATTTGTTTCCTCAATTGTGGATCCTGTGGATTATATTGTAAGTGCAAGTATAGGTAATATTGTGCTTTTTGTTATATTTTATGTAAAATATTGAGGTGAGCACTATTAATTTTGAATGCTTTTCAGATCATCTGGCGAGATGTTTACCAAAGGTTCCTCTAATTATAGGAAATTTTCCAATATTTACATGCTCACAGATGCTGTATAGAGGGTGAGCAAGTGTTGCAATGCAATCATTTGATTCTATGTGGGAAAAAATTATTTCAAAATATTGGAATTCTACAAGGACAACCCCATCATATTGAGGAAATGATGTCTTATAAAAATGATGGTGTGAAGGTTGACAAGATTATATACAGATACTAAGCAAGATTGTCTGGAATTTGCAAGCATATTTTAGCCCTTCTACTATACAAGGTTGTACGTACTACGAAATATTTTGACAATTCTACTGATTGTGAAGGTAAAATTGTAATATAAATGAACATTAGCATGAACAATATATTCATTCAATAGAAGCTACTAATTTTTTTTCTTTTTAGGAAGGGAAGAAATCTATGAATAGAAAATGGGTGATTAATTTTGAATAAAAATGGACATTCTTCAGAGAACCGTATGTATGCAAAACATGATGTGATCCTTGATTAATCATGTTGAAGAATTCATTACGCTAGATTTTAATGTATTATTCATTTATTGCATCTCACTTGTGTCTTAGGCTGCAGTTATAATAAAATAAAATAATTCAACTCATCTATCGATTGATTGCACCTTTTCCATTGCTAAATGAACGTCAATATTGTCAAGCTATTTTTAATATTAATATTAAATTGATACATATATGTATGATACATTGTTCAAAATTGCCAATTCTCGCAATTTATTTGAAATTCCACATGTAGATTTGATCACTGCTGAACATAAGTTTAATTTTGCAACCATCGAGAGAATCACTTAAACTCACAAGGTCTCTAGTTTTATTGCACATAATCATATGGATTGAATTCAGCACTTTCAACTAGGCTTCTAGAATTGATGAAACTTCTATATATTCAAAAATATCAAGTAGACTCAAAGTAATTCATTTTGATAAGAATGAAAATTATTGTACAAGAACGATATGAACAAAAATTTGAACTTGAACTGCTTTTTTCTCACAATCTTCTGGTCGGAAATGCTGTAAGCATACTCTAATATGTTTAGATACAGGTTTTTCCATTATCAAAACATGCTCCCAGGATTTACGTCTATTAATTTCCTCTACGATTTCTAGTTTATTGGTAAAGTAAACATTTTGATTTTCACCACGAAAATGGGCTCCAGGATTCCTAGAATTTTTAGAATTACATCCATAAACACATCAATTAGTGTTTTTCACGGTTTTTTCCCTAGGCATATCTTTTTATCCCAATAAAAACTTAAAAATAAACAAATAAACCCAGCTTTCACGTACTAACTGTCAAAACGATACTCGTTTTGGGCTTAGTTCCAGCTATCGGCGGTGTCGCATAGAATTGTGTTTTGCTCTATAACTCAAGATTGGATGAATTGTTTTTTATGAAAGTTTTTTTGTTGGATTCTTCTACAGTGGGGTTAACATAAAATACATTAAAACTATGAAAAATTTGATGAAAAAACAAAAAGTAGAAAATATTATTCCTTATTGCGAATAACGCCAATAGATGTCGCCACGATCTCTTTATTCTTCTTAATATAAAATATTTAAGGAGATGAAGACTTCTGTAATCTCTAATCAAAAATTAATTTCGGTTTGACAACCATTGTCAATGTCAATGTTCTGACGCTGATTGTCATGAATATTGTTTGAGAAGAATTTATGTTTAGATATTGGAAGAAGTGTTTGATATTTAGTTCAATTCAAAATAGTATAAGAAACTTAAATTGTCGTTTCTTTGTTTACAGGTAAGATTCTAGATATTGTAGAAATGTTGAATAAAATTGAAAACTTTGTTTACAGAGAAACACATTTGGTTTCAATTTCATCTGATAAAAGTAGTCTTACAAAACGACAATATTTTGTTATCATGGAAAAAAGAATCCAATTCACTTTCAAATTGGTAGTATCTCCAAGGGATACAAAGACAAATGAGGTTACAATATCTTATATTACAACGGTGATTGTTGGTGAAAACTTGGAAACGCTTGATATTGTTCTTACGTGTCGCAATACTGGAGATTTGTAACGAATATATGAAGCACTGTTCATAGGATGCTCTACTATTGTAGTTTTGGAGAGGTTTATGATGGATAATTCCATTGAATGGTGAGAACTTATATTAAAATTTAAAATGTCTTCTTAATACAAATTTGAATTATTTGATTTTAGACCAAGAAACAACCAAGAAAGTTAGCTCGATGAATTATTATTCATTTCGCTTAATGGTTTGTCAAAATGCTGATAACTATTTGCTGAGATTTCTTCAATTGTTGCAGCAGTATTGTGTGGACATGTATTGTAAAATTGAAACAGAGCGCCTCACTCATATCAGACTGAATCAATCTAAACTACGTTGACAATTTTACCAGCAACGTCTATTGGCAGCCCGCGTCATATGCATGAATATGCACAAAATGCAAATCATACGTTCGAAATTATGGTCGTCCTGATTTATTCATTACATTTACCTGCAATCCAAAATGGGAAGAAATCACTCAACAGCTTCTTCCCGAACAAACATCAGTTGATCTACATGACATCATTGCACAAGTATTCAAACAAAAAGTGAAGTCACTAATGAATTTTATTACAAAACTAGCTGACCCGGCAGACTTCGTACTGCTTCAATCGATAAATGAAAATGAAACATAAATATTATAATTAACTATTATAGTGTAATGTTGGCCAAGAAGTGTTTAGAATCATTTCTTATCCCAGAAACTAAAGAGAGTAGGGGATCTGGTGGTGGGACCAATTGTGGCAATTGGTAATTAGATAAGGTAGCTGACCTGGCGAACTTTGTTTCGCGTGAATAAACTCTAACCATTGGTTTTTTTCAAGAAGGAAATATATTCGGTGGAATTCAAAACAGTACAAAATATACAAAAAATTCAATTGCATTGAAATATGTATGTACATTATTACTCATACATCAAAAGAATTCTCTTTATTTAAGAGGTGAAGGTTAATACTTTATCGATTGTGGCAGTACGAAGTCTGCTGGGTCAGCTAGTGAATGAAAATAAATCGCTGCAATTTCGTCAGGAACCAGTGGCGGTACGCAGATTTACTTATAATAATTTTTCGCTCTTTGAATTTTTTTCTTCAATGACAAAATGACACCGTCACAATGCCCCTTCTCCTTCAGCAGGAGATAAACTTCTAGTTTATCGACGATCTGCCCAAGTCCGATTAAAAAAAAATCAACAAAAATGAAAATATACCGAATGTAATACAGAATTTGAAAAGGACATAACAAAAAAATAACGATTTCAGCGTTACCACCAGAGATACTAATTTATCCATGATCATCGACATAATCCACTGACTTAAGGTCCTTTACATGCCAAACACCTTTGCTCCTTCCAGAATCATCATACAATTCGTGTGTCCAAGATCCGAGCTTCTTTCCAACAGAGAACGGACCGATGTATTTAGGTGCCAACTTTGCATTAAATGCCACAGCGGCATCGTACAAAGATTTATTCTTATGCAGGACCTTGTCGCCAATCTTATAATCCACTCCACGAAGCCTTAAATTATACTTACGCTTATTACGTTCTTGAGCTTTTCGCAAACGTTCCCTGACCTCTTCGAAGAGCTTATCAAATCCTTTCTTCCGCATGTTAACGTCGGGTCTGTCTGATAAAACAGGATGCTGATATTCATCGCCGCATAAGCTGAACTCGCGTCCAAAATTAACAAAAAACGGGCTGTAATTAGTGACTTCGCTCTTCGCTGTGCGGGAGCTTTCAAATCTGGCTTACAAGAACGGCAAATAGAACAACGATTTATGTATCGAACGACGTCAGCCTTCATTTTCGGCCAAAAATATCTGGAACGGAGACGCCAATATGTTTTAAAGATACCCAAGTGACCGGCAGTTGGATGATCGTGATGCTGTCTGAGAAGCTCAGATCTAGTCTCTTTAGGCACGACATACTTCCAATAATCTGCTTCACTACTGATTTCCGGAATCCTGCAAACGAACTTAAGCAATTTGCCATTTTCAATCCTCCAATTTGAGAACTTTTCTGGATTCTTTTCGATATTTTGCATGGTTCCAAAGTACCAAGAATCTTTAGTCTGAGAAAATTCATTACTAGTAAAAGGTACGATAGAGGAGACTTCCGGACATACTGAACGAGATATAATGTCAGGGACAACGTTGTCCTTCCCCTTACGGTGTACAATTTCATAATTGTAAGGCATTAATCTCAAGCTCCAACGAGCAAGACGTCCTTGCGGATCCTTTAACCGATTCAGCCACAATAACGAATGATGATCCGTCACTATTCGGAAGAATGTACCTTCTGGATAATGACGTAGTTTTTCGACTGCCCAAATTACAGCCAGACACTCACGCTCTGTTGTTGAATAGTTCCTTTCAGAACGGGTTAAGGATCTTGAAAGGAAGGCTATGACTTTCTCGCCGTCCTCAGACTCCTGTGACAGTACAGCACCAATACCATATGCTGATGCATCGTCTGTACTATAAACATCTTCTCAAAATCAGGGCAATTCATCACCGGTGCGGAAGCTAAACATTATTTGAGGGCTTGAAATGAACGTTCACAGTCGTCAGACCATTTCCATCGAACATTCTTCTTCGTCAAATTCAAAAGTGGTGCGAGTAAAGATGCAAAATTAGGGACAAACCTTCGGTACCACGAAGCAGTACCAATGAATCTGCGAATCTCCGTTACACTCTTTGGAGTACGTATATCAAGTATTGCTTGAATTTTCTCGAAATCTGGTCTCAAACTATGACGATCTACAACGTAATCTAGATATTTCAGTTGAGGCATGCAAAACTTGCACTTTTCTCGACTAACAACGAAACCGGAATCTATTAAACGATCCAATACTATACCGATTGTACTCAAGTGAGATCGAAAATCGGGCGATACTACAATAATGTCATCCATGTATACCATTACTGAAGGCTGCAACTCAGGACCTAGAACAGTATCCATATATATAATTAAGTAATTATTTTATTCTGAAATACTCCATACTTTGTAACTTCATTTGTTATTGAATATGTCCATATTAACTTTAGCTGACTAAGCACACGTGCCGCTTATCTTATGTAGAATGCATCGTAAATACCGAAGGTATAAATAGGCCCAAGAATAATTTGTCAGTGAAGAATAATTCGTCATTCAAGAATAATCTGTCTCTTAAGAATAATTGTATCATTGCTGTATCATCTCATTGTTCCTAAATAAAACTGTTTTTAAAAACGGTGTCTTCAACCCAAAATACATAATTGGCGACGAGGTCTGGGATTGTGCCGGTCTTCTTAAAAAGTGAACCAGAACCAATTGGCGACTTCAGAAGGCTGCAGTTTCAACTGCTAAGGTGCAACCGAACGTGAGGAAGAAGACAACGGAGAGTCCGATCGACAGGTTAGCAACTGCGACGACATCCACCAGAGAACAAAGGTGAGTGAGCAATTATCCTGACAATTTTCCTGACATTATTCTTCCTAGTTTTTAATTGACCTGGCCCAAAGTCAATCACTCTTTTCCCCAAGTTTTGTGTGTAAAACTTGTATAGTTTTTTAAAGTTTTTCTGATATAAAAACTAAGTATTTTACTCAAATATTATTGTATAATTGATAAATAATCTTAATATTTCAAAATAGGTGAAATAAATTCAGAAATATCAATCGCATTGAAAGAATTGATAAATTCCATATCTGAATTAAAAATAGAAGACTCAATCATGGCAGATTTAACTTTTCCTAAAGAATTTGGAAATCTCCTACCGAAATTTGACGGAGATAGAACGAAACTAAATTCATTTTTAGCTGCATGTGACGATTATATCTTACAATTTCAGAATGCTGAAGCAATCGTCAAAACTTATTGTCTAAATCTCATAAAAAGTAAATTTATTGGGAATGCGGAAGCAGAATTTCACACATCCAATGTTCCAAATACATGGATCAGTATAAGAAATTTCCTCATAAATAAATTTGGTGACCATGCAAACCTCGATGTATTGAAAAATCAATTGCAATTTTTAAGGAAGAATCCCAAAGAAGATATTTTAAATTTCATTGAAGAAATAAAAGCTCTGAAAATCAGAATTAATTATAGAATAGACGCAGATGTTATGAATGCGCAAATGAAAATTCTACATAAAGATTTAACGAACGATTTAGCGAAAAATGTATTAATAAGTAACAGTCCCTTCGAATTAAAGACAACTCTGATTACTACACCTGATTTAACTTTCGATCGAGCCATACAAATTGTTGAAAATTACGTTTCACAAAAATCGCAAATAGAAATGATGCGATCGTGGAGAAATCCGCCCACGAATAATTATAATTTTAATAGATCGAAAACTAATTCCCTATCTAGAAATTCAAATAATGTTCTCCAGTATTAAAATAATCATTTCAGAACACCTAACTATTCCCATGATCCAAGACCAAATTTTAATCAACAATTCCCTTCGCAACCAATCCAATTTAAACAAAGAAATGTTAACCCTCATTTTCCTACCGCAAGACAAGTGTTTAGTCCCACAAATAAATCAAATACAACCAATGTTTTCAAACCAAATCCCAATCAAAGAATTACTACCCCTCCTGAAAAAATGTCTATCCAAACTAGAAATTATCCTAAAAAAAGAAATGAGTATTCGACTCAATATAATCCAAATCCCCGAAGAAATTTTTATAATTATCGAAGTACGAATTATCAAAATAATCCGAACAATGACTTCATTGTTGAGGAACTAACAAATATTAATTCAAATGAACCAAGTCGAAATTTTCCAAAAGCAGGCCCAAGCAACGAATTGACCTGAATCATGCCTTAGATAATAAAAATCAGCTACCTTATATCCAATTTCGAAACCCTTATTGTAAATTATTAATAGACAGTGGTTGTTCAGTTTGCTTAATCGATCCTAAATTTGCTTATGATAATTTCTATGATAATATTTTTCAAGAAGAAACAACGTTAACTGCATGCATGAAGCAGGATACTTCAAATGAAAAAGTATTACTTCCTTTATTTTCAGAATTTCGTATGAATGATAGTCACCCTTTTATACTTTATAAATTTCATAATAATTACGATGGCATTATAGGAGCCGATTTTCTTAATAAATACGGTTTGACATTCGATTTTAAAAACCAAGTATTGATGAATAAATATTGTAGAATTCCATTCAAATATGGAAAAACTTCGATTGAAAATAATTGTTTAATTCAGAAAGTATCACAACTTGAACGGGAAAAACATGAGCTTTTCAAAAACTTTGCAAATAATTTGCAGGAAATTGATAAAATCGATAAAGCAAATGAAGATTTGAAAACTGAAAATGAACAATTGAAATCTAAACTTTTTATGATCGAGATATCTAATAAAGAACTTGAAAAAATGATTGAATTGAACTCTAAAGCAAGTTATGAAATGGAAAAAGAAATTTCAAATTTGAAAAAATCAATAAACGTAATGAATAAGGAAAAACAAAGTCTACAAAAATCTTACGCTAGATTGAATAAAGTAGATAGGAAATATAAGCAGCTTAAATCAGAATTCGATGAGTTGAATATCAACATAAATAAAATTAGAGCGGAAAATGACGCTTTACTGGAAAATAATGAACAAATAAGTTCAGAATATGAACGTGTTATTGAAGAAAATGGTAATCTTATATCCAAACTAGGAGAATTTAAGAATTAAAATAAATATAATAAATGTTCAATGAATAATGCCAATACTTTGCGTAGAATTAGCTTAGAATCAACGAATGATTTTTTATGTAATGAAACCAATGATAATAATATTGAGTTTAATTGTATTAAGACTGAAAAGGTTTCATCAGTCAATGAAGAAAATAATTTTAATAATAATTTTGATGGTTTCAATGAATATTCGATGAATAATCGTGATGAAGACGAATCTGAAGAATTTAATCAAAGTATTAATTTTTTAGTTGATCCAAGAAACGAAATGAATTATAGATATTTTACTAAGGACGAATCTGGATTCATAATAATTCATATCATATCCCAAGGTTACGCTCAGTCTGATAAGCCAGATGCAAGTTTGATCGCAGAAAAGGTGCGATTCATTAAATTCCTTTCGCATTGTAAAAATGACCTGCCTCATTTGTACGGGAGGTTACTCAAGAATTATACGCAATACGATTTTCATAAATTCTATCACAGACCGAAATACAAAGCGATTTTCTACATTTTATACTATAGAGATCAACTTCTGGTTATAGAAGTATTTTTCAACTCTATTTAACATACATTAAATTTAGCTTCACTATATCATGAATGATACAAAATGAAAGCATTTTAAAATTATGTAATTATGTACTGACGAGCCATTTCAGCTTTTAACTATATTTATTTTATCCTTTCCAGTTTCGGGATCAGGTTTAATGAAATTCAATTCGATATGAATTTCCTCATAATTTTACAAGTATCAAGAAAAATTCAATTACGATTTTAACCCTCAGGATTTTTTAGTTTATCACACAGCTCTTATTTAATTGCTAAGATGATGACATCTTATTGCTATTTCATCCTTGAATACTTGAAATTCTAAAACTTTCTTGATATGAAAATGTATAGGCACTGCGCCGAGGATTACCACAAATATCAAATTACATTTTCAAATCATTTTGCCAAATTTGACATTACATTGCCTAATTATCACATGAAGGAATATCGACCTTCAGAATTACGTTAATACATATGAAATTTGTTGAGAGAATAAATACGAACGCACCCCAATTCAACTATAATTTAAACCAAACCCTATTGGTAATAAACCCTTCAATTAAATACCTTACAATTTTATCAAAAGCTTATTTATGAATATTGATGTTATAATGATTTCGTGGTTGTTCGATTTTGTCTGAGCCATTGCATTCTTATTTTCATGCTTGATGATAGCCTACAATTATTCTATAAAATAATTTATTGATTCTGTTGGACCCAATGTTGGGTATAGTACAAGTCATATTGATTTCAAATCACCACAGATTTTCATAATCCAAATACTCTTCAATACTATAATATGCCTTCCGAATCATTAGAGATTTAACAATATTCTTGAAACTTATTCAACTCATAGCTCTCACAGAATGAGGCAAGCTTTTGTAGAATTTGATATATTGATAAAATGAAGAACCAATATTACTTGAAAAAGCATATGTGAACAATAAGAATTTGCAATTTATTTACCACATAGATTTAAACATAATAGCAGATTTAATATTGAAATATCAGAAAGAAGTTTAGGAAAATTATTTTGAAAGTATAGCAAGAAACGAGGACACACTTATGAGAAATCAAAAGCAGATTGCTACAGTAATTAATGATCTGAAGAATAAGTTTATTGATAAATTTCGACAATTCGCAGATAATTTTAAATTATTACAAACAATACCGCAATTGAGACATATTGAACACATGCATCTTCTTACATTTGAAATTAAGGATATTAAAAGTATATTAGATGAAATTCAAACAGCAGTGAGCTTTGCAGGACTTCATATCCTACATGAATCTATTTTACCATATACAAAATTCGCAGAACTAATTAAAAATGACACAATCATTCCAATGCACCATTTAAAGGATTATTATCAAATATGTCATACAAAAGTTATGTTTAAAGAGAAAGTTCTATTATTTCTTATATCAATTCCTACCGTTTATGAAGAAAATTTCAATCTATACAAGTTTTACTATATCCCTCAGAAAAACTTAACCCTTCCCTATACCAATCCTTATATGCTCACTCAAAAAGAAGAATTAAAATGGTCAACCGATGAATGTCATGCTGTCGAAGAAGACTACCTTTGTGATCAAGACTCCCTACAAAACCTCCTGAATGTATGAAGACGGTATTGAAGACACACTTAGAAAATTGTCCCAGAAAAGAAATTATACCTATATCAAATTTGAAAACTTTAGAAGATGGAAGCATCCTTTCGATTAATAATATAGAAATTCAAGAAAAATGTCCTCAGCAAACTAAATACTACTTTACTTCACCGATGGCTATAATCCAATCGAAATGCATCATAAGTAATTTCCAAAAAGAAATATTTACAATTTCTATCAAGAATGAAGAAAAATACATTATTCTACCCAAGACGGCGATAATCCCACAAAATCAATCCCAAGAAGAGGAGAAAGAAGAATTTCGAGAAGAAGATATCCCAGATGTTAACTTAGAAGACATACGAAGATGGAAACCCCATCCAGCATCAACTTTTATGATTATTATAGGAATATTTATGTTTTTGTCTATTTTATACTTGTTATTTAAATATTTTAAAATACGTAAAGCTACACCTTATCAAGGTGATACCTTTATCCAAAGGGGGGAGGAATTAAGTAATACACCCCCTGTATTCTGAAATACTCCATACTTTGTAACTTCATTTGTTATTGAATATGTCCATATTAACTTTAGCTGACTAAGCACACGTGCCGCTTATCTTATGTAGAATGCATCGTAAATACCGAAGGTATAAATAGGCCCAAGAATAATTTGTCAGTGAAGAATAATTCGTCATTCAAGAATAATCTGTCTCTTAAGAATAATTGTATCATTGCTGTATCATCTCATTGTTCCTAAATAAAACTGTTTTTTAAAACGGTGTCTTCAACCCAAAATACATAATTATATATATATATATATATATATATATATATATATATATATATATATATATATATATATATATATTCTTTTGAATAAGAGAGCTAAAATAATACAATAAATGTTGAAACAAAAAGAACCTAAGCTGAGGTAAAAAAAGGAACGGGGTACCACAACTACGATACTTTCATCACCAGTATCATACGATACTATAGAGCCATAATTCGCTGAAATGTAGCCGGAGGGTTAGTCAGACCAAACGGAAGTCTACAAAACTGATAAAGACCGCGCTCCGGCACTGTAAATGCCGTATATTCCCTAGAGAATTCAGCAATAGGTACCTGAAAAAATGCTGATTTAATGTCTAGCGAGCTGAGAAACTATGCGCCTCTTAAACGATCCAAAATTGACGACATATAAGGTATGGGATAGGCATCCTTTTTCGTTACCGAATTTAGTTGGCGACAATCTACGCATAAACGATAAGACTGATCCCTCTTGCGAACCAAATAAATTGGAGATGACCACGGACTCTTTGACGGTTCGATAACTCCGTCCTTAAGCATTACCTCGAGGTGTTCGTCTATTATTTTCTGCATAACAGGAGATACGGGATACCATCTTTGTTTAATGGGTTTTACGCCAGGCATTATCTCAATTTCGTGTTCACCCACGTTAGTACAGCCTAAATTTGTACCCATCTGAGAGAACTTCTTCTCCACCAGTTCCGAGAACATGTCTCGCTCCGACTGGGTAAGCACATCCTCGGATAATATTCCACACACCTCCAAACCAGGCAAATGACCGCCAGCAAAACTCCATACGCCCTCGTTCAAATTGGCTATGATCTCAATTTTTAGCTAGAAGTCCACACCAAGAATTAAACTATGTGATAATTCCGGTACCACTAGGACATCAGTCCATCACCGGTGTGAACTTGGCAGACCGTTTCCAGCGGCCTCCAGCGGCCAGTTTGGCGAAAGCACCCGAACGGCGGGATCAGTGGCGTGCAAGTCGATCGAAAATTATTAACTGAAATCTGTTAAAATTCGATATCTCGGAGAATATATGTTGGAGCATATTGGTATTTCGTGTGCTAGATTATATTTCCAATATCGATATTACCAGAAAGCGATCGACTTCCCGTGGGAGCACGGGCTAGTTTATACAACCTTTAACTTTGAAAAATTCATATCTCGGAAACTATTCTTCGGAACACATACAGATTTTGCATGTGGGTTGATCATATCGATACCAATCACCACTGAAAAAATGATCGACTTCCCGTGGGAGCACGGGCTAGTTTATACAACCTTTAACTTTGAAAAATTCATATCTCGGAAACTATTCTTCGGAACACATACAGATTTTGCATGTAGGTTAATCATATCGATACCAATCACCACTGAAAAAATGATCGACTTCCCGTGGGACGGAGGGGTTGTTTTTTCAACCCTTAACTTTGAAAAATTCATATCTCGGAAACTATTCTTCGGAACACATACAGATTTTGCATGTAAGTTAATCATATCGATACTAATCACCACTGAAAAAATGATCGACTTCCCGTGGGACGGAGGGGTTGTTTTTTCAACCCTTAACATTAAAAAATTCATATCTCGGAAACTATTCTTCGGAACACATACAGATTTTGCATGTGGGTTCATCATATCGATACTAATCACCACTGAAAAAATGATCGACTTCCCGTGGGACGGAGGGGTTGTTTTTTCAACCCTTAACTTTGAAAAATTCATATCTCGGAAACTATTCTTCGGAACACATACAGATTTTGCATGTGGGTTAATCATATCGATACTAATCACCACTGAAAAAATGATCGACTTCCCGTGGGACGGAGGGGTTGTTTTTTCAACCCTTAACTTTAAAAAATTCATATCTCGGGAACTGTTCTTCAGAACACATACAGATTTTGCATGTGGGTTAATCATATCGATACTAATCACCACTGAAAAAATGATCGACTTCCCGTGGGACGGAGGGGTTGTTTTTTCAACCCTTAACTTTAAAAAATTCATATCTCGGAAACTATTCTTCGGAACACATACAGATTTTGCATGTGGGTTAATCATATCGATACTAATCACCACTGAAAAAATGATCGACTTCCCGTGGGACGGAGGGGTTGTTTTTTCAACCCTTAACATTAAAAAATTCATATCTCGGAAACTATTCTTCGGAACACATACAGATTTTGCATGTGGGTTGATCATATCGATACTAATCACCACTGAAAAAATGATCGACTTCCCGTGGGACGGAGGGGTTGTTTTTTCAACCCTTATCATTAAAAAATTCATATCTCGGGAACTATTCTTCGGAACACATACAGATTTTGCATGTGGGTTAATCATATCGATACCAATCACCACTGAAAAATTGATTGACTTCCCGTGGGACGGAGGGGTTGTTTTTTCAACCCTTAACATTAAAAAATTCATATCTCGAAAACAATTCTTCGGAACACATACAGATTTTGCATGTGGGTTAATCATATTGATACTAATCACCACTGAAAAAAAGATCGGATTCCCGTGGGACGGAGGGGTTGTTTTTTCAACCCTTAACTTTGAAAAATTCATATCTCGGAACTATTTTTCGGAACCCATACAGATTTTGCATGTGGGTTAATCATATCGATACTAATCACCACTGAAAAAATGATCGACTTCCCGTGGGACGGAGGGGTTGTTTTTTCAACCCTTAACATTAAAAAATTCATATCTCGGAAACTATTCTTCGGAACACATACAGATTTTGCATGTGGGTTAATCATATCGATACTAATCACCACTGAAAAAAAGATCGACTTCCTGTGGGACGGAGGCGTTGTTTTTTCAACCCTTAACTTTAAAAAATTCATATCTCGGAAACTATTCTTCGGAACACATACAGATTTTGCATGTGGGTTGATCATATCGATACTAATCACCACTGAAAAAATGATCGACTTCCCGTGGGACGGAGGGGTTGTTTTTTCAACCCTTAACATTAAAAAATTCATATCTCGGAAACTATTCTTCGGAACACATACAGATTTTGCATGTGGGTTAATCATATCGATACCAATCACCACTGAAAAAATGATTGACTTCCCGTGGGACGGAGGGGTTGTTTTTTCAACCCTTAACATTAAAAAAATTCATATCTCGAAAACAATTCTTCGGAACACATACAGATTTTGCATGTGGGTTAATCATATCGATACTAATCACCACTGAAAAAATGATCGACTTCCCGTGGGACGGAGGGGTTGTTTTTTCAACCCTTAACTTTGAAAAATTCATATCTCGGGAACTATTCTTCGGAACACATACAGATTTTGCATGTGGGTTAATCATATCGATACTAATCACCACTGAAAAAATGATCGACTTCCCGTGGGACGGAGGGGTTGTTTTTTCAACCCTCAACTTTAAAAAATTCATATCTCGAAAACTATTCTTCGGAACACATACAGATTTTGCATGTGGGTTAATCATATCGATACTAATCACCACTGAAAAAATGACCGACTTCCCGTGGGACGGAGGGGTTGTTTTTTAACCCTTAACTTTGAAAAATTCATATCTCGGGAACTATTCTTCGGAACACATACAGATTTTGCATGTGGGTTAATCATATCGATACTAATCACCTCTGAAAAAATGATCGACTTCCCGTGGGACGTTGTTTTTTCAACCTCAACTTTGAAAATTCATATCTCGGAACTATTCTTCGGACATACAGATTTTGCATGTGGGTTAATCATATCGATACTAATCACCACTGAAAAAATGACCGACTTCCTGTATGTGTTCCGAAGAATAGTTTCCGAGATATACATTTTTTAATGTTAAGGGTTGAAAAAACAACCCCTTCGTCCCACGGGAAGTCGATCATTTTTTCAGTGGTGATTAGTATCGATATGATTAACCTACATGCAAAATCTGTATGTGTTCCGAAGAATAATTCCCGAGATATGAATTTTTTTAAAGTTAAGGGTTGAAAAAACAACCCCTCCGTCCCACGGGAAGTCGATCATTTTTTCAGTGGTGATTAGTATCGATATGATTAACCCACATGCAAAATCTGTATGTGTTCCGAAGAATAGTTTCCGAGATATGAATTTTTTAAAGTTAAGGGTTGAAAAAACAACCCCTCCGTCCCACGGGAAGTCGATCATTTTTTCAGTGGTGATTAGTATCGATATGATTAACCTACATGCAAAATCTGTATGTGTTCCGAAGAATAGTTTCCGAGATATGAATTTTTTAAAGTTAAGGGTTGAAAAAACAACCCCTCCGTCCCACGGGAAGTCGATCATTTTTTCAGTGGTGATTAGTATCGATATGATTAACCCACATGCAAAATCTGTATGTGTTCCGAAGAATAGTTTCCGAGATATGAATTTTTCAAAGTTAAGGGTTGAAAAAACAACCCCTCCGTCCCACGGGAAGTCGATCATTTTTTCAGTGGTGATTAGTATCGATATGATTAACCCACATGCAAAATCTGTATGTGTTCCGAAGAATAGTTTCCGAGATATGAATTTTTTAAAGTTAAGGGTTGAAAAAACAACCCCTCCGTCCCACGGGAAGTCGATCATTTTTTCAGTGGTGATTGGTATCGATATGATTAACCCACATGCAAAATCTGTATGTGTTCCGAAGAATAGTTTCCGAGATATGAATTTTTTAAAGTTAAGGGTTGAAAAAACAACCCCTCCGTCCCACGGGAAGTCGATCATTTTTTCAGTGGTGATTAGTATCGATATGATTAACCCACATGCAAAATCTGTATGTGTTCCGAAGAATAGTTTCCGAGATATGAATTTTTTAAAGTTAAGGGTTGAAAAAACAACCCCTCCGTCCCACGGGAAGTCGATCATTTTTTCAGTGGTGATTAGTATCGATATGATTAACCCACATGCAAAATCTGTATGTGTTCCGAAGAATAGTTTCCGAGATATGAATTTTTTAAAGTTAAGGGTTGAAAAAACAACCCCTCCGTCCCACGGGAAGTCGATCATTTTTTCAGTGGTGATTAGTATCGATATGATTAACCCACATGCAAAATCTGTATGTGTTCCGAAGAATAGTTTCCGAGATATGAATTTTTTAAAGTTAAGGGTTGAAAAAACAACCCCTCCGTCCCACGGGAAGTCGATCATTTTTTCAGTGGTGATTAGTATCGATATGATTAACCCACATGCAAAATCTGTATGTGTTCCGAAGAATAGTTTCCGAGATATGAATTTTTTAAAGTTAAGGGTTGAAAAAACAACCCCTCCGTCCCACGGGAAGTCGATCATTTTTTCAGTGGTGATTGGTATCGATATGATTAACCTACATGCAAAATCTGTATGTGTTCCGAAGAATAATTCCCGAGATATGAATTTTTTAATGTTAAGGGTTGAAAAAACAACCCCTCCGTCCCACGGGAAGTCGATCATTTTTTCAGTGGTGATTAGTATCGATATGATTAACCCACATGCAAAATCTGTATGTGTTCCGAAGAATAGTTTCCGAGATATGAATTTTTCAAAGTTAAGGGTTGAAAAAACAACCCCTCCTTCCCACGGGAAGTCGATCATTTTTTCAGTGGTGATTAGTATCGATATGATGAACCCACATGCAAAATCTGTATGTGTTCCGAAGAATAGTTTCCGAGATATGAATTTTTTAATGTTAAGGGTTGAAAAAACAACCCCTCCCTCCCACGGGAAGTCGATCATTTTTTCAGTGGTGATTAGTATCGATATGATTAACCCACATGCAAAATCTGTATGTGTTCCGAAGAATAGTTTCCGAGATATGAATTTTTCAAAGTTAAAGGTTGTATAAACTAGCCCGTGCTCCCACGGGAAGTCGATCGCCTTCTGGTAATATCGATATTGGAAATATAATCTAGCACACGAAATACCAATATGCTCCAACATATATTCTCCGAGATATCGAATTTTAACAGATTTCAGTTAATAATTTTCGATCGACCTGCACGCCACTGATCCCGCCGTTCGGGTGCTTTCGCCAAACTGGCCGCTGGAGGCCGCTGGAAACGGTCTGCAAAGTTCACACCGGTAGTCCATCTTAGTCTGCCCTTCAACCTCATGGGAGTTTTCATATAACCAATTGAGGCACACACTTGTCCATTGGCTACGGTACAGTCAACGGGCTCTGGAATCAACTTTAAACCTAAACCTAAGAATAAACTATTACCTGGGCCACCAATAATGGTTCGACTGGCTCCGGTATCTAAGAGGCCTGTTACAGGATGGTTCAAAACGTCTACCGTCAGATATGGTCGCTGATCATTAGGTGTATGAGATATAATGAAGTCCAATAAAATATTGCTTTTAGTCGATTCGATGCTTTCGGTCGAGTTTAAGTCATGGGAGGTAGCTATTCGACCATCTAACTACTCCTTAAAGAGTTTTCCGAAGAGCAATTCGGGCAGGTACGTACCGTGACATCGGCTTCACCGCAGCGGTAACACAATCTCTTCCTGGGATCTGGACAGTTCTGTCTCACATGTCCTGTTCTTTGGCAATTCCAACAAGCACTCTAAGATTTTCCTGAAGAAGTTGATGGTTGAGGCATGCTATCCGAAATAGCGTTGACGCCACTAGCAAATGTCGTATTCGGGACAAAAGCGAAATCAGGGTCGACATATTGTTGTTTTTTCCTAGAAGGTGGTAAGTAGTTTTCTGCCCTATATCTTTTTCGATCCAATAGGAGGCAAGCGTCTTCCAGTTCTTGAAGTGAGGTAACGCAAGGCAATTGAGTGGTGTAAAACGGAGCTAAATTACGAGATATTATGTTGAGCTTGACTTCTTCATCGACATTTCCATATCGACGAAACATAGATTTGATGCATGTTAGATAATCGACACTAGACTCTGAAGGATCTTGTGTTCTATTGATGATGTCGCGAAACAGTATTTGTCTGTAGTCGGCAGGTTCATAGTGTTTTTTAAGCAAGTTAGATAAGCCTTTCCAATCATTAAAGCGGTCTCGGTTAGATCTGTACCAAAGCAAAGCTTTTCCGGTAAATAAATCAATAGCTGATTCAAAAATTTGTGCCTCGGACACATTCCTAGATCTACCTATCTGTTTCCACTCTCTCCAAAAAGTTATGAACATATGCTCCATGTTTTATATCGCCGTTAAATTGTATATTCCACTCATGAACGCCTCTCTGCAGGAGGCTGAAGTATTCCTAGTGCTCGATCTCAAAAGTCTATGTCCTACATTTGCAGAGAAACATGCCTCATCGGAGTCAGCTTCAGATTCCGATGTATCTTTCAAAAGACAAGCGAAGTTATCATCAGCCGGTAATGTAATCAATGTCTTTATCGTCTCTTCGATAGAGCTGCGAAGGTTCTCGATAGTTTGTTCCGAGCTGTTTTCGTCACTAACCAAATGATTACACCTAGATAGAAGGTACATCAAGCGGGTATGATATACAGGGTCTTTCACGAGGAACCTCACCCATATTTATACGGGAAACTACTGAACGTATTTTCATGAAATTCAGCACTTATAAGTATTTCACGATGCTGATGAAATCTAAAATATTTTCAAGGCATGAGCACCTCCGGTTTTTCCGGAAATGACGTCAACTTCCGTTTTTCAAATTAGAACACCATTTTTTTATTGCAGAAATAGATTCCTTAGAAAATTTTAAGTTATTTTGATGTAACATTTTTCAGTTTTGGTTGGAAAATTCTCTCTGAGCGGGAAAATTCGAAAAAAAAATCGAAAATAGAGCTCCGCTGAAACAAGAATAACTTCGAGGTTTTTTGATGGAAAATTTTCATTTTTGGGATTTTTCAAGATGTAAGATTGATGTATCCACTTTAGTAATCAAAATCGCTATTCATGATACAGGGGGTGAAAAAATCGCTTTCAAAGTTAGGGATGACAAAATCGTGAAAAATCAATTTTTTCAAATTAGAACCCCATTTTTTTATGGCAGATATTGAATCTACGTTAAAAAATAATGTGAGTGTATGCATCACACCCTTGCCCTAAAATGGATATTTTCTGAGTTATTCACAAAAAACTGTTTTTCGTCTTGAATTTTCAGCTATTTCTTTTCCCTTCACGCCAAAAAGATGAAATTTTCAGAAGATAGATATTCTGACATATTGACTCAAATAATTGAGCCGCTAGTACAGAACCATAATGACTTATGGTATCAACAAGATGGCGCGCCTCCACACAATTCACTCAATGTGTCAAATATCCTCTACAGGCTATTTGAAGATCGATGGTTGGCGATCAATGGTCCACATCTTTGGCCACCACGTTCTCCCGATTTAACTCCTTTAGACTATTATGTTTGGGGTAGGATAAAAAATATTGTCTACTCAACTCCCCTCACTGATAAAGAGGACTGCATAGAACGAGTCAGAAATGCGTTCAGGTTTGTTTAGATTTCTAGATTCATAGTTTTGAAACTCAATTTGGTTTTTAAACACTTTTGCAGATCTCCCGATGAAATAAGAAGAGCAACGCACGAAGCATTCCTGAGACGTATAAATAAATGTCTAGAAATTAACGGTCAAAACTTTGAGCATCTTCTCTAGTTATATCTGCGAGAGTTTGCCATGGTTCTCCTAATAGTAACTTGACTTCGGTTTCAAGAAGGGGTGAAAAATCTACAGCATGGTTCAAATAACAGTTGCTGAAAATTTCATCTTTTTGGCGTGAAGGGAAAAGAAATAGCTGAAATTCAAGACGAAAAACAGTTTTTTGTGAATAACTCAGAAAATATCCATTTTAGGGCAAGGGTGTGATGCATACACTCACATTATTTTTTAACGTAGATTCAATATCTGCCATAAAAAATGGGGTTCTAATTTGAAAAAATTGATTTTTCACGATTTTGTCATCCCTAACTTTGAAAGCGATTTTTTCACCCCCTGTATCATGAATCGCGATTTCGATTTTTAAAGTAAATACATCAATCTTACATCTTGAAAAATCCCAAAAATGAAAATTTTCCATCAAAAAACCTCGAAGTTATTCTTGTTTCAGCGGAGCTCTATTTTCGATTTTTTTTTCGAATTTTCCCGCTCAGAGAGAATTTTCCAACCAAAACTGAAAAATGTTACATCAAAATAACTTAAAATTTTCTAAGGAATCTGTTTCTGCAATAAAAAAATGGTGTTCTAATTTGAAAAACGGAAGTTGACGTCATTTCCGGAAAAACCGGAGGTGCTCATGCCTTGAAAATATTTTAGATTTCATCAGCATCGTGAAATACTTATAAGTGCTGAATTTCATGAAAATACGTTCAGTAGTTTCCCGTATAAATATGAGTGAGGTTCCTCGTGAAAGACCCTGTATAGAAGCGTTCACGTTCGGCTGCCTCAATAAGTCTGATATTTCGGAAAATTTATTCGAAATTATGTTGATTTCCGACGGCACGTCAAAAGTAATTTTCGGATAATCTAATGATCTATCAGCGCTCTCAAGTTTCAAAATTGGTGGCAACAAGTCGGTTTATGTCGAAACGGAGGGATGACATTTTTCTTCCGAGTTGATTCAATGTTTAAAAAAAACAGTGGGCAGAATTCCCAAAATGTAGCCTACCGATAAAGTCGAAATAGAATATTTCAAGGACTGGTCGATATCAATTTAAAAAGGTGAATAGCTTAATCTATAGAATTTGTCAAATCAAATTCATTAAAGGTATAAAGACAAATCAAAATAAAAATTTCAAAATTAATCCGTAGGAGATATCAAGTAAAATGAAAAAAATAATTATTATCCATCCACTGGAAACAGCGGAAACGAAGTACAAACAGGTACACCACTGACTCGAGATGCAATAATGTACAGAAACGAATATTTTAATACGATTCAAGCGACATTTGGTAAACCAGATATCACCGATACAAAATTGATTCAATGAACCCGGAAAATATCTAACGATATTTCTAATGAACGAATTTCAAACTGTCAATACAAGAAAAAAAAATTATATTCCTGGAAATATTTACGAATGACGGAATTATTTATCAGAGAATGCACCTTTTGATTTGTATACACCATATAAAGGGAAAAGAGCAATGTACGATAGTTCCAGGAAGAAAAATTTACAAATATGTTACTGGCCCCAGGTTGGGCGCCAATTGTTACACTCTAAAATCTTTGCAGTACAAAGAAAGAAAATTAGACTGCTACCTAACTTTTAGATAACCGGCTGCCCTTCAATCGGAGAGTGGGTGTGGGTGAAATACAGTTGAAATTTTTGAGCGCCACGATAGTTTGATTTTCCACCGCTGAACTTTCTGTCAAATATTTACTGAAATGGCTCAGAGGGTTTAACAAAGTTAAATGCGAAACTCCGACTGCAAATATATGATGGTAATAAAGTAAATATTTAGAAAAACAATCTGAAAAGTCGACGTATATAACGTTATATGCGCTTTACAGTTTACAGTACAGAATTATATTGTATATTGTGAGAATTAAGAATTAAATGTGATTAAAATGGAAAAAAGGGATTGGCAATAATCCTTGGAATGTTTCAAACTGTCCAATTCAAATCAAGAAAGTAATTTAAATTGTCTGGATCTGACCTGAATATATCTTCGGGAATAGGAAGTAGGTATTGCACTTCCAATAATATTTGGCAACTTTACGTAGCTTGAATCCGCTGAATGCGACAACAAATATCTCACTTATCGTAAAGGGAAAATCATAATAATCGAACGACAAAGAAGCCAGCAGGAAAAACCAAAAAAAGTCTTCAGAACATATGCGGCTGATTGAACCCGATACGCATTATTTCGAACCGCGAAATGAATGAAACCAGTTGCGGTACGCAGATTTACTTATAATAATTTTTCGCTCTTTGAATTTTTTTCTTCAATGACAAAATGACACCGTCACACCGTAACTCTTCTTTTTGAGATAATAATAATATTAATAAAAGTAAAATTCTTTTTGAAGGGCTATTGTTGAACTGCAATTTATAAATTAATAGATCCATATGACTAGATTGTGAACAATAAAATTTGTCTTTGTTTCCACATCCACTTGATTGTGTCCAGGTTTGTTGATACATCAATTTGATATAAAGTATTTCAGCCAAAATTGTCTGCATTGGAGATATACTCACGCTCTGGCACAGCCTCAGTGAGTAAATGTTTATTTTCTCTCATTTTTACAAGAGATTATTTATTTATTATTATTATGTGTTTGTTTTTTCTCACCCTTCGACTGGTAACAGAAGCTGCGGGTTATACCAAAACATCACTTCATCTGGATTATGTTTTAAGCTTCAGGGTGGAGCGGACCATATGGCATGTGCTCAGAATGACTGACCTCTGCAGCAGAATATAAAGGCTATCAGGAAAGTTTAATAACTTAAGGCCTTCAAGCAGGTTGTTTGGGATAACTCCTATACAGGGTCCTTCACGAGGAACCTCACCCATATTTATACGGGAAACTACTGAACGTATTTTCATGAAATTCAGCACTTATAAGTATTTCACGATGCTGATGAAATCTAAAATATTTTCAAGGCATGAGCACCTCCAGTTTTTCCGGAAATGACGTCAACTTCCGTTTTTCAAATTAGAACACCATTTTTTTATTGCAAAAATAGATTCCTTAGAAAATTTCAAGTTATTTTGATGTAACATTTTTCAGTTTTGGTTGGAAAATTCTCTCTGAGCAGGAAAATTAAAAAAAAAACACAAAAATAGAGCTCCGCTGAAACAAGAATAACTTCGAGGTTTTTGGATGGAAAATTTTCATTTTTGGGATTTTTCAAGATGTAAGATTGATGTATCCACTTTGAAAATCGAAATCGCGATTCATGATACAGGGGGTATAAAAATCGCTTTCAAAGTTAGGGATGACAAAATCGTGAAAAATCAATTTTATTCAAATGAGAACCCCATTTTTTTATGGCAGATATTGAATCTACGTTGGAAACTAATGTGAGTGTATGCATCACACCCTTGCCCTAAAATGGATATTTTCTGAGTTATTCACAAAAAACTGTTTTTCGTTTTGAATTTTCAGCTATTTCTTTTCCCTTCATGCCCAAAAGATGAAATTTTCAGGAACTGTTACTTAAACCATGTTTTAGATTTTACTACCCTAATATGCGAGAGAAAAAAGTTACAGGTTGTTCCTAAATAGATGGCGAATTTTGATTCGAATTTGTATCGGAAACCTCTTTATTTCAACTAATCGGCCATCGGTTTTCTCTCCAGTGATAAATGAATAATTCCTTATGAATCATATGCAAAAACTTACCATGTTTTACATTCTTTTTTTTTAAGATAGATATCATTAATTACATCTGCCAAATTCCTCTTTATTCAGTAGCATTTTGTGTTTACTATTAATTTGGTGATAATTCGTATTAAGTTATAAAATCAATCACTATGCCTAATTTTACCAATGAAGATTATTTAAATCTCATTCTACTTCATGGAGAATGTAATAAAGTTGTAGATAGAACGATTCGACTGTTCATTTAGAGGTTTCCTGACCGACCCAGACCAACGAGAGATTCCATTAACAGAACCATGACAAACTTGAGAAATGTCGGATCTTTCGTTAAGAAAACTATACACAGAGAAAAAAGTGTAGTAGAAGATGAGAACAACGAAATTACAGTTCTTGCATATTTTCGTGTGAATCCTCAAAATTCTCTCAAAGATGCCGAGATTGATCTGGGATTATCTCAATCGAGTGTTTAGAGAATATTAAAAAAACATAAAATGCACCCATATAAATTCAATAGGGTACAGCAATTGAAAGAAACTGATTTCGTCAGGAGAACAGAGTTTTGCGAAGCTATGATGATTCGATTTCAAGAGAATGAAAACTTTTTAGACTGTATAATTTGGACAGAAGAATCTAAATTCACAAAGAATGGTTCTTTCAATAGGCATAACAGTCATTATTGGGATGAAGAGAACAACCACCACTTCAGACAATGGAACTTTCAAGAGACCTGGAGTTTCAATGTTTTTCGCGCCATCAAAAATAATGCAATTCTCGATGTTCACATTTATGATGGGACTTTAACTGGTAAGATAGAACACTACACATGTTTGCATTATTTAAAGAATGTTCTCCCTCAGGAGAAAGATATTCTGACATATTGACTCAAATAATTGAGCCGCTAGTACAGAACCATAATGACTTATGGTATCAACAAGATGGCGCGCCTCCACACAATTCACTCAATGTGTCAAATATCCTCTACAGGCTATTTGAAGATCGATGGTTGGCGAACAATGGTCCACATCTTTGGCCACCACGTTCTCCCGATTTAACTCCTTTATACTATTATGTTTGGGGTAGGATAAAAAATATTGTCTACTCAACTCCCCTGACTGATAAAGAGGACTGCATAGAACGAGTCAGAAATGCGTTCAGGTTCCTTTAGATTTTTAGATTCATAGTTTTCAAACTCAATTTGGTTTTTAAACACTCTTGCAGATCCCTTCCTCCCGATGAAATAAGAAGAGCAACGCACGAAGCATTCCTGAGACGTATAAATAGATGTCTAGAAATTAACGGTCAAAACTTTGAGCATCTTCTCTAGTTATAACTGCGAGAGTTTGCCATGGTTCTCCTAATAGTAACTTGAAGTCGGTTTCGAGAAGGGGTGAAAAATCTACAGCATGGTTCAAATAACAGTTCCTGAAAATTTCATCTTTTTGGCGTGAAGGGAAAAGAAATAGCTGAAAATTCAAGACGAAAAACAGTTTTTTGTGAATAACTCAGAAAATATCCATTTTAGGGCAAGGGTGTGATGCATACACTCACATTATTTTTTAACGTAAATTCAATATCTGCCATAAAAAAATGGGGTTCTTATTTGAAAAAATTGATTTTTCACGATTTTGTCTTCCCTAACTTTGAAAGCGATTTTTTCACCCCCTGTATCATGAATAGCGATTTCGATTACTAAAGTGAATACATCAATCTTACATCTTGAAAAATCCCGAAAATGAAAATTTTCCATCCAAAAACCTCGAAGTTATTCTTGTTTCAGCGGAGCTCCATTTTCGATTTTTTTTTCGAATTTTCCCGCTCAGAGAGAATTTTCCAACCAAAACTGAAAAATGTTACATCAAAATAACTTGAAATTTTCTGAGGAATCTATTTCTGCAATAAAAAAATGGTGTTCTAATTTGAAAAACGGAAGTTGACGTCATTTTCGGAAAAACCGGAGGTGCTCATGCCTTGAAAATATTTTAGATTTCATCACCATCGTGAAATACTTATAAGTGCTGAATTTCATGAAAATACGTTCAGTAGTTTCCCGTATAAATATCGGTGAGGTTCCTCGTGAAAGACCCTGTATTAGACAGGACCAATGGAATGATGGTGTATTTCTTGGATCCCCACAATCTCAGAATTTCTTCAGCAAGTTCCACGTATTTCGAAGATGAGTGATAGTGTCTTCTATATTCTGGGTGTTTGGAACTGCTGTATCTAATAAATAGACTTCCTTATTCTGTTTATTCTCTAAGAGAATGTCTGGTCTATTATGCCTGATTGTCTTATCAGTGAGTATTGTCCGATCATAGTAGAGACGATACTCTGAACTTTCTAGTACTACTGATGGACTGTACTTATAATATGGAACCAGAGGACCCTGCAGGAAACCGCATTGCTCAGCTAGCCTTTGATGAATTATCCTAGCTACTTGATTATGACGATTCGTATATTCTGTTGGAGCTAGGTTTGAGCATTCACCTTATTATTATTAAAATGAATATTATTATTATTAGAATGACAATTCTCGTAATATGTCTTAGTTTTTGATCCTGAAGAATATTCTGTTTTTCTTGTGTTATAACATGTTTGGTTTATCTATGGGAGATGATTGTCTTTCATTGGGGTCCCGTAGCGGTCTTCAAACATCTGAAGTGCCGAAAAATCATCACCTGGAAGGTCGTATCCGGTTTGAAAAAACCCTCACGACCAGAGAGCAACAATTTGTGGAATTTAAATTTGAATATCGAAGGAATTTCGAAAGACAAGTGTGATCACGTCCCCAAATTAGCTGATGAACATGGTATCAAAGTGATTCTTCTGCAAGAAAGCCTGTAGTAACTTGGTCATCGGTAAGGGTTCCCAATAAGAATGCCTTCCTCTTAACTATTTATTAGTCTACATCTACTAACTAGTAACTATGTCAATTCACAATTGAGTACATTGTACTTCTGTATCTGTGTCACCTATTACGATATATTTATGAGCAATGGGAAAGGTGCTGCATCCGCAATATTAGTAATCGTCTATTTAATATTTCAACATTAGATGCACTACACCTTCCCCGGAATTTCAAGAAGAATTTTCATTACTTGGAAATGAAAATTTTATCAATGCCAATTCTTATAACTATTTAACCTTATTACAATAGAATAATGAACCCACTTTGCTTACTCTTCATAATACTAACCTAGCTTAACTATACATCAAACATTTGACTTGTAATGATATCGGATATCCGATCTCACATTCAGGTTTTATTTCTTAATTGTTACTTGTCCTTGACCTCGCGCACAAAAGGTTTAGTTCGATTCTTATGAACCACGCACTCTTTGCCGTTTTTGCTGATTCGAACGTTCGGAGAATCATCTTTTATTACACTGAAAGGACCTTCGTAAACACTTTGCAGTTTATTTCCACTTTCACTTTTCAACAAAATTAAATCGTCTTTTTCGTATGTTATCGGATTGATCTGTCTATCGTATATCACTTTTCTTTTGAATTTTTCGGATTCTAAATTTTGCCTTGCATCCTGTTGTGCTTTTTGCAATCTGAATTTGAGTTCTAGAGGATACGAATCCGCGTTATATAATGGTTCGACAGTGTCGCTATTCACTAGATTATTAGGCAAATTACACTTTTTTCCGAATACCAGTTCATAAGGTGAGTATCGTGTGCTACAATGATACGATGTATTATACATGAAACAAAAATATCGGATCCATGAAGACCACGAAGAGCCATAGTTCCTCATTTGTATTCTTAAAAAAGAGTTTAATGTTTTATGTGAATTTTCTAAAGATCCAATGCTCTGATGATGGTATGCAGTTGCTTTTATATGAGATATTCTTAAAAAATTACAAATCTCTGCCATTGTATTGGATATGAATTCTGTTCCTTGATCAGTAGCAATCTCTGAGGGAACACCGTATCTTAAGATGAACCTATCTACGAAAGCTCTTGCTACTGTTATTGTATCTTTTGATTTTAAAGGATATGCTTCGACAAATTTCGTTAGATCGCATTGTAAAGTTAGAACATAATTAAAACCATTGTCATCTTTTTCTAAAGGGCCGACAATGTCTAAGTAAACTTTTTCGAAGGCTGAATGAGCAGTTGGTGTTATTACCATTGGTTCCTTTATGGGTTTACTAAACTTGTGTTTTTGACAATTCGCACATTTTTTCACATAAGAGGCACAATCATTCGATAATCCAGGCCAATAATAATATCTTCGTATATTATTGATCATTTTGCGGACTCCCGAATGTCCTGCTGTCGGTAAAATATGAAAGTCGTTAAGTATAAGTTTCTTCGTATCAGGATTGAAAATTCTTTTCACACCTGTAATTATGCAAATTCGTGGACCGGTCCATTTCATCTTAGCAATTGTCTTCATAAAATACTCCACTAAATGCATTATATTCATTTTTCGCTATGATTAACTCGTTTATATTCATTCTTCTACATAATTCTTCCAAATCTCTCAATAATTCGTCTCGCGAGATTATCGATGGAGTATCTGGGTGGATATAAACTAACTTCGTATTTGGTTCATAACATACACATCTTGTTTCCGACAATATGTTCTCCGTATTTCCAAAACTACTAGATTTTTTTTCAGAACGATTAATTCGTTACCGTGATTGGGTTTTTTCAAACTTTCAACGACATTTGGTTGATCAGACCGATTATTCGTTGAAGTTTTTTCTAAATTAGGAAGGTTTCTTGATGCTTTAGCCTGGGCCCTGGTTAAAACAGCAAGTACGTTCCGATTCATTTCATTTAATTACGTTGAAGTTATTCGAGACAACGCTTCCGCTGGTCCGTTCATTGAACCTTTAACATATTCAATATAATATTGATATTCTTGTAGACACAAACGAAATTTTGTAAGACGACTAGAAGGATCTGAATGGTTAAAAAGATAAACGAGAGGCCTATGATCAGTACGAATTTTAAAATGTCTACCAAATAAATAAGGACGAAAATATTTTACTGCCCACACTACTGCCGCTAATTCTTTTTCTATAGTAGAGTAGTTGATTTCGGATTTATTGAAGGGTCGAATGGCAAATGCCACTGGCTTATTATTTTTGTTAGAAAGGACTGCACCAGAGCATGTTCCGCTTGCATCAGTTTGCAAAATAAATTCGTTGTCATCTGAGAAATCGGGGTAATCCAGCACTGGCGCCGTAGAAAGAGCGATTTTCAATTTGTCGAAAGCACTTTGACATTCTCCTGACCAATGAAATTCAGAATATTTTCTGCATAACTTATTCAGAGGATTAGCTATTTCTGCAAAATTTCTAATGAATTTTCTGTAATAATATGCAAAGGCAATGAATCTTTTGACTTCATCAGTGTTTTTTGGGACTGGGTATAACTTAAGAACTTTAGTTTTATCAGGATCGGGTGATAGACCTTCAGAAGATATAATATGACCTAAATATAAAATTTGTTTTTTGAGGAATTCGCATTTAGAAGGGTTTAATTTCAGATTAACCTCTCTGAGTCTGGAAAACACTTTCAGCAAGTTCTGATTATGTTGTTCTAAATTTCTACCAAAAACCATCATGTCTATTAAAAATTTAAATTTTTCTGATTCCACTGAAAACTCTACATTATTCAAACCCAAACAAGCGAATATAGAATCAGTTATCGGAGTCAAGAAAAAACTTCAGATTGTTTGAATTTTTCTGTGCGATTTCGTTATCTTTGCCATTCAAATAAAAGACTCTGTTTTCTTGTGAATGATGACTCGATTGTCTCCCTCGAGTATTGAATGTTCTCTGTGTTTGACCACGAGAGCGTCCTGCAAAATTTCGAGTACTATCATTCGATGGCGCATGACCGACAAATTTATCTGGTTTATGATTGTTGTTATATCTCAAATTATTACCACAAAATCTAGGTGATGGGCCTCTGGATCTGCCACTGCCTCTATATTGCCATTTTCTACCTCTCTGTACTTGAAAATGATTTATCGATTGAATATTTTCCGATGTAGAAGCAGAAGCTTCGTCTAGTGCAGCACGGATGGCATCTTTAAGAGACGAAAAATCTCGTGCTGAAATAATTGTACTTAATCGTCTATTATTCAATCCGTCCGCAAATTGCTTTATAGCATTCCGCTCATTAATAGGTTTCAAAACCGAATATGCATTGTCATCACCTTTGGCCTGTGCAATTGTCAAATCAACAAAAAGTTCTTCTAGAGATTTACCGAAGGATTCAATCGACCTATTTCCTTGACGTGAATTTATTAATTTAGTTTGGAGAGTAGTATCCGATTTAATCGTGAGGAGATGTTTTTTCATGTCATCCACTAACGAAGATGTTGAAGCATATTCCTTATTTAAACGAAGTTTAGCACTTGGAGATAATCTAGTTTTCAATACAAATTTCATAAGATGCTGCTTTTGATCTGTTTTAAGCATTGAATCATAGAATTCCGTAGCATCCATCAATTGTTTAGTCGTATCTTCTCTATCATTGAGCATAGGTAGCAAAGATGAAGCAGTTTTCAAATCGAAAGACTCCATTGCTATCAAACTTGGGCTCTCCTTGATCTGTACATTGAATATTGCACTATATGTATCCCGTATTTCGGAGGAAAATTGCTGAATTGCGCTCAATATATCGGTAGGAATGTCTGCAAAATGTTTCTGAATTTCCTTAAAATCATCCTCAAATTGTTCATAGATAATTTTGGCTTCTTTAATTTTAATATCGAGAATCTTCTTTTTTCGCCTTTCAGGGCCAATTTTCCTCAGATATACTTTTATAGATTTCAGGGATTCCAAAATTTCATTTAAATTATTAACTGCCATACATCTAGTTAAAAAAAATTAGGTAAAACTATTATTCCCGAAAACAAAAGATTCAATTAAAGTCATTAGTATCGTTTTGTAGTCTGCTTACCACTACACTACACCTAGGCGCTGCTGATTTGGAACAACATCTGGCTTCTCGTCACTTCTTTCCTAATCTTCTTTTCCAGTCTCTTTCTGCACATACTGAAAATGTCTCTTTCCTGCCTTGAGTGGCTTGACCCCATTTTCACTTTTCTTCCTATTCACACTCACACTAATTGTTCGAAAATTTCCAAGGTTTCGCCATCAGGATCGCCATGTAGTAACTTGGTCATCGGTAAGGGTTCCCAATAAGAATGCCTTCCTCTTAACTATTTATTAGTCTACATCTACTAACTAGTAACTATGTCAATTCACAATTGAGTACATTGTACTTCTGTATCTGTGTCACCTATTACGATATATTTATGAGCAATGGGAAAGGTGCTGCATCCACAATATTAGTAATCGTCTATTTAATATTTCAACATTAGATGCACGGCAACAGAAAAAAATCCTCGTGAAAGAGGACAGTTGAAAGGTTATGTATTAATTGATTTTTTACAAGTTTAGCTTGTTATGTTGAAAAATTATCAAGTTCGTAACTTTCAAGAGATACGGAAAGGGGAAATTGATGGAGTTTTTTTTTTCATTTCTTTCTAATTTTGTGACATTTCTGTCATAAATATTCATAAACCTCCGAACATTATTAGGCCAAGAGATCTTAATTTCGATGTTTTTTAAAGTAGCAAATGCATTTCCAAAATGCATTTCCAAAATGCATTTGATTTATTCTGAATAATCGGTTTCTTTTCTGCTTTTGTCTTTTTTCATTTCAGATCAAGAATTACGAGTCCTTTGTGAAGAATTTGTTTATTCGAGCCCATCGACGGATAACATGAAGATGATGTCTTTCAAGATTTTCCTGATTTTTGATATTTTATGTTATTTTGTTTACGGGGAGGCAGGTTTTTTCGGTTGAGGTTTTTTCCCCTGGCTGTATAATATCGTATGATACTGGTGTTGATAGTATCGTATGATTCTATAGTATCAAACAAAGAATGTTATGATACCCCGTTCCTTTTTTACCTCAGCTTAGATACTTTTTGTTTCAACATTTATTGTATTATTTTAGCTCTCTTTTTCATAAGAATATATATATATATATATATATATATATATATATATATATATATATATATATATATATATATATATATTATTATTATTATTATTATTATAATTTTGGTACAACTGCTTTTTCATCACCGTCACAAAATTATTATAGAATGAACTCTCGTTAAAAAATCCAATTCTCACAAATTCGCTCAATTGAAAATTTGCCAGAAATATGAGTAAACAATTACTAAAAAAATTCGTCGAAATCAATCCGAATATACGATTTTTCGGAAAATAATTAAGTATTATTATGACTTCACTTGGCGGCTTTCACACTATTCTCCAGAGAAACATTCACGCATCTCAAATATCTTAGTTATCAGAAGGTTTCATCTCTGTTGGATCGGGCTCATGTTGGTGGTCGGATCCGAGCAGCTCCTTGATTTTGTTAACGGTGTTCTTCTCAATGTCGCAGCCTACAATTATTTTTTTAAATTTCTGTGCATTACCCTGTAGCTGTCTCGAATGTTTTGAGAGTTTTTCAGGTATTCGACCAGGAAAAAAAAATGATAATAGTGTGAGTTGTTTTTCAAGATATTTGTATTTTTATATTCTTGCTGACTGTTTATCAAGAAAATTCTTGTTCGGGATGGCTACGTCAATGAGTTTTGCCCTATTACAGCTTCATGTCCATTATTATATTCAGTTCCCAGGAATTTCTAACATCCGCGTATTTACTGATTAGTTTCTTTTGAGGTACATCCGTAACGACAGCTGCCATCAGCTACTTTGACAAACTGTCATGAGCGAACACATAAAATCAGCATAGGTAGGTGAAGCTGGGTATCATTATCCTTTCCAGTATAATTACTTTGGCAAACTGTCATGAGCGAACAAGGTAATTATACTCGAAAGGATAATGTAGCGTGTATGATGAGCCTGTTGGACTATATTTGAGGGTGAGGAAGGAACAATAAAGGACGAACCTGTACTGTCGGGTATCCTGGATTGATTGGGGTGGTATGCACTATTTCAATGTTCTAGAATCAGCACTCTTCACTCGTGAGTATTCGCAATTTCATTTTGTGTGTTTTTCACCACTAATTCACTTTCCGCCGTGAGAGTCTTATTCCATCTGACCGGTCAGTAAAAATCTGGTTCCTTATCAATTTTAGGATGAGGACAAATGGTTGCAAGCAACCCATCATACACGACGTAGTAACATACTCCCCACCCAAAATTAAATAAAATATATCATAATTTTGAGTTAACAAATCGAGACGAATAATATATTCGCTGAGAATTAAGAAACCACAAAATTAAACACCTGAAAATAAGAAAACGAGAAAAAAAAATTAATATGTCTATACATACACATATACAGGGTGTCCCGTAAAGACCACGTCAAACGAAAACGGAATGTAGTTCAGAATGTGCTCTATCTGATGTGAAAAAATTGTTCATATGAAAGTCCCACAGTTTTCGAGATATTTGATGTTTTATGAAAATGTTGAATTTTTACACTTACAATGCTTTCTCTCTTGCGGAAGCTACAATTGAATAATATTTAAATCAGTTTTTTCCGTAAATATTGTCGAATGATTACTTCAATTCATACAATGAAAAATAGCACAAAATATTATACAGGGATTCTGAAAAACAAAAATTTTAAATTCATGTTTTGAAGGAAGTGTTTTTTGTACTGAATTATATCTGACGTTGTGTAAAAAAAAGACACTAGACCTTTTCTGCATATTACGTTGAAAAGTTGCCTATTTGGTGAGGATTCTGAAAAGGTATAATACAGCAGATAACCTTTTTCAGAAAGAAAGATATTCGAATGTTTATCGAAAATGGAGCATTTCTGTGAAAAACTGATTTTTTCACCTTTTCCATAAATACTTTCATTTTGCACTTCCTGCTGAAAATAATCAATCAACAAATCAATAAAATGTTATTAAGATACCAATTCACTGACTGAGTTTTTTATTTCTTTTTCTTTGCCTAAAGAACTTTCGAACATCGATATTATGTGGTGCGATTCACACTCAAGGTACATACAGCAAATCCCGATTTTTTTCAATAATATCCTTTGGACTGATGAGTCTTCCTGTACTTAAAGCGGGTATATCAATTGGCATAATCTTCATAGTTGGAACATCGAGAATCCGCACAATATAAGGCAAGATAGATCCCAATATCGATTTACGGTGAATTTATGGACTGGAATATACGATGGCAAAATATTCGGTCCGACCAATTATTTGAATTTTCTAAGGAACAGTGTACCCTTACTCTTAGAATATATAAAACTGGAAATGCGACGTATTCTGTGGTTTCAACACGACAGGTGCCCAGCACACTACAGTCGGAAGGGGCGGTGACATTTTGTGGCCTCCCCGTTCACCAGACTTAAATCCTTTGGATTTTTTTACTGGGGTTTTTTAAAACACGAAAATTATTCGAATCCCATAAGAGATGAAGCACAACTAAGGGACCGCATTCGTATTTCAGCATCCAAAATAGCGGGGAGAAGTTTGAATGGTTTGAAAAGGTCATTTCTCAATAGATGCAGGGCATGTTTTAGCGAAGGGGGTGTCAATTTGAGCAGTTGCTCTAATACGAATCCTGAATTTTTATTATTGATATTTCGAAAGTTTCTTCACAATAGATTTGTTGATGTTGAAGGTCCTGTGCGTTATTATATTATATCATTGCAATTAATGAATAATTTCACTTAATAAGTAATTTAAGGACTAACTGACATTTTTCAAGAGAATTATTCAATATGTTACAGCAGAATCTGCAAAATGAAAGGATTTATGGAAAAGGTGAAGAAATCAGTTTTTCACAGAAATGCTCCATTTTCGGTAAACATTCAAATATCTTTTTTCGAGAAGGAGGTTATCACCTGTATTTTATCTTTTCGGAATCCTCACAAAATGCAGAATAGGTCTAGCGTCTTTTTTTGATACCACTTCAGATAGAATTCAGTACAAAAAACTTCCTTCAGTTCTGAAGGAATTTTAATTTTTTTTTCAGAATGCCTGTATAATATTTCGTGCTATTTTTCATTGCATGAATTGAAATAATCATTCAACAATATTTACGGAAAAAAACTGATTCGAAAAGTATTTAATTGTAGCTTCCGCAAGGGAGAAAGCATTTTAAGTGAAAAAATTCAACATTTTCATTAAACATCAAATATCTCGAAAACTGTGAGACTTTCATATGAACGATTTTTTCACATCAGGTAGAGCATATTCTGATCTACTTTCCGTTTTCGTTTGACGTGGTCTTTACGGGACACCCTGTATAAACATATATGTGATGCATGACAATAGACTTGGTAACTTGCGTTAGTTAGGTGGAAGAGGGACGATCTTAGTGATAGACCTTAAAATCGTACCCTTCGAAGTTTGCAACTCTACGACTCGAGATACTCCATCTGATCCCGGAATCAGCTTCGAAATTCTCCCTACCTGCCATTCTGTAGGCGGTATGTTGGGTTGAACGTTGAAACCAGAAAACCACGTCTCCCACAGATAATGTTGGAGTATTCCATTTTTTCTCAACATAAATGAGCGCAAGTATTCTTGATGCCAACGCTTCCAGAAAATCTGCACAACCGATTTATCGGTGTCTCAAGTTGATCAATCTCTGGTCTGGCAATGATAGGACCTCCGACAAGAAAATGACCTGGTGTTAGGTAGTCATTATTGTCATCTGCGGAGTTTGCTACAGAACAAAGAGGTCTTGAGTTCAAAATACCTTATATTCTTGTAACTACGGTAAAAAATTCTTCGAACCTGAATTTATTATTTCCGACAATTCTGCGCAAGTGATGTTTAACACTTTTCACTCCAGCCTCCCATTGTCCGCCGAAATGAGGGGCATAAGGGGGATTAAAACACCAATTTATGCCACGCAAAGCCAAATAGTGAGAGGTGCGTCAAGTTGGTGACTCACTAGTGGAATTTCGATATGAAAATATTTTGGGAATTTTGTGCTCATTTTGTGCCAATTTGTGCCGTATGTTACGAATTTTGTGCCCATTCAGTTTTCGAGATATTTCGAAATTTCAATATGAGTCACCAACTTGTCGCTGTGACTCATATGTGAAATTTTGATATGGAAATATTTTAGGAATTTTGTGCTCATTTTGTGCCAATTTTTGCCGTATGTTACGAATTTTGTGCCCATTCAGTTTTCGAGATATTTCGAGTTTTCACTATGAGTCACCAACTTGACGCTGTGACTCATAGGTATATTGAATTTTGGAAATTTTCTTTTTCCGATGAATTGTGTCTATTTTGTGCAAATTTGTGCCGTATATTATAAATTTTGTGCCTATTCAGTTTTCGAGATATTTCGAGTTTTCTTTGAGTCAAGCCTCAAGTTGGTGACTCACTGTGTATATTTGTGCCGTAAGTCTCGAATTTTGTGCCCATTCAGTTTTCGACATATTTCGAGTTTTCATTGTGACTTCACCAACTTGACGCTGTGACTCATATATGGAATTTTGAAAATTTTCTTTTTTCGATAAATTGTGCTCATTTTGTGCCAATTTGTGCCGTAAGTTACGAATTTTGTGCCCATTCAGTTTTCGAAATATTTCGAGTTTTCTTTGAGTCAAGCGTCAAGTTGGTGACCCACATATGGAATTTTGGAAATTTTCTTTTTTCGATAAATTGTGTCTATTTTGTGCCAATTTGTGACGTAAGTTTTGAATTTTGTGTCCATTCAGTTTTCGAGATTTTTCTAGTCTTCATTGTGACGTCACCAACTTGACGCTGTGACTCATATATGGAATTTCGGAAATTTTCGTTTTTCGATAAATTGTGCTCATTTTGTGATAATTTGTGCCGTAAGTTACGAATTTTGTGCCCATTCAGTTTTCGAAATATTACGAGTTTTCACTGAGTCAAGCGTCAAGTTGGTGACTCACATATGGAATTTTGGAAATTTTTTTTCGATAAATTGTGTCTATTTTGTGCCAATTTTTGCCGTAAGTTACGAATTTTGTGCCCATTCAGTTTTCGAGATATTTCGACTTTCCACTGAGTCAAGCGTCAAGTTGGTGACTCACATATGGAATTTTGGAAATTTTCTTTTTTTGATAAATTGTGTCTATTTTGTGCCAATTAGCGCCGTGAGTTACGAATTTTGTGCCCATTCAGTTCTCGAGATATTTCGAGTTTTCACTATGAGTCAAGCGTCAAGTTGGTTGAATTTTGGAAATTTACTTTTTTCGATAAATTGTGTCTATTTTGTGCCAATTTTTGCCGTAAGTTACGAATTTTGTGCCCATTCAATTTTCGAGATATTTCGACTTTCCACTGAGTCAAGTTTCAAGTTGGTGACTCACATATGGAATTTTGGAAATTTTCTTCTTTAGATAAATTGTGTCTATTTGGTGCCAATTTGTACAGTAAGTTTCGAATTATGTGCCCATACAGTTTTCGAGATATTTCTAGTTTTCCATGTTAATCATCAACTTTATGTGACTCAATGATAGTTAAACAATTCCCATGCTCATGGTTGTCAATTCAGCATTTTTAATGCTAAATTTGTCATATTTGATTCATGTTCAGCATATATTTTTAGCGTTTAGCATAAAGTATATTATTGAGCATATTTTCGGAAGGGAAAAAAAAAACAAATTATTGACGGACTTTTCTTATATTTCACAATCAACAAATGCACAAGAACCCACTGAGTTGGTACTTCTTTCCATGGAGGTAGAAGAAGGGGAGGTATGTTTCCCTTGCTATGAATGTGTCACCAAAAATCCGCCATGTTGCGGAGCCAAATTTATGGCGGGAATTTTGTATATTTGAATTTTTACAATTCGAAGTTCGTTCGATTCTCTTTTAATGACCGAAAGATGAACAAATAATGATAGAAACAAATCAAAGAGTCAAAATATCATAAACAATTGCTTCTAATGAATAGCTGAGTTGAATTACGTACGGAATGAATAATTTGTTCCTGTTACTAATCATACATTCTATTCTTTCAATTAAGGTACATACAAATTCAGATAATATGCAATGAAACAAATAGGTAAATTATCTCGTGTATTCCTATCAATTAAAATTGTATGCAACAATAATTAAACCATGTATTTACAAACGCTTTTCACCATTAATTGGCGAGTAAGATCAGCATATGCTGTACAAGAAACCAATTCTTATATGTTTTTCCACTACATACAACTGCCAAAAGCAACGAACGAATAATAAATAAGGAAAAAATTGCAGAAGCTACAGTTTGAAATACCTCGAAGTTGGCCATCTTGGGGTGTCAAATCCGGATTTGTTTCGGTGACACTTTTCAAACGGTATTCCCCCTCCACTTTCTTTACCTCCATGATTCTTTCACTGTTACCCTCTTCAATGAAACGAACGAAGGAAGCGCGAATTTTATAGCCCCAATAAATATTTATGAGCTTGCAACAACCGATATATTAACAGGAAATTTGTAAACAAACTTTTAGTCGATCCGGCCGGACATCTGGCTTTTTTTAGGGAATTCTTATCTCTGAATAAACGCGAGGCTGTCGATAATATTCGAAATATTTTCAAATCCAATGTCCCACCCGTTTCGTGTATCATAATATGTTCAAACACCCTTGGTCTTCAAGATTCAAAATTTCAAATGCTTTGGAAAATCCATGTACCGTAACTTTTTTATCGTATATTTTTCCGGGAGCTGAGAAACCATAAAATGAAGAATGTGAAACATTGGTTTTTGTGAAGTAACAAAGCTTGAATCACCGAGATTCAAATTCAAGTTTGGATTTAACCCTTTACCGCATAGGAAACCATATATGGTTTGACACTTTCCTAGTTGATTTTTTCTGGAAAAAATAGAAATCTCATGTATAAACCCTGACGGATTTTATTTGTTATATCATTAACCAAAACAAAATGCATCTATTTTGTTTATGGTTATATTCCTCTTATATATAATCTCACTCTGCTAGACATTGTTTATGATTGTTAATATGCACATGCGTCTCTCCACTTAGCAAGAAGAATTAGGAATGAAAAGATGAGTTTTTCGAGCAAAAAAAAATATTTTGTTGTGTGACATATCCTCTAGTTTGTATTCATTACAATAGATTTTCACTTTTTTTCAATTCCATCCATTTTCAACACTAATTGTTTCAAAACCATATCTGGGTTCATATGCATTCGTCTCTTTCTTTGCTTAGACATATATGGTTTCGTATGCATATAAGTATGATTTGTAAATGAACACGAGGATATTGTGTGGAGCTACCGTTTTCTTTCTTGGTGACAGAATATACCCCGATGAGCGGTTTTATGGGCAAAATAAGCATACTTACGCGATATCTGAACATGACCTAAGCAATGATGATTTGATTTCTTATATCCTCCATTTCATTTATGAGCAATGTTTCTCACATTTCAACGACAACTCTAAATTTATTCCAATTTGTGAAGGACACGATTAACTATTCAAACTTCGTCCTCTGATAGAAAAAATTCGACAGCGCCTATTGATAATTCCAAAGGAAAAGTATTTAGCAGTAGATGAGCAAATGACATCTACTAAAGGCACAAACTCAAACAGTATAATCCAGCAGAGCAGGATAAGTGGGGTCATAAATACCAAGTTTTGAGTGGAGCCTCAGAATTTCATAAAATTCACCATTACTTGAATTTATTCCAATATGATAAGGTTTTGATAAAAATAATCATAAGTACTTAGTGTGCATACGAAACCATATTTGTCCACGGGGTTTAAGGCTTTGATGCATACGAACCCATATATGGTTTCTGAAAAAAAAAGTTAAATGCATGTAGTTTCTTGCGAAAAAAGAAGTTATTATTCATTTTGAAGCCGCAATAAAATAATTCACCCAGAAAAAAATTTTTTTTTTCAATTATTTAATATATCATGCAGTAAAGGGTTTTAAAAGAACAGTTCTTCCGTTTTCAGTAATTTGCATATCCATTTTTGAATATTAAGATATAACATAATTTATTAATATCTATACCACATCAACTATAGGTATTCCAATTCATTCAAGTTTGAGAAAAACAGTTCTTACAATAAAAAAATGAAAATTTAACCCAGGACCTAGGAATATTTTGAAATCTGATAACTCAGAACCCCAATATTCATTCACATTCAAGTGTTGTGAGTCGAAAAGAATTTAAATTTCAGAAATAACTATAGAAAAAAATATCAATGAAAAATTAGCATTTTTTAGGCACTTTCCGAAATGAAAAAGCATGTTTTTGGCATTTTCTGAACGCAAAACTAGCATATTTTGCTTTCCCTGAGATGGCCACACTGGCCATGCTTAATCCAACAAAAAAACTTACCCACAGAGGACCAATAGCTACCCGTCTTTTACCAAACACGTGCGTCGTTGAAGACGTGCCGGAGGAGATCCTATTTCATATTGAATATGAAGAAGATTAGAAACGTCGAAAATTCGAAACTTGGTTTTCTGTACCTCAACCGAATATTAAGATATCAGACTAATATTTTTTATGTAAATCATTGAAAAATACAAATAACGTTCGTAAATGATTTCCTAACGAGTATTCGTCTATCTTTCACAAGGAAAACTAGGAATATTCCGAAAACTGAAGGAGCACACAATTCATAACATAAAAAAAAATTATCAAATTTCCAAATTAGTGACACACAGTGATAATTCGAAATATTTCGAAAACTGAATGGGCACAAAATTCGTGACTTACTGCACAAAATGGCACAAAATAGACACAATTTATCGATAAAAGAAAATTTCCAAAATTCCATATGTGAGACACCAACTTGACGCTTGATTCAAAGAAAACTCGATATATCTCGAAAACTGATTGAGCACGAAATTCGTAACCTACGGCACAAATTGGCACAAAATACAGACAATTTATCGAAAAAAGAAAATTTCCAAAATTCCATATGTGAGTCACCAACTTGAAGCTTGATTTATAGCGAAAACTCAAAATATCTCGAAAACCGAATAGGCACAAAATTCGTAACTTACGGCACAAATTGGCACAAAATAGACACAATGTATCCAAAAAAGGAAATTTCCAAAATTCCATATGTGAGTCACCGACTTGACGCTTGACTCATAGTGAAAACTCGAACTATCTCGAAAACTGAATGGGCACAAAATTCGAAACTCACGGCACAAATTGGCACAAAATAGACACAAATTATCGAAAAAAGAAAATTTCCAACATACCATATGTGAGTCACAAACTTGACGCTTGACTCAGTGAAAACTCGAAATATTTCGAAAACTGAATGGGCACCAAATTCGTAACTTACGGCACGAATGGGCACAAAATGAGCACAATTTATCGAAAAAAGAAAATTTCCAAAATTCCATATATGAGTCACAGCGTCAAGTTGGTGACGTCACAATGAAAACTCGAAATATCTCGAAAACTGAATGGGCACAAAATTCAAAACTTACGGCACAAATTGGCACAAAATAGACACAATTTATCGAAAAAAGAAAATTTCCAAAATTCCATATGTGAGTCACCAACTTGACGCTTGACTCAAAGAAAACTCGAAATCTCTTGAAAACTGAATGGGCACAAAATTCATAATATACGGCACAAATTGGCACAAAATAGACACAATTCATCGAAAAAAGAAAATTTCCAAAATTCCTTATAGTCAAGTTGGTGACTCATAGTGAAAACTCGAAATATCTCGAAAACTGAATGGGCACAGAATTCGTAACATACGGCACAAAATGAGCACAAAATTTCCAAAATATTTTCATATCGAAATTCCACTAGTGAGTCACCAACTTGACGCACCTAATAGTGAGCTATATCGGGTTTGGAAATATCAAAAAATTTAGTCACGAAATTTCTCTCGCTGCACCCCGAAAGGTCGTTCCTTGATCAGAATACAGGTGAGTAAATAATCCTCTTCGGGCAATGAATCTATCCAAAGTGGCCAGAAAAGAATTTGTAGTGAGATCAGTAACCACCTCCAAATGTAAAGCTTTGGTTACCATACAAACAAACAGGGCTATGTAGCATTTGGAATACGAAGAAGATCTGGTATTTCCCATTTTAACCGTAAATGGACCAGCAAAATCAACGCCACAATGGGAAAAACATCTGCTTGGTTGAATCCGATATTCAGGCAGATCGGTCATTGAAGGTGTGATAGGTTTAGCTTGAAAACGATAACAAGTAAAGCAACGAAAAATACGTTTTCTTATCAAACCTCGAATGGAAGGAATCCAAAATTCACGTTGTATTAAGGACTGAACTAACTGAGGACCACCATGAGCTGAATAAAAGTGATAGCTACTATGAGAGATGCTGAATGACTTTCTTTGGGAATGAGATATGGTTGCCTACTGAGAGAATTGAGTGTGGAATGTTTTAAATGTCCCCCCACCATAACAAATCCTTCTGGAGTTAAAAATGGGGATAAACTTCGAAAACCCTTGCAATAACGGCCATTTTTCAAATCACGGATAGTAGGAGCTAAATATCGGGATTGGGTAATGTAAATAGCAAACTTAAAAGTTTCTCTATATTCTTCGCTGTTCAGAAATCCCTTATCAGGTTTGATATCTGGAAAGATTCTCGAACGAAGATTTTTCGAAAATCTCAATAGATAGGCTAGTACTCTCTGCAACTTCGGAAGAGAAGAGGATTTCTCCAATAAACAAAGAAAATCGTCATACATATCAGTCCAAATTAAAGAGTGTAATGGGTTACTCTTAAAATCGGGGAGATCTTCAGAAGATCCAACCACTTGTTGAGTCCACGTTTCAAGTGGATGTGTGATGAAATCAGGACCTTGTCACCACAATGTGCAATCTAATAATTGTTTGGAAAATAGACCACGACTAGCAGGATCTGCCGGATTATCCTTTCCAGATACGTGTCTCCATAGAGTGTTAGGGACATTTTCATAAATTTGAACTACTCTGTTGGCAACATAAGTTTTGAGACGAAATGGTGGTGTGGCTATCCACGCTAAAACTGTTTTAGAGTCAGAAAAGATAGGGAATTGAATCTGATGAAACAAGTGCTGAGAAATTTAATTAATTCCGAGAGCAAGCATGCTACGCACAGCTCCAATCTAGGGATTGTTTCAACCTTCAGAGGTTCAACTCGGGTTTTCGACATGATCAAGCTCACCCTTACCCCACTCTCCGATTCCGCAAGTAGACTACCGCAGCCATATCCTTCTCACTTGCATCAGAGAATACAACGAGAGCAGCCTTCTTCCATTGAGAAGGAAAAATACATCGGGAATCGATATAGACTCGAGAATGGGTAGTTCTTCCAGAACTTGAGACCAAGGTCTCATAATGTCAGTTGGAAGGGGATCATCCCAGTTTGATTTGAGAAGCCATAGCTGTTGCAATAAGGATTTCAAAAGCAAGAGTAACGGACTTATGAAACCTAATATATCATAAATTCGTGCAATTCTAGATAGAAGGCCTCTTTTTGCAGCCTTTTCGGGCTGTATCGGAATATAATAACGAAAGCTATCGTCGCCTGGATCCCAGGACACTCCGAGAACCTTCATACAGGATGTGGGTGAGTCGTGAGGGATCTCCCACAGTGATTGCGGAACAGTGTCAATAACCTGAGGGTGTGAACTTGCCCACTTTCCCAGCTCAAAGCAACCCAATTTGAGGAGTTCTATGAGCTGAGTTTTGATTTCAACAACATCGTCTACTGAGTCTCCTCCGAAAAGGATGTCGTCAACGAAAGTTGTTCTACTTGAAGCTTCCGCGGCCGCTGGATATCTGCAGCGTTCATCATTCGCGAGTTGACGTAATGCTCGTTGCGCCAAAAAGGGGCTGGAGGTGGGACCAAAAATAACGCGAGTAAGTTCCCATTCTTGAATGGGTTCATTAGGTGAGAACCTCCAAAATACGTGTTGGTATTCACGATCTAGAGGGTGGACTGAAACAGCTCTGAACATTTGCTTAACGTCACATTTTGCAGCAACTCGATGGATACGAAACCGCACCAATATCTGAGCAATATCTAATTGTAATTTCGAGCCACTAAGCAAACAATCATTCTCGTCTTTTTCCGTGGGATTGAATACAACTCTAACCGTTCTGTTTCCTTCTGAAGATTTTACCACACCATGATGTGTTAAAATTGTAATGAAGCTCGGTTTCTTATTTAATTAAGTAACCGATTTTCATAAATTTTCTGGTTCCGGAATTATTTCCGAATGTGTGGAAGAAGGCCGTTTATTCCTGTTAAAGTTTATTTCATTTTTTTTTCTACATATTAGAAAAACATCCGGTAGTACAAGATCGGTCCCGAGAACGGCATTTTTTCACATATGGTCTAGTTTGAAAACGCATTATTGGAGTCGAAAATTCCAGAAATTTTCGACGACGCAAGTACAATGTGCATCCCCTCCCCAGAGGTTATAAAAGACGGGGTTCTCTTCATCCAGAATTAATTCCGTTTAGATCATAGATGTTTAGATTCCGATTGAAATTCCGTTTGAATTGCGAGTTTTGAGTTGAGATTGCGTTTTGGATTCGTTCTTTGAATTTTCGAAGTACCGTAACTAAACCAAAGAGACCGATATTTGACTGGCTCGGTTGTGTAAAACCGCATATCGCCGTTGTCTCGTTAAACACCACGAGTAGACGGACGAGTTTTACCTACCTCAAAATGGAGGCGAAATATTTGAACCGACGAACATTAAGTTCTGACCGTTCAACTTGGCCATTCAGATTCTGGGATCAATAAGTACACATTAATTCTGGCTAGTTCTGATCGGGAAAGCGTTTTCAACCATGTAAGGTGCTCACACTCAGACCTGTTGTATAACTTGTATTTATAATAGATACTTTGTTCTTTCTTTTTCTTATCTGTGTCATAAACTCTTAATAATACTGGTTTTATACTTTACCTTTCTCCCGGCATTTCCCGATTAGGAAAGTCATAGTTTTCCCCTTCTGGGAAACAGAATCCTGTCTTCGACTAGAGACGACCCAGGTAGGTTTGCTATTTTTCCCTATTTAGCCGTTTCAGTAAGAAAAATAGCTGGCGCCCAAGCAACCCCTTTTTCCGAGAGAAACTCAACAGAAAATTTGGTGGCCAGACATAATTAGAAGAATTGATAAATGGCAGCGGCACCGTTACAAAATGGCAACTAACCACGTTACAAAATGTATGACGAATTAGTTATCGGGGGAACCAATTGACCCTGGGAAATATAATCTTTGATATTGTCTGAATAAAGCTTGTTAAATGAAGGGTCTCGCCGAAAGCGTTCTTCTAGTTTTCTGAATCTAGCAAGTGCATATTATCTATTGTTACCCAGTGTCTGTGCAATATTGTCTTTGAATGTGAGTCTAGTAACATATTTACCGTCTTTATCTCTAGATATGATCGCCTTAAAATAATTTTCGCACTGTACATCTTCCGGTGACAAACAGGGTGCAGTGGAAGGAATTTCTTCCGTTTCCCAACATTTTCTCAACGTGTTATTGAGTGTGAAATCTGGGTCAGAATGGAGATTAATTTCCGTGAGTGCCGACAATATTTTCGAGCAAGAGTGATTAATTTCATCCCCATTCACTGGGCCGATTATTACCCAATCTAACGATGTGAGAAAAGCGGAAGGTGTACCTCTTATTATTTGAGGGCGTGTGGGTGTTATATCCAAAACTTCTTGAACACCCAATAACAAATCAATCTTAGATTGAATGTGAAATTGTGAATCAGCTAGTGAAATTCTTGAAAATCGTTCAGATGATGCTGAGAGAGATTAACTGTGGGCAAATCAGAGTTGATTCGCGATAATACAGGGTGGCCATTTGAAAACGAAACAGATGAGATTACCGACGAAATAAATTTTTTCGATAGAAATGCTCGGACAGGTCGATTTCTGTTTCGAGGGGGACAACTTAAGATGTAGGTTACGGACGCATAGCGCTTCAACCCTTGCTACTACAACCCTCACCCCCAATTTTTGAATAGGGAAGATGGGGTGAGTGATACCTCATTTGAAAGGTATTTTTATACTGATTTCAGCACAGTAATTGTTTTTTCATTTCGATGTAGAAGCTTCCCCTTCATCCACATTTTGGGATTGATCTTCAATCTTTTGAAAATGAAGGAGAGTATTGTGTTTTTTTGCTACCGGATTGCCGACATTTAAATTTGGAAGAACAATTTGAAATCTTGTGCTGACCGAGACAAGCAAAACACCTCTTGTATTGTCGGACCATACTGTGCCTGGGTTTAGGCTCGGCCGATAACAATGTAGGACACGAAATGAATTTGTGATTGCCCTCACAGGAAGGGCATACTAGATAATTTGTTTGTGGTTTAAATTCATCTGTTTCGGCAGTCAATAAAGCCACTCTTTTATGTTCTGGAGGTTTATAAGAACAACTTTGTGGTTGTTTCTTTATAGCTTCACTTGTCTCCATCAACTCAGAAACCGAACACTGATTTCTCAAAAATTCCACCAAATCCAAAAAAGAAGGGAAATCACTATCTAAATGCTCCCGTTCAAAAGATTCACGAGTTTTGGTGTCTAATAATAGGAGAGAAAGCTCTACAATCAAGTAGCAATTTTTAAATTCAATAAGGCAGTGACATTCGCTTGGAGAGTATCAGCTAGTTCGCGTAAAGCCCGTGGGGAATCTGATTTCAAGGGAGTAGTATTGAGAATTTTCGAAATATAATAATTTGCTATTATTCGTTTATGAGTAAATAGTTTTACAAGCAATCGATAAGCTGATTTATAGTTTTCAGGAAAAAACGCTACTGTTTGCAACAATTTGAGAGAACTTCCATCAAAATAACTGAGTAAATAAGAAAACTTTTCGATATTCGATAAATCAGATTTGTGAATCAATGTTTCATAAAGGGAATGAAATGCTGGGAAATTTTCTATGTGTCCATCAAATTTCTCGATTTTTTATTTCCGGGAAATTAATTTTAGATTTCATGCATGCTGAAGTGGTACTTGTAGTAGATTCTTTCGATTCAATTTCCGAATGAGCAACCATGCATTCATAATATAATGTATCGAAGGAACTTGACAAATTATTTGTGTCTGTTGAAGGAGATGGATGCTTCTTACTTAATATTGACAACTGATCTAGTACGTCATAGAATTCATCCTGTGTTTCGTTTAATTGAAGAATTCTCTGTTTGAACTGAGCTGTCTTGTCCGGTAAATTCTTGATCAAATCGTGACAATTTTGAAGTCGATTCCACAATCGTTCTTTCTAAACCGTAAGAATGCGATACTGCGTATTATCAGCCGCTGATGGTTCAGTCATGATGAACTCAAAATTCGGAGCCCAAATGTATTAATATTATTCACGAAATAAATATTTACATCAGAAAGAAATGATATATCGAACTCGATTCAACCATATGTCCGCGACATATGTAGGTACGCGATAATTTATGAATGTTTCTATCGTCTGCCGATATATCGTAAAATTGCGAATGACGCAATCGGATGAACGGTAAAATCGAATCATCCATGACCACCGATAGCGAATGAGTTTCCCTTCCTACCCTAACTCCCCAAAGAATTCTTCACGAACGTCATAGTTCGTGTCTCTTCTCTTATGAAGAATACACATTGCAAGTACCACCTGTTTGCCGATGATCTACAATTGTAAGTACACACATCTGTAGAAAACTTCGCGACTCTTGTTCATCTTTTAAATCGGGATTTAGCTCTATTGTCTGAGATAGCCTCTAGCTTAGGTCTTCTACTTAATCCAGCGAAAACACAATCAACATAATTGGCACACGTACACGTCTTGCTAAGATCGATCCTTGTAGACTTGAAGTAGATATTAATGGTAACTTCATTCCATATTCACAAAGCGTTAAAGATCTTGGTTTGTTAATCGATGAAACTTTCTTGGGATGCCCAGCTACGACTTTTCAGGAACTTTTTGCCACTTGCAACAAGAAAGACTTTATTCTATTCGCTTTTGCTGCCCATCATTGACTATGGGGATGTGGCTTACATGGGACTGAACTTACAACAACTCAGAAAATTTGAACGATTATTCCAGAATGCTGGCATAAGGTTTATATATGGCTTGAAATGTTCGACCATGTGAGTAGCTATCGGCGTGAACTTAATCTCCTGACTATACGGCAACGTCGCGTGTGGAGGCTTCTATTGTTGGGTTTTAAGGTAATGAGGGTGCCTCGGCCTGAATACCTTTGTGAGAATATTCGGGAACTGGGTGGCGAGCATTATAATACTCGAGCACACTCTAACACTACGCTTAGAATAGCTATGCATGATACTACATTCATGAACAACAATTTTTCTTTGAGATTCTCCCAGCTCTGGAATCGTGTTCCTCCCGCAATTGCTCGGAGTGGTAGTTTCTCGTCATTCAAGATCGCTCTGAAGAAATATTTATTGACCACGGAACTCATTTCCTCTTCCTATTCCTCAATCCGTGTTCGAGTGCAGTATGATTTTGTATTATCACTATTGTGGGATCAGTTCTTGTCATATCTTGTTTTTCTTTTAATAATTATTAGGTAGGCAGGAAGATATCGCTCAGTGATATGCTCACCTTTTGCACTGTGGTTTATAAATTCTTGTATGACATAGTTCTGGCAATATAGTGTTATTATTATTATTATTATTTATTCCTCATAGGGCAGTATTTGCGCTTTAATAGTTCGAAGTAAATGATTTTTAACGGATTTTATACCTGAATTCCATACATCGCCAAAATGTGGTGCCGAAAGGGGAATAAAATTCCTAGCGATAGCTTCTTGACAACAGGCTTTTTTTGCGAGGTTTACTAACTCTTTACTTGACTTAACGAAGTTAGTACCGTTACCAGAAAAAAGCTCTTTAACGTAACCTCGTCGAGCTAGTTTCAAGATTCAAAGATCTGAAGAATCAATATTGGATACTTGTCTATCGTATCGTCTTTTCGGAGTTTACAATTTCTTATGAAACGTATCACGTAGGCTAAGATATATTGAGTTTGATAAAAATCTGATTTATTCTCAAGTAGGTTCAGGGCCGCCGCTACTGGGGAGGGAGGGAGGTGAGCCTCCCCCCCAGAGCAGATTCGAAAGGGCGCAAAATTGATCTCTGATCATTAAATAACTATAGCAAAATGTCACAATCAAATATTACTTGCGAAACATGATTCATACATAAGTAGAGTGACTTTATTCAAAATAAAGATAGTATTCCAGCCATACGGGTTTATCATTTGACCGCTTGGATCCCACCAATAGATGGCGCCACTTCGATGGGCTCCATGGGCTCCAAAGGAAAGTCTTAGCTCACAACGGATAGCTGCTAATTAGCAGTACGTCTCAGCTAGTACCATGTGGATCCGTCGGTTCGGTATCAGAGCTAGTTAATAGATGGCCCTACCATACTTATTAAAGATGGCGCTATGTCGGGTGTGTGATTATGTCAAAATTGATCAGTGGCGTATTCAGAAAGTGTGCGAATTCTTTTTCAAGAAAATGACATTCATCTTACTTCTCTTTATTTTTCAAGGTAATAGATCCGCTATCAGAAACGAGCGAATTTTTTCCCAATTATATTCACTTTCACCATATTTAATTATTCATTTTTTCGCTCGCATATCAACTATGTGCCTAAGTTGATAATCCGACTATACCATGGAAAAGAATTCTCCGTTAAAAAAATTATATGTATCATTAAGGACAAAGGTGAATGATTTAATATAGTATATTAATATTCATTATTAACGGCATAATTAGCTTATTTTCACTTGTGTATATAGTTGGAAGAATATTACAATATACTTATAAAATATACAAGGCAAAAAGAACATGAATAAAGACGAACACATCCATCAACAAAGCCCTCCAATAAATTATTAAGTTCATTTTGCTCGATTTTCAACTTGCTCAGTGTCGAAGTTGATCGAAAGTTGCTGCTTGTATGCTTCTTATTCACTCACTTCGCTCATTTCCTGATGTATAAAATGGTTAAATTAAGAAACCAAAAAAATCTACATACATGAAAACATATGAATCAAAATTGAAATCTAGTTGTTCTGATATGTTCTGATTATTTTTTTAATCGATTACGACCGAAAAACTCGTCGTTCTTCAAATGTTAGCTATTGTTATAAAATGTTCAAACTTATTATTTCGAGTTGAAAGCAATCTATCTCTGGTCTGTTCTCATGGAAGTTCTGGATTTCCCGCGGTGGGTTGTAAGTAATATTTCAATCTACTCTGGTCGAAAACCGAATCTCTAATCTTTGATCATATTTCGAAAAAATACAGTCAGAATAGGGATCATTCTTCTGTTTGGAGAAAAAACCAAACGTTTTTCACTGGTTTTAACAATGAAACAAATTTTAGTGAAGAAAAATTTCAACAGTAGTAGTTTTGGGTAGCGCTCGATTAGCTGGCTCTACCAGGGACGGGCCGAAACCAAATTTTTGGGGGGGGGGGGGGAAATCCATCTAAATTTTTCCAACTTGACATTGAATTAATGGGAATTCCTTATATATATTTCGGTATAACATTTGTTTCGGTAAAAAAAAATTCAAAATTATGAATTTCAACAGAGAGAGGAGTAAATAACTTTTTTTCCATCTACCGAACATTCAATTAAGTAGATATTATGGATTTTGTTTTTTTCATAAAGAGTTTCTTGATGTTGCTTGAAACTTTGAGAAACACTACTTGTTTGTTCCTTCAGTTTCGTAGCTTTTCTTCATTTCGTGGAATCTGGGAGCGAAGGCACGGCTCATTTTCATCAGAGTAAATATTTTTTCTGAAAAATCTATTCTTTTCATGCCGTGGAAAGAGTAAATATTGAGAATCAAAGTAATGAGAAATTAGCGTTGATTCTTTATTTTATGGAATCGTTTTTTTTTGTGAGGACTACTTTGAAGTATGTTCGAAACTTTGAAACACACTTTTTGTTTCATTCTTTAATTTAGTTCAGTTTCATTATTTGGTGTATCTCAAAATTTCAAGCATCATGAAACAAAATATTTGTCACAAAAAAGCAGATTCCATAAAATAAAGAAATATACCTGATTGAATGTTGGGTAGATAAAAAATTAAAGTTAATTACTTACCACTGTGATGAGGTTCAAAATATTGAAACTGCTCATCCCTAACATGGGTCTATTTCACAGAATAATGGGAACAAAATTTTCAGAAAATATATTTCGTTTGATAAAAAATAAGCATTACTCTTGCTTACAGATTTTGTGAAATAAAAAAAGCAGCTCTAGTTTATACAGAAAAAGTGTGTCATAAATCAAGATATTTCTTAAAAAAAAACAGATTCCTGATTTGGTAGGGAAATGGTTTTGACCTAAATCACTCATATGGAAGAAACAAATTTGAACAAAATTTCCTAATTTGAGTTGGCGATTTCGAATTATTTTGCAGCGTTCATTGCAATTAGTGTTTGGAATTGAGGATATATTTGGTGTTTTGAAAGATTGTTGTTGTGACTTCCGATATTCTGTGGTCACTACCCAAAAATTTCTCTCACACTTGTTTTCCTTCGTGCATTTTCTGTTCATAAATTTTTTTAAACATTTTTATAAGGCACCACATAACTCAAACTTCACTTCGAATCTTTTTTGGTTCATTATTTAAATTTATGTACAGGTATCCCAAATTTCTTGATTTTCACTGTTTTAGGTACTTCTGGACCAGATAGGTAAAAACTTCGAAAGGTGTCCTGGGCTCGATTTTAGTGAAAACACCGTTAGTGAAAACCGTTTCACGATATCTTATTTTTTTTTCATTTTGCAAAACATTGTAGACTTCGAAAATGTGCTATAACTTTTCTATTTACGAAAATATCTGAAACCGATTTGAAATTTCTAGAAGCGCTTTTCCACCGATAATAAGAAACTATATTCAATTTTTTTCTTCTCGTGGAAAAAACCATTTTTTTATTTCAAATACGAACGCATTTTTTTTCATCTTTTATCAAAAAAAAATTCAAAGATAAAGAAAATTTGAAATGATGTCTTATTGCAGATGAAAAAGTTCTTGTTGAAAGTTTGTATCTTGTATCTTTTTCAGATATTTTCGAAAATGAGGAAGTTATGGCACATCTTCTAAATAGAAAAAATTTCAAAATTTTGTTATATCTTTGATACTAATGAAGATATCGTGAAACGGTTTTCACTACTAGTATTTTCACGGAAATCGAGCCCAGGCCTCCTTTCAACGTTTTTACCTATCTAGTCTAGAAGTACCTGAACCAGCCAAAATCAAGCAATTTGGGATACCCTGTACACATATTGTGTATTCGCAAAACAATAACACAATGTACGAAGAGAGAACCTAATGATGATTCCGCTTATCTGAAAGTAACAGCTTAAATTTATGATACCAGATGGTTTTTTATGACATAGTTCATGCGACGTAACTGAAAAATTTACAACTGGGTACCTACTTTTTGAGGCCGCATTTCTTCCAACACTTGATGGTAAAAACATTGGGTTGAATATCATTTATTGCCGGCTATACATATATTCTCAAGTACTGATTCCAAACTTGTTTTTTCTAATTCAGATTCCTCTTGGAATTATATATTTCAACTGCTTTGAAATTTTACCAACTGCTTTGGACTTTTTCCAACTGTTTTGGAATTTTTTCCCAATGCTTTGAAATTTTGCCAACTACTTTGGAATTTTTCCAACCCTTTTTGAATTTTTTTCCAACTGCTTTGAAATTTTTCCAACTCCCTTGAAAATTTTCCAACTACCTTGAAAATCTTCCAACTGGTTTGAAAATTTGCCAACTTCCTTCAACATTGGGGGGGATCATCCCCCGCCATCCCCCCCCTTGGGCCCGTCCCTGGGCTCTACACAATTTGCAATGCCCGCAAATCCAAAATATCCACATTATTTCATTAAATAAATAAATAAGGTCTCTATTTTTTTTTAAATTACAGACAACTGACCCACGAACGTGGCGAGATTTAGCCAAGGCTATTCTTACACCTAACCACTGAACATGAGCCCGCTGCGCAGTATTACATGATAGCAATAGTAGAATATTTAAAGGAAAAAATCAGCATGAAGATATAAAATTTAATAATTAATTATAGCGTCGCATATATGATGAGAGACAAAGTCCCACCATACAGCGTGATAGTTGTAAGCATTGATGTCATTTGTAAAAAAGAAGGTGTCAGGTCACAACGAATTCTTAGAAATAATCTATTACCGGGGGAGAGTATCGATCGAACATTGCAGAAGAAAACAAAAATCAGGACCCAAAAAACAATGATAAACTTGTGCAAGGCTCAGGCTGAGATACCAAGTATTTCATTTTTAAATTTACGTTTGAATTGATTGCGGGAAACACATGATCTGAATAAGGAAGAAGAATTAAACATTTTTACAGCGTTTTACGTGAAACCTCTTTTAAAAATTGATAGGGAGAACTTAGGCATATTAGGCAACGATCTATGTCTAGTATTAACCATGTGAAGCTCACCTCGAGGAACAAGATTCTTACAAACAATTGATTTTGGAAAGGAGTTATATGATTTGAATAAGAAGCATCCGAAATGGAGTTTTTGCCTATCTTGTATGTTCATCCAATTCAACTCTTTGATTTTATGGGAAATATGGTCAGATTTGCGTAGTCCAAAAATGAATCGACAGCAATAATTTTGAACCAATTGAATTCGCCTCTTACTAGCAAAGTCAATAAAAGGGCCATATATGAAATCGAAATAGTTGAACAAAAATAAAACTAGGCTATCGAAAAGAAGTTTTTTTAGCTTCCTAGTTGAAAATTGCCGGGAACACTATAATATACGTAGAGAGTAGTAGGCTTTTTTAAAAATCGAATTTAAGTGCTCTTCAAACGTAAGTTTATTATCAATTGTAAGTCCCAAATTCCTCGAAGATTGAACTGAAGGAATATTGATGTTGTCAATGTGAATATCCATTACAGGAACCAATTTACCATTAGAGAACACTAAGACTTTTGATTTGTTAGAATTTATGAGCAAGTTATGCCGTTTCGATAATAGTGCTATATTTCTTAAATCATAATTGATTTCATCCGAAGCTGCTTGATAACCTTCCAATGCGAAACTGCGATTAATTTGCGTGTCATCTGCATAGGCTTTAACCTGGCAATACTTGGCACATTTCAGAATGTCTGATGTATAAATTAAAAATAAAAATGGACCCATAATAGTTCCTTGTGGAACTCCAGCCGAAATGGGTAGAGAAGAGGATAAACAATCACCATATTTTACGCACTGTGAACGATTCGATAGCAATGAAGTGATCAAATCAACTGCAGAATCCGAAAGACCATAATAACCAAGCTTTGAGGAAAGCATGCGATGGTTTATACGATCGAAGGCCCTGGAATAGTCTAATAGGACTAACAGTAAAGCAGAACGATTATCCAAGGCACTAACGATGTTAACAGTAACACAAGACAAAGCTGAAGCAGTACTGAGATTTTTTCGAAAACTGGTTTTGTTATCAGGAATAATTTTATTACAAATAACATATTCATAAAGCTGCTTGTGAAGGACTTTCTGCAATATTTTAGAAATGGCAAGAAGAATGCTTATAATTCCAATGTCGGAAAAACTAGAAGGATTACTGATCTTTGGTAGAGGGCAACCAATAGCACATTTCCAATTATCTGGAAAGGAATTGTCTTCAATACGTGACAATGTGTGTTAGATTTTTGTTCACGACCTGGCTAGCTAATTGCAGCATCCTTATGGATATCTCATCTGAACCAATCGCATTTGATTTAATAGAAAAGAGGATGTCATTGCCATCATATGGCATATTTATTTATTTATTTATTTATATCATCAATCCTAGCTAATGAGAAGTCAAATGATAGTATCATAAGAGTTTCTAGTATAAAATTCTATCTTTTCCAGACAAGGTTGATCATTGGCTTGCATGGTGGACGCGAAATAGGAGTTCATTTTATTGGGTTCACAAATATCAACTGGTAAATTTCCACCATTATAGTGAGTGACGTTAATTTTCTGAAGCGATTTCCGAAGTTCTCTTGGAGCATTGTTTTCAGAAGTTTGGAACAAAAAATCTTTCTTGGCTTTTCTGATAGACGCCAGAGCAATATTACGCGCTGATTTATATCTAACCCAGTCTTGGGTTGATTTAGTTTTCTTGAAAATGGCCAAATGATTTTCTCTTATTTTAATTAAATTTTTAATATTTTTGCTGAGCCATGGAGCATAAGGTCTAGTAACTCGAGCTTCTTTTACAGGAGCGTAAACGTTAAGGCAATCCAAAAGAAATTTATTGAAAATTTTAACTTTTTCATCAACATTTCTAGCAATGATGAGTTTATGCCATTCTTGCAAACTCAGACTATTCGAAAATGAATCTCTATTAAAATTTTTATAGTTTCTGTATTTCAAAAATTTTGAAAAAGGTTTTTTTTAGAAATGTCAAGCTCACAGTAAACTAGCCTATGATCACTGATAACATCAACAGAAGCAGTACCAGAATTAATAACCAGATCAGAAGAGCAATTGACAAAGATTGGATCAAGTAATGTTGCAGATTTACTTGTTATACGTGTAGGTTCTTGTATAATCTGGATGAAGTTACAAGCATCGAAACTTCTTGATAAAAGGTTACTTTTATTCAATAAATTGATGTTCAAATCACCGAGACATATTATCAGATCATAATCGGTAAAGAAATAATTAAGAATATTATCCATGTCTTCGATGAAATTTGTGCTTTCTTTCTTTTCCGGTTAGGAGGTCTATATAACGAGCCGACAAGAACTTTTTTTTATTGTGGACAAACTTTACCCATACTTGCTCCAAATTACTACTCAATTGTACATCTGCGGCAACACCTCTGAAACTCCAATGATATCTTTTACGTACAAACTGACTCCACCCCTCGGTTGACCCTTGCGGTCTCTTTGTATTAATTGATACCTTGAAAGAGGTAAGCAATTGAAAGCCGTAGGGGATTTATCATCATCCAACCATGTTTCCGATAAACTGATCACTTCCCAGACTTCATTCAATCCCTAACTATCTCAAGGTGGGTTAGCATTACGCAAACTCCAACCTTCCGATAAAAAAAAAAACAGATTAATCAGATATCATAGCCAGATTCAATGCGAAGCACTCCGAGAAACATTATTTCTTTCAACAAATATTTTTAAACACGAAACAATTTGAAGAAAGCCTGGAGTATGAACTTCTCATCAACTGTTGTATTAAAGGACATTCCTTGTTATTGTTGTTTATACCCATAAACACAATAAAATAGGAATGGTTAAACTACCTGCGCCCTTGCCGCGCCTTCGGCAATTCGAAGTAATGAAGTTAGCAACTGAGAACGCCACTACAGAAATGCATCCCTAATTAGTCAATATGATATGAATACCACGAGAAGGAATAAAGGCTGCACATTCCCTAGAATTTTCCTCTCTACAACTTTTGTTCGGAACGTTTATTGCTAAACCTTCTGGTCTTCTATGAAACGAAATTTTTTCCTCATTCGACCGAATATTTCAAAGTTCCTAAAAATTTTTAAACCTGCCTTTTCGACCACGAGTTTCCACTTTCAATACAATCATCATATCAAAACTGTAGCGTTTTCCGGAAAAAAAAATGATTTCAGAACAGAAATCTGACACTCAGGACCTTCAGATTCTCTTTTAAAATAAGCATGGTAACCAATTTTATTAAACCTCTGTGTACTGCCAACGCAGGTAGTCATCTACACAACAATGAAAACATATTGTTAACAAATTTAAACGGAGCCCTCCGTCTACTGAATGCCGATGAAATTACTTTTTCGTATCCAAATTCTTCTGAACACCTATCAGACAATGATTATTATGAACATTTTATTTCGGACCGGTTGAACCAATATTATTCTCATAAATGAAAACAGTATCGGGAATGTGGACCTTTATTTATATTATGCTGTAATTACAAAACTGTTGCCTACGTTTCGAGGACAATGTTTATCCTCTTTTTCAAGAAAAATTAAATTAAACGTTACAAATCTTCAGTACACGAGAACATACGATTAATAACCATTATTTTGTATCGTCAACAGCAACTTTAGATCTAATTGCTTCATGAACATCAACAGTTGCTGTTGACGATACAAAATATTGGTTAGTAATCGTATGTCGTTGTGTACGGAAGATTTGTAACGTTTAATTTAATTTTTCAGCCTTGAAAAAGAGGATAAAAATTGTCCTCGAAACGTCGGCAAGAGTTTTGTAATTACAGCATAAATAAAGGTCCACATTCCCGATACTGTCTTCATTTATTAATGTTATGGATGAGAATCTTGAACTGAATTATTCTCATATTCAGCTCATAATGTACCTACAGTTCAGAAACAAATTCTTCATAGATTATGAAAAATAGTCAAATTATGATACGCAACTGTATGAATTCAGGAATTTACCTGGCTTCAGAGCATTGTAAAAAGTATCTTCTACGTTTATTTCAGAAAAAGAATTCTTCATCAGGTTGGCAGGTTGCATGCTTTAGTTCGTAAAAATAATTTCATTTTTTATGAGGGCACCACCAACTGGAACATAATTTTGAAGAACGAGCACAAAAACCAATAGATGGCGCTGAAAATCACCTCGAATAGGATTTACAAGGGAGGACTAGATTACTATAGTATGAGTGTATCCTTTTTTATACAATGACATAAGTTCCTTGCAATGCCATCTACACTTCATCCATCGAGAGACGATACCGCTTCAAAACAACAAGGCGGAGCCAAATTCATCAGAACCGGGTTTAATCTTCAATGTTTCAGATTTTAGATTTTCCGAAGAAATATGTTTTCATGTTAACCATACGCTACATAGATAGATCAGATTTCAGTTCAGTCGATAAATATCTTTCGTGGTGATTGCCCATATCGAACATATTGCGTGTTATAATTTTAAAAACAATGACGAGTTCTACAGATTCTGCCCTGGAATTTACAACAAAAAAGCGATCAAAAAAACGTGCATTTAGTAGTACGGAAAAAAGCATTATAAATAATATTTATACATCGACAATGGAATCGCGTCCTGAAGCTTCAATATCGGAAATAGTTAAACAGACTGCTTCTACCAGCAGAGTAGGTGAAGCTTCTGTGTACAGAATTATTAGGGAAAAGAAAAATAGTACAGGGTGGGCATATTTCGATGTTTTAGCACTACAACTTTTGAACCAGAGGAGATAGACAAAATCTGATACCCCATTCTCGATCTCTTTTCCGGAGAAACTGACAAAAGTAGTATTCCTTTTTGGCTACCTTCTTTTGTTTTCGAGTTTCGAGCAAAAATTGGAAAAATGGTGATATCGGAAAAAATTTATATCTCCGTCAATACCGATGATAGAACTCTGAAAATAAAACATTATACAGGAACTTTTCTACGTAGAATCCAGTGGCATGCTCGCCTTTTTTGCGACATTTTTAATTACGAAGCTATGAGCCAAAGTTATGTTTTTTTGAAGAGGAACACTAGATTCCTTTGCCATTTTCTGAAAGCTCGATTTTTTCTGATTTCAAAAATATATAACATCGTATAGTTCGTATCAATAAATCAATATGAGTATAGAAATTGGTGAAGCGTCTATATTCATCTGAGTCTCAATACTTCCTCTGATTTCAATTGTCGATATGCAGGAAAAATTTAGTATCGTATAATTACCACAATTTCTTTCCAGTAGTCTTTTCATTTTTATGCTCTTGTTATAGGAAGCTACATTTTTCTGAGCTCATCAACATTGAAACCATAGAAAGTATTGAGACTCACATGATAATAGGTTTTTGACCAATTTCTATACTCATATGGATCCAAACTTTACGATGTTATATATTTTTGAAATCAGAAAAAATCAACCTTTCAGAAAATGTCACAAAAATATAGTGTTTCCATTTAAAAAAACATAACTTTGGATCATAGCTTCATTATTGAAAATGGTGCAGAAAAGACGAGCATGCCACTGGATTCTACGTAAAAAAGTGCCTTTAGAATGTTTTAATTTCAGAGCTCTATCATAAGTATTAGCGGAGATATAAATTTTTTTCGATATCGCCATTTTTCCAATTTTCGCTTATAACTCGAAAACAAAAGAAGGTAGCCAAAAATGAATAAAACTCTTGTTAGTTTCTCCGAAAAAGAGATCGAGAATGGGGTATCAGATTTCATCTATCTCCTCTGGTTCAAAAGTTGTAGTGCTAAAACATCGAAATATGCCCGCCCTGTACAGCAGGATTTTCTTCACCGAAAAAGAATAAGCCCAGAAAAATCATACAGGACAAAGTGGATGATTGCGATAAAACTGTTATACGACGAATTGTACATCAATTTTTTTTTCGGAACGAGATACCAACTATAGACAAGGTTCTTGGAGCTGTTAACGACGACGAAAGATTGCCAAATTTTAAACGAAGGACTTTCCATAAACTTCTAAAATCATTAGATTTTAAATATGTACGTAGGGGTAGAAATAGTGCTTTATTAGAACGAGAGGAGATTATTTCATGGAGACGAAATTTTTTGAAATCTATTAAAAAATTTCGGGAAGAAAATAGGAAAATTTATTATTTAGATGAGACGTGGGTAAATGCAAGACATACAAAATCTCATGTGTGGGTCGACGAAACGGTGAAATCTTCCAGGCAGGCGTTTTTGTCAGGTCTCTCACCAGGTCTAAAAAAACCATCAGGCAAGGGAAAAAGGCTGATTAATACGCATATTGGGAGTGAAACAGGTTTTGTAGAAGGAGGCCTATGGGTTTTCGAATCAAAAAAGAGTGGCGACTATCACGAGGAAATGAACTCCGACAGCTTTGAGAAGTGGTTTGCGAATATTCTGCCCCTTTTAGAAGACAACTGTGTAATAGTTCTCGATAATGCTCCTTACCATTCGCAAAAAAGTACCTACTTCAGCGTGGACAAAACAAAAAATAAAAGATTGGTTAGGATAAAAAAATATCCACTTCGATGACGAAATGCTCAAAGTAGAACTTTTACAATTAGTGGCACCGCATAAGGCTGAATATGATAAATATGTTGTTGATCAATTGGCAAAAGTCCACAATAAAACAGTTTTGCGGTTGCCACCTTATCACTGTGAGCTCAATCCAATTGAGCTGATTTGGGCTGATGCTAAAAATTTTGTCGCGGCTAACAACAAGACTTTTAAATTTGCGGATGTCAAAATTCTTTTAACTAATGCCCTTAACAACATTACTCCTGAGAAATGGAAAAAGTGTGTGAAGCATGTGCAGAATACAGTCGAAAAAAACTTGATAACATTCTGGAGGTCACGGTTGAACTTTTGATTATAGAAATTGGTGCCCATAGTGATAGTGATAGTTCCAGTTTTTCCTAATTATTTTTCCATATATGATATTATGTACTTACAATACTAAGTGCATACTTAAAAAACGTATTTCTACAAACTAACATTATTCATCTATACAGGATACAAGCAGGTTTACAAATGATAATTGAAATTAGTGGGATAATTATGAAAATGAATACAAACGTGGCTTGTATCCAAAAAACTGCTCGACTTTTTTTGTAAGCGAAATACGTAATTATTTTTGACGACACCAAGCTAAGTTCGCCATAAAAAAGTTTTTTGCATTTAACCCTCGTTTGTTTATTTATTCTAATTATTATCCCACTAATCTCAATTATTATTTTTAAACCAGCCTGTTTCCTGTATTCATAAATAATGTTTTGTTTTTAGAAATACGTTTTTTAACTATGCACCCATTATTGTGAGTACACATATCATAAATGGAATAAGAAAAATAAATCCAACCAAAAACATTTTCATGTAAAATATTGCCCAGACGAGACCGTATTTCTAACATTGTCAAAAATTTCTGATGTAGAGCAAAGCTGCTAACTCTACACTCTTCATCTTCACTAGTCCTTATTTCACAAACTCTATGCCTTGGTCGAAATGAACGACTTGGCTTTCTCTCTTTCGCCCCGTGAGCGTGAGGTGAAAAATAAAGTCGCCGTTCATAACATTTTGTGTTATACAATAGTTCTTATAGTAACAAAACGGCCAAGTCACTTATTTTGACCAAGGCATAGAGTTGATGATAAGGACTTGTGAAGATGAAGTGTGTAGCGTTAGCAGCTTCGCTCTACATGAGATCTGATAACTTTTTGACAATGTTAGAAATACGGCCTCGTCGTAGCAATATTTTACATGGAAATGTTTTTGGTTGGATTTAAATGCTTTTTGTACGTTACTTATGACAAAATCTTTTCATTTTGTAAATTTTTTTCCAATAAAAATGAAAGGAAATATTATTATTGCGAGATCTATTTCAAGTCGAATTAATTCACTATTTATGTTCACAATCAACAATGTACGAAGTGGAGAAATATACCTTTATCTAACAAGGTTCAAGCTGCGATGGCGATGTATTTGACAGCTGCCATCACAACCATTGTAAAAAGATTCCTATCATTATAGAATGATCACAACGGAAAATTGCTCAATGGAAACTGTGGTTGAGGTTATTACAGGGAAATTGTATTTGGTGTAAATACATATGAGGCGTTTTACGGGCGCTTTCTTTATCCCCTCATTCAAAATGTGGGGTAATTTTCCCTGAGAATTCTAGAATTTTTTTGTTTAACACTTCTAATAAGCAGCCCTCTGTATATATCAATTTTCAGACCACTAGCATCAAAATGGCGAAAGTCTCATACAAACTTATACATCCCCTGGTCCTAAGGGTTGGGGCTGAAAGTTTCAAATTTAGAAATTTTTTCGTTGTTTCTGTATTGAAGCTGAAGTGTAGGAGCTATGCACTTAAATCTTTGCACTTTTGATTTTGATGAGTTCACTACTTGCATTGTATCCTGAGAATTTTGTTCATCTACTATATCCCAAACTCAAGTTAATGAGTGTTCAAAAATACGACGAAACACTTCGATAAAAGATAGGTAGTGCCCCAGTGCCGCGCTTCGCTTGGCTCGTGTTCGCGGGGGCACTACCGTGCCCCCAGATTATAGCCGACTTTGTGGGAACATACATTGAATCAAAAACGACCAATAATTTTAAAATAATATATTCATAAATAAATCACTCAATTGTCGTACCTAATACAGATCTGGAGAAGGCGGAGAAAGCACTAAACGGGAGCCAATGAAAATATTCATAACCTTGTAAGCGTACATTTAGTTTTGAAGCTTACATCTCCCTTCGATTTCCACTATCATCTCGCTATAGTATAGTATTCTTTCGAACTACAGCGATGGCATTGTGGAAATCCTCATTTCGGAAAGATGGTTATGCGGTCAATCCCCGAATTGCTGGCCACCGACAAACTAACATCAAATTCTGGGAGAGTCGCCCACCGAAGATCAGATGGAACCTTCAACCTTCCGAATGGCACAGTTGGTTAGCGCATTGGACTAGTATTTCGAGGGTCGCAGGTTCAAATCCTGCTTGGGCTGGTCATTATTTCAGAATTCAATTCCGACTGCAAAGCCATTAATTTTCAATTTTGCTATATAATTTTCAGACGTTAACATTCATTCATAATTCATGCAGTTTGTTAATTATTACTAAATATATTTATTTCAGTCTAATGCGTCTTATTCGGTATTATTGAATGTTGTTATTCATAAATAAATGTGATATAATATTGAGTGAAGGTGATTTGCGAAAACTTAAATAAATTCTTCATTTCCATGAAAGAAATATTTATTTGTCGATTTGGCCAATAAATGATTTATTAACTATAACGCATGATCGATAATATCAAGTGAATACTTCTCTCAGTGTAGGAAATCGAATTCTCCATTTTGTTTATTTGTTTTGTTCAATAATTTTGTAAAATACGTAAAATTGCAGTGCCTACAAAACTTGAATGATATTTTTCGACGGCTGTTCATTATATTTCTATGGAATTCTCGATGGGGTGTCATCAAAGATAAAGATTAAATTTTAATGGTCATATAGTTAAAAGTTTATAATAGTAAATTTAAAAGGGGTTACAGTCCACTGCGTTATGATGGTCTATCGTGCCCTCTGACAAAGCTTTATTTCATTTTTTATTCTTGTACGAGTGCTATCCATTATTTGATCTAATTCACTGAATCTTTATTAATTAATTAAATTTTTCCATAAATATCGTTCAATGATTTTTTCATTGGAAAATATTGATTGGCAGAACTGTGTTCTCTTTCATAAATTTGACAGATAATAACTGAATCTATGTGGAAGGAGAATACACATGTATTGATCAATATAACCATAAAAACTGTGCTAGAATGAAATATTCTCGCACGATTTTGTTCTACAAGGTGTGTCAGAATGAACGGATTTGAAACAAAATTAGAAAAAATCGATATCTTTCTAGGTCTTTGTCACATCGAGGCATTCATTCTGCCACATCTTGTAGAACAAATTCGTGAGAGATTAACTCATTCCAGCACATGGTGATATTTATGATTACATGCTGGCCTCATGCTACGAATTTATGCATTATCTGCCAAATTGATGAGAGAGAAAACATTTCTGCCAATCAATATTTTTCAATCCAAAAATCAACAAATGTTATTTATGGAAATATTTCATTAATTTCCATAAAAATTGAATCAATTGGAAAAACAACGTAAAATACTGGTACAGCGAAGTAATCTTCTAACACTCGTGGAAGAATATCAGTGCCTTTTCTGCACTTGTATTATGAATATCCCTTAATTTTTGTACAATAATTAGCATTTTTTGTTAAATATGTTAATTTATAGCTTATTAATGATAATAAAAATAATAATAATCTTTATTTCTAGAAGCAAATCATATATATACATTAAGTATTGAAATGCAACAGAGTGACGTCAAAATGAAATTAAGGTGAAATAAATGAATGAATTAAATTCTAAATATTTTTTGTTGAGTTGAATTTTCAGTCCATGGAAGAACGGCATTTGAACGAGGAGGATGCCCAGGACAGAAGGAGATGACGTTTAGGCGTGGGAATGCAGATATTATCTGTTTAAAACCCCATATATATATTATATATATATATATATATATATATATATATTTATGTGAGTAGGTTAGGGTTGTCGATCAAAAACTGATGATGTTAAATTACCTTTATTCTAACGTCAAGCTTTCGAAATGATTCATTTCATCTTCAGGACTACTACAAATTAAAATTATTTTTAATATGCTAAGCTGAAATTTTTTTTTCCCTTTTATTTACTTACAGAATTATGAGGTTGTCAGTATCTCATTAATCATCTATCTATTTATCAATTATATTGAATACAAAGTATATATCAGATTTGAGCAAGGTTACAGGTCTTTAGAATCAAAATCTTGAGGAAATTAACAAAATGGTCGATAATATTGGCATTAGAAACTGTCATAAATTAAAATTTGACATTTAGCATATACATAGAATGAGACAAAACAACATATATATATATATATATATATATATATATATATATATATATATATTTATATAATTTTCAGATTTGCATTTCTCAAAGAATTCTGGTAAGTCGTCTGGTTCAGCATCTATAAAAAACTCCATTAGCTCCCTTTTGAACCTCTTTGCTGATGTGATGGAATCGTCTTGGTAAAGAGTTAAAAATCCTCATACTCATATGTATATTCAGTATTGCTTTGTGTTAGAGTCAACTGTACTTTTGGGTATTTATATGGGTTTATTTTTCTTGTGTTGTTGTGATTCTCTGATGTTTCAAATATTTTCTTGTTTTTTACTAAAAATAGGCAGCATCTCAGAACGTAAATGCCAGTTATTGTAAGTATTCCTTTTTCCTTAAATATACCTCTGCATGATTCCCTGTATTTCATATTGAACATTTCTGTGCCATGAATACTTTGTTTTGGAGTGTGCTATTTTCCCAGAATATTATTCGGTACGATATTATTGATTGGAAGTTGGCATTGTATAGTGTTTTCATCAAATTTTCCGGAATATGGTGTTTTACTACTCTCAAGGTGTAAATGTTTAGTTTAGTTTCTTGGTGAGGTGTTCAATGTGTGCCTCCTATTTGAGGTTTGTATCTAACCAGATTCCTAAAAATTTCACCTTATCTGTGGGTATTATGTCTACGTTATTTAGTTTTATTTCTTCTGGTATTATATGTCTCGTGCGTTCTGTAAGAAATATTGCGCATTCGGTTTTGTCCATGTTTAATTTTAGCTTGTTGGTAGTACACCATTCTTTCACTTGAGTCAATTGCATTTTGTATTACTGTTCTTATTTCTTTGGAAGTTGTTATTAAATTTGTGTCGTCAGCGTATATTGTAATGCATTCCTGTTTGTAATCTTTTTGTTCGTCCATGGTAATGGTTTCCGTTAGTATATTAGGATGTAGTTTACATTGTATAGTTTCTGTCATTATATCAGGAAGATCGTTGATGTAAAGAAAAAATAATGGTGGTCCTAATATGCTGCCTTGAATGACTCCCGCTGCAATTTTTTGTTCTGAAGATGTGACTATTTGGTAATTGGTTTCAATAATCGTTTTTTATTTGATAAACTGTTTTTTAAATATATACGAAAATAATTTTTTTTTCATAAATTTGTATTTTTTGATATTTTTTTGGATGAGGAGGCGCCAAAATCCATTTTTCCTCCCCCCTCCATCTGGGAAAAGCTTTTATCTACGGCCCTGAGTAGGTTGTCTAATAGATTATTCGATGAATCAGTTGCGATTAAGGTTACGTGTTTTTCTCTTTTCATTTTCTAAAATTTCTGAATTATCTGAATTATTAGACGTCGCTGGCCACTTGTCGCATGACTTCATCAGAAAAGGAGGTCCAGCCCACCACAATGAATGATTGAGAAGTTAATTAGGTGAACACCCCCTACTTGCGACATCAGCTGGATTTAATAACGAAGGCACGTGGTGCCAGTTCTCTGAGTTAATATTATCTTGAATGAAGGCATTTTTATTGGCTATAAATGGTTTCCATTTACTTGGATGCGATTTAATCCAGTGCAAGACAATATGGGCATCAGAAAAAAATGCGTATATTTTATTTATTCGGATTCTTTTTTCCAAACACCCATAAGTATATTTCAAAACATTAGATAATGAAGAGGCGGCAAGTAGTTCAATCCTCGGTATGGTCAAAACCTTTATAAGAGGAGCTATTCGCTATTACGAAAGAAATATACAATAATATTTACTACTTTTTAATACGCGTAAATAAATAACACATGCATAGCTCTTTTGGCTCGGATATGTCGGGACAATTTAAAATCACGGAAATATTGGAATTCTATTTGGTACAGCCCCCACTGTCTTATAATTTCAGGAGTAGGAGTTTGGTCCCATTCCAGACCTAAAATCCAGATTTGTTGGAGCAAATATTTCAAGGTGAAGGTAATAGGGGTGAGATATCCGTGGGGATCCTAACAGCGGGCCAAGAGAGACAAAAAATTTCTTTTGGTACACTTTTCAGAAACATTGATAACTTTAAATCTAAGTTTGTCACTAGAAGGGTGCCAACAAAGGCCTAGGACTTTGGCGACGTCATCCGAATCAAGTGCATAAATGTGAGGATTAACCAGAGAGGGATCTAAATGAGACAAAACTTCGGATTTATTGCTGACCCATTTATGGAGATGAAAACTAGCTTTGGTCATAAGATAAGTTAGTTGCTTTTGTAGCTCGATGGCTTCGTCGATTGACTCACACGACGTGGTGAAGTCTTTAACATAGGTTTCGCGAAGAATCACCTGCGCGGCGAAATGCTGAAGAGTGCGTAAAGCGAGATAGGGTGAACAATTAATGCCATACGTAACTGTCGTTATTTATAAACCGAAACTTCTTCAGATGGATTGACTCGCCAGAATATTTTCTGATATTTCTGAGGTTCAGGAGTAACCATAATACCTCGATGCATTCTTTGTATATCGCAAATAAGAGCTACAGGATGGATTCGAAAGTTCAACAAAATTTGAACAATGTCTTCCTGTAATTTAGGACCCGGCAATAAAATGTCATTAAGAGATAAATGAGATGCAGGATCAGGCACACTAGCGTTAAAAACCACCCGCAATTCGGTTGTTACAGAGTCATTTTTCACCACTGCGGAATGTGGAATATAATAACTATCGAAATCCTGGTATTTCGTGGTGACAAGTTTCATGTGACCCAAATCTAAATATTCTTGCATGAATTTAGAAGATTCTGAATACAATTCAGGATTTTTAAGCAAACGTTTTTCCAGTGATAAAAATCTACTACTGCTGCTGAATATTAGGAAAAAGTGGTGACCTATGAATGTTGTTGCGAAATGGTTAAGAGACCGTGTATACCACGTTCTCCTTTCGAGATACGGTTTTCATGAAATTATTTTCACAAATTTCATCTTCTGGACTCATAAAATTTTTTTGAGGCACCGAATCCACATCCCGGAACTTAGAAATCAAATTTAGTAACTGGTTTTCAGTATGACAGAAAACTGACTAAGGTGTTTTCATGTGAGAGTGCATAGGACCCATAATGATATTAAGGGCGATAGGATGCCCAGGATCGGAACTAGTTATTTTTTCACCCTTTATGATTTGCTGAAACAAATTCATGCTGATGAGCAAATGTAGCTGTGAGGGATCTGCTAATTGTATATTATCAATATAATTCCAATTTTCAATATCAATGTTTTTGGATGGTAATTCAGGACACACTTTTTGTAAAATAATGGCTAGGGTCGTAACGAAAATATCAGGTTGACAAATATTACAAATTTTTATGAAAATTGATCCCAAGTTGGACGATAAATTTTTTCCACCTAAACCCTGTATAATGGTTTCATTTGTTCGTATTGGGAATACTAAGCGTTGGGCAAGTTTTCGACTACAGAAGGTAGTTTGAGTACCTCAGTCTAGAACTGCTTTTATCGATTGAAAATTTCTGCGAACATCCTGAATATTTACCAAAATGGTAGATAATACTGATAATACTGGAGATTGAGTAGAAGTGAAGTCACATTCAGTAAAATTCTGTGTGGAATTTTGTACAAGCGATGGCAATGTATTTGATGTATTGATATTTGAACCTCTACAGCCGTAGCTTGTAGACGATGACTGATCCTGAGAATGAGACGGCTGTGTGCATGAGTACCTATAGTTATATGCGTTCTGGCGGACAAAGTGGATTAACGTATGATGGCGCTTATTTCCAGGGCAATGGCGACAAAAATTCGAAGTTTGGCAATTACTTGTATCATGTTTATTACTAAGACAATTCAGACAAAGTTTTTGATTTTTAGCTATTTCGTAGCGTTCATGAGCAGTCTTATTTTTGAAGGCGTTGCATAAATAAATTGAATGAGAGCCTTCACAATGAGCACATGTTTCGATTGCGCGATTAGCACCTCGAGGTGACTGTGTTCCAAGAAATGTTTTAGTGTTCACAGATTGAATGTTCTTAGATGAAAAACTACTTTTGGCGCCACCAAATTTATTTCTAGAATGAAGTGAATACAGTGAATAACGCCGAGTCTCGGGAAAATCATAGATTCTCTCATAAGTTGGCCTAACATTAGCTTCTTGATTAGCAAGTTCAAAGCGCGAAAATAGGTAATTTATCAAGCAGAATATTGGCTAACGGAAAACACCAATATTTGGTTTTATATTTAAGTCGTTTGAGAGCTTCTAAATTTTCAGAAAAAAAGCGTACGTAACAAATCAGGATCATCACTTTTCAGCGGCGGGAAACTGATTATGTTTCGCCACTAGGTTCGAGCGGTTAAGCGTGGGTTATCATAGCGTTTATGTAGAGTATCATAAGCAATTTGATAATTTGCGTCAGTAATACCTGAGTAAATGTTTCACAACATTTAGCGGCGATCCTTTCAAATACGTGCGTTGGAATAGCGGGCTTGTTATGATCAGAGCTGTTGTACATATATATCTAAAAATGTGGAAAATTTGGTAATATCACCATTGAATTCTACCAGGCGCAGCTGACGCATTAATGAGGCAATAAAGCGATCTGAATCTGCGGAAGCGGAAGTTTGAGAAATATTCGTTTGGGTTTCTCTCTTACATTCCATTTGTTTAGTACCTATTTCTTGAATCTCTAAATGAAGATCCTCGAATGCTTGGTGAGCTTGAACTTCTTCGTCCAACTTTTCTGGACTTTGCGCTTGCGTCTCGATGATCTGAGTTTGATACATTACGTTCGTATTTTCATATCAGAAATATCTAAAATTCTTGTTTGAAATATCGACCTTTTAATAAATAGTTTCATCGATCTTTTCGTGTCATCTTATTCGCATAGTTTAGCTAATTGATGAAGACTTATCATACGATTAAGTTGAAGACTGCGAAGTGCTTCCATCTTTTTCAAGGCTGAAGTCATTGTATTTGTATTCAAGGAACATAATTTCAAAAAAACAAAAAATGATTGCTACCACCTGATCGAACTCTTGACTTTTAGTAAAGTAAACAAACCAGGGTATTAAACAGGAGAACAGTACGCAGGTACAATTAGTTCGAAATGCGCAAATCTTGTTTAAGTGAGCGGAACGAAATTAACGAGTTTCGATGAAGACCATATGTGCAATATGGCACCCAACAATATGCAAAATGATGAACTGAAAAGAATTTTATTGAGAAATCAAAATTGATTTCCAAAAAGAAAACAAATGACTTGAAATTTCTGTCCAATCCCTCTCGAATTTGGACCAATGTATTATTTTTCAATAGTCTTTCTATTTCGTTTTTTATTCAAATGAGAAAATTGAAACTTAGAGATTTTGAAGGACCCCTCGATTACTCGAGAAGAGCTTATTGGCTGCAATTGAATCTGTTGCCGGGCTATGGGAAGTATTCTAGGTTGAATAAAAATCACAATATTATACAGTTCGACAATAAAGGTACGACTTACCTTATTGGTACACAACAGAGGAGAAACGTAGAGAGGAGGGGCTAAGGCGCTGAAGTCCTTCTCGAAAGTGTTGAATTTTACGACATTCATGAATTATTTCATATACCTACAGATTTATATACCCAAAATAGCCCCCCGAAAAAAATTCCTGGCTAACGGCCTGCCACAGAGGCCACTTCATTTCCGGAAAATTGAATTCTCCCAAAACAACCATACCATTCCATACAGACAATTCCTTTAGGCTGTCGAGAACACTGGTATCGTCTATCATACCAGTTCTACTCGGCCTATACACACAAACAACATTCAGAGCAAGAGCATTTTGACGAATCTTCAGACTCAGAACCTCAACATTAGTATCATCGATATCAAAATGTCCTATTTCGAAAGTATCAGCAATATTCTTATCCCGGTAAATACAAACACCTCCGCCACTTCGGTCGACCAAATCCTACATACATACATATTATAATAATAATAAAAATATTCATTTTTTACAAGGATAACTTCTTACAAATATCTGAACAATCATTCAAACAAAAATGAGGGCCATAGTGCAAACTTTTATTACCTCACAATCTATTTCGAAAAGTGAGTGGCCCGATTTGAAACAAAATATTCATTAGATTAGCCATCAAATACACAGGTATTGGTAATAATTTGATTCAATAAATTAAGTAAACAAAATATCCTCAAAAGTTACCCAATTTTTGTGGAATCATCCATATATGAAAAGTTTTTCTGAGTTGTCATTTGTCGTGAGGTTATACTTCGGAACCATGTGATTTCTACCTCTTGTCTTTTCTGACAATTTGCTGAATGAAATTCAAACATGTGTTTGTTTTTGAAATTGAAAACGATGCATCCTCTTATATGTATAGAGTCCGGACACCGTCAAGATTCCATGAGCCTTAAGTTTTCCCCTGCAACTCTCACAAAAACACAGACCCGCAGACCCAACATAGTCCTGAGCATCATTTTCTGGCATTGTAGCCATTGATGTCCGAAAGAGTGCTAATAGAATTACTTGTAAACCAGCTCTCACTTATAGAAATTATTTGAGGTCGCTTGAGATGAACACAGCAGACTAATTCGTTAAATTTAGATTTCTGGGATGCCAGATGCATATAGAGCTAGTCGTGAAATTTTTGCTTTTATTCTCATACTCCTCAATACTTTACAGAAACTGTCATAAAAGAAAATGTATAGCTGAAATGACCTCTCACAGGAGAATAAATAAATAGCTCACATCTAACAAATAAATATAAAATATGCGGATATCATGAATCAATGTCATCAGGCTGGACTCATATCGAGAGGTTTTAATCGCCTGTATGCCTCCGTTTGGGGTATACAGGGTGATGTTCATTTTATGAGTGAAATTTCACAGTTCAATAACTGTTGAACTAGTTGATCGAATGATTTCAAATTTTGAAGTTTTGTCACCCTTTACTATCGCCTTCCTTCAATATCTCTGAAACCGAATAAATCAGATCCGAAAAATTTCAAACTTTTCCTATTTTCGTGACTATTGAATTACTCTGTACTATGTTTTTTTTCGTTTTCGAAACCAAAAAGAAATAATTCATAATAAAAATTCTAAATCTCTGCTTGGACCGTCATACAGGTTGATCAATAAACATTTTCTCATGAGTGATACTTTATAGTTCAAAAAATCTTGAACTTATCGGTAGCATTGTTTCCAATTTTGCAATTTTGTCACCCTGTACGACTGCGCTCCTTCAAATCTTCCTCAGATTGAGAAAACAAATAATTGTATTTTAATTTTTCACAGAACTATTTGTAGTTCAAAAATCACAGAAATTGTTGATTGCATCGCTAGTGAAATGCGATTCGAATATTTGCAGATTATTTGCTGTTTTTTTGTTCTATTCATTATCCAGTTTGTTGATTGAAAGATCTCACAAATAAGTTCGTTTCATTTATGAATACTTTTTCATGATTTGATATGTTAATCTGATCACTCAACTTGAACACTGGTATTCGTTTTTATTTATAAAAATCATAATGTCTGCTTTCATCGAACGAAGATTTCGCTACTGCTCCGCTACCGCCACCTAGCATAAATTGAAAGCGCTCCAAAAAATGCCCCCTGTTCCAGAACGTGTTTAGTTTGTAGCGATGTACCACCGGACGATTCCGCAACAGTTGCACAACTGTTACGTCTGGTGAATGCAACCAATGTTAACTGTTAACGCAAAGGCTGATCCGATACCATCGATCTCAAATTTTGCTGGGTCCATTTTGCTTTTCCAATTTGAGAAATATTTAAAGAAGGCAGTCATAAAGGGCGATGAAACTATAAAATTTGAAATAATTTCATCAATAAGTTTCAGATTTACTGAAGAGAATGTGTATTGATCACCCTGTGACCCTGTATGACGGTGCCAAGCATAGATTCAAAGTTTTTATTATGAATTATTTCTTTGTGGTTACGAACACTTAGAAAAAACATATCGTCCACGTACAGGGTGATCCAATATTCACGAATATAGAGAAAAATTAAAATTTTCCAAGGTCGGATCTGATTTATTCGGTTTCGAAAATATTGAAAGAGGGCGATAGTAAAGGGTGACAAAACTCCAAAATTTCAAATCATTCGATCGAGTAGGTCAAGAGTTATGGAACCATGAAATTTCCCTCAAAGATGAACATCACCCTGTATATCCAAAACGAAGGCACTCAGGCGATTCAAACTTCTTGATACAAGTCCAGCATGATAACATTAATTCATGGTATCCGTTTGTACCGGTGTGAAAACAGCCGAACAAGATAGCAGAATATGACCTTGAAAATGTCGTACGCCACTGTACAATTGGGCGGATTTGATGCAAAAAGAAATGAACTCTTGTCTACGAATGTGGAAACTTATGTGATGACAAGTTATTTGTATTGTTGTTGATCAGATTCAAAAGCCCTAGCAGAAAAAAATTGCATTAACCGCATCCACTTAAACCTCTTGGGGGTGGGAGGACACCTGTCCAATGAAAAATTTTGATTTGTCAGAAACTGTACATACAATCGATTTAAAATTTGGTATGGACTTTAAGAAGCAATAGCAGAAAAAAATTGCATTAACCGCATCCACTTACACCTCTTGGGGGTGGGAGGAGGACACCTGTCCAACGAAAAATTTCGATTTTTCGGAAACTGTACATACAATCGATTTCAAATTTCGTATGGACTTTAAGAAGCAATAGCAGAAAAAAATTGCATTAACCGCATCCACTTACACCTCTTGGGGTGGGAAGAGGACACCTGTCCAATGAAAACTTTCGATTTCTCGGAAACTGTACATACAATCGATTCCTCCAGTTTGGGCGAGAACAAATTATTTATCATCGACACATACTTAAATCGAAATTTTTCATTGGACAGGTGTCCTCCTCCCACCCCCAAGAGGTGTAAGTGGATGCGGTTAATGCAATTTTTGTCTGCTATTGCTTCCAAAAGTCCATACCAAATTTGAAATCGATTGTATGTACAGTTTCCGAGAAATCGAAATTTTTCGTTGGTCAGGTGTCCTCCTCCCACCCCCAAGAGGTGTAAGTTGATGCGGTTAATGCAATTTTTTTCTGCTATTGCTATCGAAAGTCCATACCAAATTTGAAATCGATTGTATGTAGAGTTTCCGAGAAATCGAAATTTTTCGTTGGACAGGTGTCCACCTCCCACCCCCAAGAGGTTTAAGTGGATGCGGCTAATGCAATTTTTTTCTGCTATTGCTTCTTAAAGTCCATACCAAATTTGAAATCGATTGTATGTACAGTTTCCGAGAAATCGAAATTTTTCATTGGACAGGTGTCCTCCTCCCACCCCCAAGAGTGTAAGTGGATGCGGTTAATGCAATTTTTTTCTGCTTTTGCTACCGGAAGTCCATACCAAATTTGAAATCGATTGTATGTACAGTTTCCGAGAAATCGAAATTTCTCATTGGACAGGTGTCCTCCTCCCACCCCCAAAAAGTGTAAGTGGATAAGGTTAATGCAATTTTTTTCTGCTATTCCTACCGAAAGTCCATACCAAATTTGAAATCGATTGTATGTACAGTTTCCGAGAAATCGAAATTTTTCGTTGGACAGGTGTCCTCCTCCCACCCCAAGAGGTGTAAGTGGATGCGGTTCATGCAATTTTTTTCTGCTATTGCTACCGAAAGTCCATACCAAATTTGAAATCGATTGTATGTACAGTTTCCGAGAAATCGAAATTTTTCGTTGGACAGGTGTCCTCCTCCCACCCCCAAGAGGTTTAAGTGGATGCGGTTAATGCAATTTTTTTCTGCTATTGCTTTTTAAAGTCCATACCAAATTTGAAATCGATTGTATGTACAGTTTCCGAGAAATTGAAATTTTTCATTGGACAGTTGTCCTCCTCCCACCCCAAAAAGTGTAAGTGGATGCGGTTAATGCAATTTTTTTCTGCTATTGCTTCTTAAAGTCCATACGAAATTTGAAATCGATTGTATGTACAATTTCCGATAAATCGAAATTTTCCGTTGGACAGGTGTCCTCCTCCCACCCCCAAGAGGTGTAAGTGGATGCGGTTAATGCAATTTTTTTCTGCTGTTGCTACCGAAAGTCCATACCAAATTTGAAATCGATTGTATGTACAGTTTCCGAGAAATCGAAATTTCTCATTGGACAGGTGTCCTCCTCCCACCCCCAAAAAGTGTAAGTGAATGTGGTTAATGCAATTTCTTTCTGCTATTGCTACTGAAAATCCATACCAAATTTGAAATCGATTGTACGTACAGTTTCCGAGAAATCGAAATTTTTCGTTGGACAGGTGTCCTCCTCCCACCCCCAAAAAGTGTAAGTGAATGTGGTTAATGCAATTTTTTTCTGCTGTTGCTACCGAAAGTCCATACCAAATTTGAAATCGATTGTATGTACAGTTTCCGAGAAATCGAAATTTTTCGTTGGACAGGTGTCCTCCTCCCACCCCCAAGAAGTGTAAGTGAATGTGGTTAATGCAATTTTTTTCTGCTGTTGCTACCGAAGTCCATACCAAATTTGAAATCGATTGTATGTACAGTTTCCGAGAAATCGAAATTTCTCATTGGACAGGTGTCCTCCTCCCACCCCCAAAAAGTGTAAGTGAATGTGGTTAATGCAATTTTTTTCTGCTATTGCTACTGAAAGTCCATACCAAATTTGAAATCGATTGTATGTACAGTTTCCGAGAAATCGAAATTTTTCGTTGGACAGGTGTCCTCCTCCCACCCCCAATAGGTGTAAGTGGATGCGGTTAATGCAATTTTTTCTGCTAGGGCTTTTGAATCTGATCATTAACAATTCAAATGACTTGTCATCACATAAGTTTCCACATTCGTAGACAAGAGTTCATTTCTTTTTGCATCAAATCCGCCCAATTGTACAGTGGCGTACGACATTTTCAAGGTCATATTCTGCTATCTTGTTCGGCTGTTTTTACACCGGTTCCGTTTGTCTCATTCCTCCCGGGACAGTGTCGCCTCTATCTATAACTTTGACTATATATATATATATATATATATATATATATATATATATATATATATATATATATATATATATATATATATTAATATATATAATATATATATATATATATATATATATATATATATATATATATATATATATATATATATAGAGAGAGAGAGAGAGAGAGAAAGAAAAAAGGCTGATCAATCCTTGCACTTGAAGCAGTGATCGTATGAGTAGAAGTCATATTTGTAATGCCTTGGAGAACTGAGCTAGCTTATGACGCATCATATAAAATTATAGTCTATTATACTATTGTCAGAATGACAATTCTCGGAATATGTCTTAGTTTTTGGTCCTGAAAAATATTCTGTTTTCTTGTGTTATAACATGTTTGGTTTATCTATGGGAGATAATTGCCTTTCATTGGGGTCCTGTAGCGGTCTTCAAGCATCTGAAGTACCGAAAAATCATCACCTGGAAGGTCTATCGGGTTTGAAAAACCCTCACGACCAGAGAGCTAGAATATGTGGATTTTGAATTTGAATATCGAAGGAATTTCGAAGGACAAGTGTGATTACGTCTCCAAATTGGCTGATGAACATGGTATCGAAGTGATTCTTCTGCAAGAAACCCACACGGCAACAGAAACAAATTCTCGTTAAGGAGGACAGTTGAAACTTATGTATTTATTGATTTTTCACAAGTTCAGCTTGTTTTGTTAAAAAATTATCATTTCGTTATTTCCCGCAGATTCGGAAAGGGGAAATTGACGGAGTTTTTTTTTTCATTTCTTTCAAATTTTGTGACATTTCTGTCATAAATATTTATAAACCTCCGAACATTATTTGACCGAGAAATCACCGGGGTGATGTTAGCTCCAGGCCAGCCATCACCAAGCGGCCGACCTGCTCCAAGAGGCTGGCCCATTCCACCACGGTCAATACCGAATTGACCATCTCTCGACAGAAATTGGTTCGTTTAAGTTGAACTCAGCGAAAGATCACATGAAAGTGATAAATTCTATAGGGAAAAACGAATAACTTAATTCGAATACGATCAGATATTCTATCATGTCATTTCAACATGAATCAAACTCGGTCCATGCTCGGCCGAATTCACTTACGTTTTGGATGTCCGGCCAAGAATTTTGATGAATGTATTTGATAGAGTATATCTTTTCATACAATTTTAAAAAATTCAACAAACTCTGTGAACCCTTGACCCCCAGCTCCAAGGATCGAACGAAGTGTTCTTCCGTTCTTTCTCGACTCTATCCCGTATCAAATGTTTTTTTCGTGTTTGGGATATCCGGCCAAAAATTTTGAGTGATGCATTTGATAGAGTATATCTTTTCAAACTATTTAAAAAAATTTCAACCAATTCTGTGAACCCTTGACCCCAGCTCCAAGGATCGAACACAGTGTTCTTCCGTTTCTTTCTCGACTCTATCCCGTATCAAATGTTTTTATCGTGTTTGGGATACCCGGCAAGAATTTTGAGTAATGCATTTGAAAGAGTGTATCTTTTCATACTATTTAAAAAAATTTCAACCAATTCTGTGAACCCTTGACCCCCAGCTCCAAGGATCGAACACAGTGTTCAAGTACAAGGATGAATTTTTTTCACAAATTTTTGGATTTCCCATGGGGAGCAATCTTAGCCCCATCCTTGCCTCATTAGCCATAACTATACTAATCAGATTTTGTGTAGATCGTTTATCATTTCGCCCTTTCTTTTTGTACCAATATATAGATGACTTGATTTTGACAATCCCATCGGATGGCAAGCAAGAGCTATTGAATACTTTCAATCAATATATACAATTTACCATTGAAGAAGAAAAAGATAATTCCGTTCCTTTTTTTAGATACTAAAGTCATTCGTACAAAAGAAAACATTATAAAACTTGATTGGTACAGAAAGCCAACATCTTCTGGTAGATATATACACTACAAGTCTAACCATCATTGGCAGATGAAAATAAATGTTCAATAATCTAAAAAAAAGGATCCTCAAAATAGCTCATTTTGATTATCAGCATGATTCCCTTAATACATTATATAAAATTTTGAGAGATAATGGATATCCACATGGGTTTCTGAAGAGACTCATTTTTTGCACCTCAACAAATCAAAATGGATCGAATAATCTTGAACCAACACATGAACCCACTAGATCAGAAGGAGATGTCATTACACTGAACCCTAGAATCAAGTTTGCTTCTTTGCCTTCTTTGCCAGGACTCACCAATAAACTAATTAATATTTTCTCCATTATAGAGAATTTAAAAATTGCCAAATATAACGTTGTCACTAATAGGCTTCTCTTCTCCCGCCTCAAAGATAACATTCCAACCATGTCTAAATCTGATTGCATTTATTCTAATCCTTGTATTGATTGTCCGAATGTTTATATTGGCCAAACTTCCCGAGCTCGGAGAAGAAGAATTAGCCTACATAAAAGTGATATCCGCCTTCATCCAGACAGATGTGCCTTGGCTTCATACTGAAATACTAAAATTTTATCCATCGAAACAAACAATGACAAAGGACTTTTTTTAGAAATGTGTTATATTAATGAACAAAAAAATGTAGTTAACAAAAAAGCAGACATTAAAGGACTCAGTAGTATTTATAGCTACCTTTTATCCATTGATAATAGTTTCACTAAATCAAACTAATAACACTCTATTTTATGTTGCTACTCTTCTTCATTCTCTCAATTTTATGACAATTTTCTATGTCAGATTCTATATTATCTGACACGACTATTTCTGCTATGTCATTTTTAGTTTTTCCTTTTTTATAATGCACTTTTCTGGATAGTTGAATTATTCATGTTTCAATCTTAATGAGAAATGTTTTCTATTGTATGCTGCCTTTCGCCATTCATTTCACGACTTGTCTTATGTAAGATTTTTTTATATAATTGTATTAATTTTACCCATTGACGTGATTTTTTGTTGCATCCTGATGAAAGTCCCAAACTAAGGACCGAAATATAGATGTTAAAAGACGAAATGTTGTATTGAATAAATTGAAGCCCTATGCCGAGTACACAAACAAGAATTTTGAAAATTATATATATATATATATATATATTTATATATAAATATATATATATATATATATATATATATATATATATATATATTTTATATAAAATATATATATATATATGTACAGCGGGACATATGGGAACCGATTCGGAGATCCAGCGGTAAATGTGGGGACCTTTGGTACTTTTTGGACCGGACCCAATAGTTTTATAGACGCTGTGGTATATGCGAGGACCGGTCCCAATTTGTTTCCATTGGTGTTTAGGTAGATATGGGTACCGTTTCCGAAATAGATAAAACGGTAATTATTGGGACCAGTGTACATATCAAATACGGAATTTCTTGGTCAAGTACAAATCTACTTGGGAATAACATTTTCATTCTTTCTGGAATTTTGATCTATAATGCATTAATAGTTTTTTGAATATTCCAATCATTTTCAATTTTCCGCTCGTATGGATATTCATAAACACAGAAATACAAAATAACATCATAACCTAAGTTATATCTTTTGAATTTCTCAAGGATCGAATTGTATTCGAGTTACTCGAATATACACCATTTTATTGAAGATTCGAGAACGAAACAAATCAATCTGATGAAATTATCTCTTGTAATGGATACCGTTTCCAGAATACTTAGATAAAATGGTTGTTATTAGGACCAGTGTACATTTAAAACAAGTAATTTCACGTGAAATACAGATATTCCTGCCTGGAAATAATATTTTCATTCTTTGAGGAATTTAATTTTCTAATGCGTGTACTGTTTGTTGGAGATTCCATTCATTTTCAATATTCTGCTAGTATCGATAGTTATAAACACAAAAAATGAAATAATAACCTGACTTATGCCTATGATCTTCCTTAAATAATAAACTGTATTCGAGTTACTGAAACATACAACATTTTATTGTGGTCTTACTCAAAATTTATCGTCCAAAAGAATAATTGAAGTTTTGAAACACCTACGGTAGTTCTAGCTCAGGTTACCGTATATTAATTCACCAATGAAATACCCTGTATAGAGTACATCCCAAATTGCTTGATTTTGGCTGTTTTTGGTACTTCTAGACTAGATTTCGGAATAAGGCCATAACTTTTTCATTCTCGAAAACATCTGAAAACGATTGTAACTTTTAAGAACCATTTTTTCACTAGGATTATGACATCATATTCAGTTTTTTCAATTTCTAGTTTATTGCGTTCGTATTTGAAATGAAAAATTTGTTATTTCATACTATATGAAAAAATGGAATTAAGTGCTTTATTTCCAGGGAAAAATTGCCTGTACTACCTTTAAATCGTTTTCAGATATTTTCGTTAATGAAAAGGTAGTGGCATATTTTAGAAATCGATGAACATGATGGAACTTCAATCATATCCTTTCCTGACATCAAGCTCAACTTCAACCTTCAGCACAAACGCAAGATCTAAAAGTTTTGTTCGCATATGACTAATGTCGATTACAGAGAAACATTTTGAAAGCCAAAAAGTTGATATATACGAGTTACTCTTGGGGCCGTTTTTAACCTCTTGGAGGCCCTGGGCACATGAGGATAATGGGGCACCTACGAAGAATACCACATACAAAATAGAAATACAGAGGAATTCCCTACCGCCGCTAATGCCGTGATGTGATTTAATTATCAAGTCGGGGGAATTCTGCCGATTTACAGAATTTCGCCCTGAAATTTCTTGCAGTGGCGTGGAGCAAAATTCGGCCTCCCCCCATCTGGGGTGTCCTCTATAGATCTATTATTCATGATAAGTTTTACCTGAACTGTTCATAGAGAAATAATGAGAACAATGTAATAAAAATAATTTATATATTGAAAACAAAAATTTCTAAACGAAATTATGTAAATTCTGATATAAAAGTAACTAGAAACTACACCATTTATTCAGATTTGTCAATAAAATTTGGGAAAATATCAAATGAAATTCAATTGCGTGATCCGAAATACATTTGATGTTTTCTGAAATTCAATTGACTAATCTGAAATTCAATTGACACATTCTGAAATTAAAGTGATTAATCTGAAATACACTTGACGGTTTTTGAATAACACTTGAAAATGGTGTAGGTAGAAACACATCAATGTGGTAAGAATTTGAAAACATTTTTATAAGAAAACTGGATCACCTTTTTTAATTGTTTTGTACAAACATATCCATCAACTTGTCGATAACCAAGCTTTTGGCCACTTCTTGTCCAAAGCTGAGTAAGCTCAAAAGTCTGATAGACATGTTTGCGACATTTTTAAGGAGAGTACCGAAAAGCTTGACGGTATATTGAGAAACCCCTCAATAGAATGAAATTATTGGGGCGTCATAATAATGTAAGAATGTGATCAACAACACGGTTCGAACAGATGTTTTATGGCTAACCACCCCAACAAATAACATCAGCTAATAATTGCTCTTATCTAGTGTATGCCAGTATGAGCAAGGGTCATAAAAATTGCAACCTTCGAGAACTTGTTGATAGAAAACTGGGAATTCCAATCCATTTGGACTTGTGAATGATCACTCCCGCCTTTTTACCTGAAGGTAATTTTAGTACGCAAAAGGGAATTTTGAAGGAAAGAACCGTTCAGATCTTTTCCAAAAAATCAGTTCTATAATAATATGAGGGAATTTTCTATGAAATGGTAAATTTCCAAACATTATTGAGGAAATCTTCGTTCTTCTTGATTCAGAACAATTGATCTGAGCGTGGCCCCTATCGATCGCGGGGCCTGGCACTTGCCCAAAGTGCCCTAGGCGGAAGAGGGGCCTGGTTACTCTGATATGTTCTGAGTATCGCTCCGTGAGTTTAGCAAAATACTCAAATCCAATCGCTCTGGGCGAGTTGTACCAAATATCAAAATCCTGTCTGATCGCAAAAGCGACTCTTTAATTCCTAATCGCTACTCTGGAGTGCAAACTTCGAAAAAATGCAATTAGAATGGGGATTGTTCCTTTGTTTCGAGAAAAAACCAAACGTTTCTCACTCATTTAACATTTCCAATAAAAAAAATTATTGAAGAAAATTTTCCATATTAGTTCTACAAAATTTTACTCTTCGCTGATCGGAAAAACCCGAACACTTTTATTTCATTCCTATTTTAAGGTTAGGTTCGCATCAGACACTTCACAAACTTCAACCTCTTGTTAATGAAAAACGAAATTAATCTGACAGCATATGACGCTATCCAAATGCAAGCAATATTGATTATTTCTTCCAACATTTTTCTTGAACTCAAAACAAGGCATTTCTCAAACACTATGTTGTTTGGTATGCCTTGTTTTATTATAGTCATGAACATAATTTCGTCTTCGTCAACTCTAACGTAATGAAGATAGCAAGTGAGAAAAGAAAGCAAATTCAGCGTGTGGAAACTGCTAGTTGTATTGATACGATATTCAATATTCAGATTGACTGGAACTCATTGAAATTTTCATTTCAAGTGTCTGCAATTTTGTCTCAAAACTGAAAACTATTCCTCTAGTCATTATATTGAGGAAAATTAAGTCTTAGTAAGTACCTATCCTCATGGCATTTCAGAAGATCTTTCCTCCTAATGCGGTTCTCATAATATTCTCGTAAAACGCTGTTTCTGTATATCTTGTTGGTCCTTAAATGTAAGGTCGTACCGGAATATATAGGAAATGTAAAAATCGAATGTATTCATTTACAATGAACAGAAGCAATAGAATCTTTATGTATACTTAAAAATGCAAATAATGCAGAATGCAACATCCATAAAATAAATATACATTCGGTCTGCATATATCTGACTTTTAAATGATGTAACTTCTTCCTTCTTCGGCTATTTCATCAACCCTTCTGTAACTCATATGTTCATATTTTAAAAGCTTCCAGAAACATGGTTTCGACGAACTATATCATGTATGGTTTTCGACGAATGTTATCATGTATGTTCTATTATGAAAATATTGCGATATTTCTAGTCGAAAAGTGCTTGTTGAAAGTTTTAAAACTCTTTCAGATATTTTCGAAAATGAAGAAGTCATCTTCGAACTCAATAAAATATTAAAATTTTGTTACATCTTCTAAACAAATGAAGATAATATCTTGAAACGGATTTCACGAAAATCGAGCCCAGAACTCCTCACAACTTTTTTACCTATCTAGTCTGAAAGGTCTGGGATACCCACTATATATTGTATGGATCGCATTTACATTTTCTAATATACATAACCTTTCATTTAATTATGTTCATTGCAGAAATAAAATTATATCGATTTTTTCATTTCATATTCATTCCGGTACACAAAGGGTACCATCAAGAACAGATACAGTGGTAAATATGGGACATCTTGAAAGTAACATTGCCACGAGGATACTTACCTTTTGAGATATCGAGTCTAGAATATTTTCGAATGCTAGCGATATTATTATTTTTCCTTCAATGAAGGTTAGTCAAGTTGTGGCTACCGATGTTATGTGTTAGTTTCAAGCCTTATTTTCATATTTCACTCAAACTAGGGAGGAATTTTATAGTTTTTTTTTTCTGTTTATGAAAATGCACAGGGTTTAAACAGTGAACATTCTCGCGTTTGAACATTTTTTCGATGAAATTGCGACAAAAATATTGAATTCAAGAAACTTTCATCAATCCGGCTCAGGATTATAATTTTTATGATTAATGAAATATCATGATATCATGAAATCCTCGGACAATATATCCCATTCCCTGCCACGATAGCAGTCTTTCTAGGGTGACAAGTTCAGAGGGTTACATTCCTACCAACTTTCGTAAATGAATAACCCGTACGTAAAAACTCCTTGTATATGATGAATAAGTACTTTGTTTTTTTTCAAAATTTGCTATATTTTATATGAATATAGAGGGAAGTTAAACTTGATAGCAGTTGGTTTATGCTGAGATTTTCACATGTGTATGTGGCGTTATTAATGTTACGAAATTAGAATTAATCAGATTTTTTTTCTGTATGTTCTTCACTGAATCTTCGAATGTTGATTGGAATAGAAAATTATCTTGATATTGAACTAACATACCTACCTACAATACCAAAATCAAATTTTCTATCAAATTCCAGAGTGAATGAAAAAACAATCGAATTAATCGGCACTCGTCATATTAGGGATCAAAACTGGATTACTAAAAAATTCACAAAGAAATCATGATATACTCAGAGTGCCTTTTCAAAGTTGAGTATATTTTTGGTCTTTCCCCAAGCATTCATTTTGTATCAGTCAAATTTAAACCCATGTGAAAGGTGAAATCAAGTATTTCATATCGAAACAGAAACGATTTGGATAACTTACAGAATGTACAAACGAGAGAATGTTTCATAATTTAAAAAAAATCTTTATATTTACATAGACAAAAAGAAAAAATGATTTTCTCAATTCGAGTAAAATATGAAATACCTGAAACTAACACATATATAATCTATACCCTATTTTCAACTAATAAAACAAATATCTTTCTTAATTTTATTAGCCATGGTGTCAGTAAGTATCTTCGTGGCAATATACATTTCGAAACAATCTAATGCGGTCCCAATAGTTACCACTGTATCCATTTTGGGTGGTACCCATATGTACCGGAATATATAAGAAATGAAAAAATCGATATAAATCAGTTTCTGCAATATACATAATTAAATGAATGGTTATGTATACGTCCAAATGCAATTGTATATCAATGTATGCGATCCATACGATATGTACATTCGGTCCCCATATGTCCCGCTGTATCAAGATATATATATATATATATATATATATATATATATATATATATATATATATATATTCTCATGAAAAAGAAAGCTTAAATAATACAAAAAATGTTGAAATAAAAAGTACCTCAGCTGAGGTAAAAAAAAAGAACGAGGAACCATAACATTCTTCGTATGATACTATAGAATCATACAATACTATCATCACTAGTATCATACGATACTATACAGCCAGGGGAAAAAACCTCAGCCGAAAAAACCTGTCTCCCCGTAAAAAAAATAACATAAAATATTAAATATCAGGAAAATCTTGAAGACATCAGTGTGGTCATCTTCATGTTATCCGTCGATGAGCTCGGATAAACAGATTCTTCCCAAAACGACCCGCAATTCTTAATCTGAAATGAAAAAAGACAAAAGCAGAAAAGAAACCGATTATTCAGAATACATCAAATGCATTTTACAAATGCATTTGCTACTTTGAAAAACATCAACATTCAGATTTCTTGGCCAAATAATGTTCGGAGGTTTATAAATATTAATGCCAGAAAGGTCACAAAATTTGAAAGAAATGGAAACAAAACTCCGTCGATTTCCCTTTTCCGAATCTGCGGGAAATTACGAAATGATAATTTTTTAACAAAACAAGCTAAACTTGTAAAAAATTAATTAATACATAAGTTTCAACTGTCCTCCTTAACGAGGATTTTTTTCTGTTGCCGTGTGGGTTTCTTGCAGAAGAATCACTTCGATACCATGTTCATCAGCCAATTTGGAGACGTAATCACACTTGTCCTTCGAAATTCCTTCGATATTCAAATTCAAAATCCACAAATTCTAGCTCTCTGGTCGTGAGGGTTTTTCAAACCGATAGACCTTCCAGGTGATGATTTTTCGGCACTTCAGATGCTTGAAGACCGCTACAGGACCCCAATGAAAGGCAATTATCCCCCATAGATAAACCAAACATGTTATAACACAAGAAAACAGAATATTTTTCAGGACCAAAAACTAAGACATATTCCGAGAATTGTCATTCTAACAATAGTATGATAGACTATAATTTCATATGATACGTCATAAGCTAGCTCAGTTCTCCAAGTCATTACAAATATGACTTCTACTCATACGATCACTGCTTCGAGTGCAAGGATTGATCAGCTTTTCAACAAATTATGATTTCTAATGAAAATAACGGAGTTTTTTGTGTGCGAATGATAAATTTTTCTTTTCGAGAAACATGTATCATTATGAGAATTCTCTACAAATAAAATTATTTATCGTTATGAGCGGTAACAGAAACAATGCCGAAAATTTCCATTGACAGCTTTGCATTCGTAGCAGAAATTCAAACTCGGTTAAACTCATTGGAATTCGAAAAGTGTTCATATTTGAAATCTTATGAATTCTTTTTTACGTAACCTTGTTGCGATTCGATGTGTACCTAAGCGATTACAGGGTCATAGCAAACCAAGCTTGAAGTAGTATGTTTTCAATCTTATCTTTTTTCTTCATACAGTTTGAATTGGAACAAAACTCATAACTAGGTTGATTCGAATAGATTCAATGAAATAACGACAATATCGAAATAACTCATACATAGCTTTTATATTGAATCGCACCACATTCATAAAACTCATTATCCATTTTATTCATAATCCGGAAAATATCGAAATATTTTGTGAATGATGTGAAAATTTTTCTCTAATCCGAAATACGTTCTCTGAATAATGATGATTACTGGGTAGAAAAATGAATTTGAATCAATAATGTTATTTTATATCAGCTAGAGTAGTTTGACTTTTGAAAATCAATAAACTGTGGGAGAGGTTGAAAAGTAAATAGTAGATACTCTTAACAGACTCTTCTGGATATCACCATTTGATTTTTTTTTATTTTATGAGTTTGTACTTTTCCATGAAATTTATCGAAATATGGCATTCTAATTATTTTTTCAAAGTATTCTCAGTTATAATTTTTTTTTCGTTTCGATTCGAAAAACTACGAGAACGTCCGCGTTTGAAAAAACCCTCAATTGAAATTGCAATCTCCAGTCTCCATCGTATTATAATTTCCATTTTTTTAATTGGTGATTCATTTCAAAATTGATATAAACACAAATATGTATATATATATATATATATGTGATTTATATATATATTTATTTATATATATATATATTATATATATATATATATATATATTATATATATATTATATATATATATATGTATATATATATATAAAAATATCCTTTCTTATTTGCTGAATTGTATTAATACAATATATAAATAATGGGAATAGCAGCAGAGGTTCAAATTATACTCTTTTTTTTTTTCAACTCGAGCTTTCGAGAATTTATTTTCTCTTTCGTCAGGAGAACTATAATATAAACTAAGTGATGGAAAAAACATATGAATATCTGAGAAGATTTTAACATCCGAAATTGAGGATAAATATTCAGTTGTTTACTACCATAATACATCAAGGAATTTCGAAAATAATTATGGAGAGATGAAAAGCTCCAACCAATTTTGATTATGAACGTCGAATTGACATAATTCATATTTCTAAATTTGGAACTATCATAATCTGGATCTACAATAATTATTGAATTCTGTGATTTATTGAATCAAAATGGATCAAAGAAAAGATATATGTGGTCTCAGTTCTATATTTTCTTAATTGATCCATTTTGATTCAATAAATCAAAGAATTCAATAATTATTGTAGGTGGAAAGGGGCGAGCGGTGTGAGATAGAAAACAAACCAATAAGTCCTAATGATGTAGACACAAGAATCGAATTCCAAAAAGATATTGTTTATCATGCATCGGTCTTATCTTCTAGATTTCTTGTAATATTATCAATGGCAGGCACATTCCTTCATAAGGTGACTCAAATCTTTATTTTAATTCTTCTAACTAAAAAATGATTCTGAAGGAGACCGTTATATTTCAGGAGAAACTTACACTAGTCGAGATGGTTTCGAAACAGTGTTGGTTCATGGTTGTGGTATTAATTGATATTTCTCTTATAAAATCATAGTCAGTACATCTTTTCAAATACAAGGTTGTTCTTGTGATTTCAGATGAGTTGAATGGGTTCAAAAAACATCCTGTACATGATGGTCAGATTTCGAAGTTTTAGTACTACATCTCCTTCATTAATCGAGATAGAAAAAAAGTTATGTACATGTTATGTTCTTATTTTTCGAGAATCATATAGTGCTGAAAACCGCAAGTCACTGGGGTGTCTAGTTTCCATGCTACAGGGTAATTTTGGAATTTGGCCAATTATTATAATTCGCTATAACTTCCGCTGTATTGCAACCACGGTCTCGAAATGAGAACATGTTTATGGCAGTTTTTCAGTTCTTTTTACCGGTGCAATCGAAATTTCAGTGCCGATACAAATTTTAGAGAAATAAAAAAATAAATGAAAACCATATGATGCTTTTCAATAAACTTTTCTTAGATAATTTCAATATATATACTTCCGAGCTTGAATAATAATAATAATGTAGGTCTTTTTTGATATACATACAACAAAAAATGATTATATATCAAGGGAACATGACATGCCTAATTTAGGAGATGTAGTATTAAAATATCGAAATCTGATCTCCCTGTACATTTTCGAAATTTTGTTATCCGTTCATGGGAGACTCATCATTCAAGTGTTTCTCGACACATCTCTGGTTTACCCAGAAAATAATTAAGAATATAATACAATATCGAAATTTTCATTCAATGAATATGAGCATTTCCCATGAGAAGAACACATTATAAACAAACCTCATTACAAACAAAAAGCCTGAGCATATGCACAGACATAAATAAGAAAATAATACATATACGGCAGAACAATTACAGTACGACTATGACATATAATATCAAACATATGAAAGACGAAACTAACAACAAACAGACAATAATTTACATTGAAGTTTCGATAAGTTTTTCTCTTTTTTTAATACACAATAACTTTCTTTTAACTGAATTTCTAACCGAACTTTAGATGAGATTTGGATTCTGCTTGAAAATATTGTTTTCTTTGAAAATTGCTCAGGTTCATTCAATACTTGTTTTCATTGATGGAGAATAACTTTGGTGTATGTGACTATGAAGTAATTCTCTGAATCAAATGAAGCAATCCAAAATATGAGAAATGAAATTTAAATTTCGATTTGTTTGAAATTTTCACAAAATCAATGTATTCTGACAAAAGAGTTAGAAATATCGAACGTACTCATTCTTATTGTACTACATTTAAAATTTCATAAGAATTATCAAGCCATATCAACACTATTAATGATGATGAATTAAACAAATCTTGAAGTAGATTTTCGAATACTTTTGTTTCGAAACTGTCTCAACAAGACAGAGTAAACAAGTGCTGACATTGGAAAATTTCGCAGAAAATAATCATTATTCATTCAGCAAGTGCCAGAGAAATATTAGTCAATGAAGCAACACATATATTTCAAAATTATTGTAATGAGTAAGTTCAATATTGACTGATAACACACGAATTGAAATGTTTTGCGTCCAAGTTTTCGTACACAAAAAAATGATGTATTTCTATATAGGCGCATAAATCATTTCAGTTGTTTCAACATCAGAAAAATTTCAAATAACTATGATACAGATGATATTATTTCAGATACTTTTTTTTTCTTTGCTTGTGAGCTTTTGTCGTAGATGGTTTGCGTAAGTCCAATTGTTTTGAAAATTTTCAATACTATTCTCATAGTAGCAAGTTCATTTTATACGATTCATGATGTTCAAGAGTTTAAATCTCAGAAGCAGGAGAACACAATTAAGTTTTTCAATTCAGAAACACTATCTTAGAATAATTCATTCGACAGTCGCCTTCTTCAGATTCATTATTTTTTCGTAGATACCACAAGAAACGTATTATTAACAATCATGAAGAGTAAGGTACAAATTGAACTCGGATTTCTCGAATCTATTTTAATGGATTGTTTGGGACCTCGGAAATAAACAACTAGTTAACTGTAATCAGATCAAAAGTTCATCGTACTTCTAGATAATTGTATCAACTCACCTAAATCTATTTCCCAAAATATTTGCAGAACTTAGAGTCGTACAAATCTATATGATTTAATAAACCTATTACAAGCAGCACGTGACTAGCGGTAAGTTCACAGGTTCGAACAGTAAAAGTATTCTACGAACGGAGAAAAGTTTATAAAAGTACAGCGCCCCCCCTCTTCCGAAACCTTTGGAGCAATCCTCTCTTCGACAGAATTTATTGATTTAATTTCGAAAGTACCCTCTCTGTTCGACGAAAAAAGGTTTCAGGATCCGCTTGATTGACCAGGTAATTTCATTTTATTACTAAATGGATATCAAATCTATCAAACCTTCAGCAATTGGCGTTTCTTTCGGACTTGGCACAGAAGCGTACTCTTCGTTTTTCGCATTTCGAAGACAGGTCAGGTTCAACAATCTGGTAGCAATGCAGATTCTTGATTACGATAACCTCCCAGAGCGAACAGATGAATGATAATTTGGAACTTGAATATTTATAACATCATATTTTTTTTCGAACGACTTATATTAGATTGTCGATTGATAATACAGGTTTCTAATATCCATTTGTGTTAACGAAGGGAAAGGTAAATTTTTTCTGCGTGGGATTAGGAAATTTCCAGGTTCACTGAAAACATTTTGGATTATACCAATATATTTACCATTTTGGAACTCATTTTCCTTCGTCGTGTAAGAAAACATCATTTTAGCTTGAATACTAATTCGAATCGAAATCCATGATCCATGATACGTGAGAACGAGTATGTCCGAGAAGCAAATTGATGAAAAATTATAGTACTTGAAGTTATTTTTTATTCGTATCAGAATCATCACAGGCTTACCTAAAAAACAATATATCTATAATCTTAAATCTCTTAACATTATTTAACAGGAAAAACAATATAACTATAATCTCAAAACTCAAAACATTTTCTGGCCAGAAACGGGCAACATCAATCGCATTCGGCTTCGCTGCCATAAGGTCCTCTATGGTACATCTAGCGGGACACAGCGGGCATGTTGTGTGGTACTTGGAATAAAATCGGTATACCTACTAAGAAAAGTCAGGTATAATGCAACTAATACAATAATCGAGATAATAATAATATTTGTTCGGGTATGTATTAACTGCGGACTATTAGAATTGTCGTTACCTATAAATGAGGAATAATTCTGTAAAACGCTGCCATCGCTAAAATATATGATGGTATGATTTATTTCTCTGAAATATCAGAGCAATCAGAATTAATCAGAATTTTTTCAAATAATGAAAAAGGCCCTGCGTCAAACTTGAGGACTAACTTTTTAGGGGCAAATACCTTGATTGATTTAGGTAATATATGTTTGTAGGAATTATCGTTCCAAGTTGCAAGTTGATATGATATCTCGAGATGAACCTTTATTTTATATTTTAGATTATTATTCAATGAGTTTGAATAATTCAGATGATTTTTAGATCATTATTCATAACAACGAACGAATTCCGTGCTGAAGTGAAATGAACGACAGTTTTCTTCTCATTGACGTTGTTTCTGTGGTTTAACTGTTCGTTCGTAATTTGTAATTTTACTCTGCTGATTATTGTAATTGCTTTGTTCTCCCTTGTATTCTTGACCCATTTATTGTTCATATCATTTTTTGTAAGTTTTAGCCTGAAGAAGAGAAGAATTGTTTCTCGAAACGTTGCTACTGAATAATGTTTATAATATCTTTTCCTTAGGACTGATAACTGTGTTCTTCATATACCGTGTATGCTCAAAAGAAACTTCTTCTAGATCTACGACCATGCTATGCTACCGACAGCCGGGAGTTAGATTCAGCACGTTTCAGCTTGATTTACACTTTTCTGATAATTATGATACCTCTGAATCACAAAAAACTAGTGAATTTGTTCGGTATGAAGTAAATAAACACCATATTCATCAAACACTCAGCTATAATAATAATAATAATAATAATAATATGGTTTATTCCTTCAAAATTCAGGTATAAACAGATTTCACAGAGGCGCGAGCCTGTACGTGACTTAATATAATTAAACCTATTACACTTACACTTAGTAGCCAGTATTCAAATTAATTTACAAATTCCAAGCAACATACATTCATGTAAAGAAAAAAAAAGGAAAAAAAAAACAAAGCAAATCGAAATATCCAATCAATAAAAAGTAATCAGGGATCATGTTCGCGACACACAGTGGTGACGTGTGATGACTTTTCTATACACAAGAAAACATAGGTAGTCAGACATGTTCACAGAGTTCACTCGAGTAGGGCCACATCCGGTGAGTACGACATCAAATATTAGGGATTCAATATTTGATTGAAATATTTTCTTCCCTTCTCCATCACCCAATATTTTAACCTTTTTTTTTTAGTATTCATATTATTTATTTCTTTCAGCTCCCTCGGAGTATATAACCGTGAGGCCAGGTATGCAAAGCATCTTTGGCCAATGCGCTTTTCTGCTCTGGGGGTAATAAATTGATTCTTGTTCCGTGTCTCATATTCATACTCAGAGAGTCCAAGTTGAATGTTCCCCTTACTTACACCAAGTAATATCTGCAGAACAAAGAGTTGACAGGGATTCATGATCTTGGATTCAGCATATAGGTCATCCGATGGAAACAGGAGAGGTCTGCCGTAGATAACACGGAGCAACCATTTCTGCACCACTTCAACTCTCCTCATATGACAGTTATATGCACCGCCCCATCCTATCAACCCATATCTTATCTGAGACTGACATAGGGAATGGTATATCATCCTCAAATTTGTCAAATCCAGATACTTTTTAAGATATTTAAACTTGGCAAGCAAACACCTCAACTTTGCCACCAAACCATCAACATGTATGTCCCATCTAAGATGTCGGTCTATTGTAATACCTAAATATTTCACATGCTCAGCTTCAGGTATTGATGTTACGCTGTCTACTTCTAAGTTGCCCATGTTTGGAAGACCAGATTCATAAGCAGCAAATGGTAAGTATTTTGTTTTTTGCAAATTCATTGTTAATTTATTCTCCTCAAACCACTGCTTAATAATGACAAGATCTTCTTCTGTCTCCTGTTTCACTTTCTCCCAAGTTATATTTTCGTAGAGAATTACAGTATCATCTGCAAAACATATAAGTTCTCCTTTCTTTTCCATCAGTAATAGGCTATTCATATAAATTATAAACAGAATGGGTCCTAATACCGTCCCCTGCGGTACTCCATATTCGACATTTTTTCTTTCACTCGAATGCTCATCTATACTTACGTATTGTGTTCTACCTGTCAAATAGCTTGTCATCAGTTTTAATGATTTCCCTCTAAATCCATTAAGGTAAAGTTTCCTTATTAGTTTTTTATGCGATATGGTGTTAAACGCCTTCGCGAGATCTATAAACACACACAGCCCTACTTTTTTCCCATCCAGCCATTCGTATATTCTTTCTACAAGTTTTTGAATTGCATCTTCTGTTGATTTGCCCTTTCTGAATCCGTATTGACTTCCAGACAAAACTTTATTCTTTTCTAAAAAATTAACAATACGAACTTTTATCAACTTTTCTATAATTTTAGACAAATTAGATGTTAGACAAATTGGTCGATAATTCGATAAACTAGTTTTATCTCCTGTTTTGAACAAGGGTTTGATTACCCCCACCTTGAAGATTTCCGGAAATTTAGCAGCTTCAAAACACAGATTCGTCAGCATCATAATAGGTTCTATTATTTCATCTTGAATATTTTTCAGGAGCTCAGTTCTGATACCATCATCTCCCGGGGCTCCACCATTTTTCAGTTCTCTTATCATACTTCTTACTTCGTCTACAGAGGTCGGAAACAGAAAGATAGTGCTATTACAGTACCGTTCTCCTTTTTCTCTTTCTGGAACTTCGTCTATGTTCTGTGCCAGTCGTTTTCCTATTTCCGTGAAATATCTCCCGAACTCCTCCACCATTTCTCCTGTCGATGTAAGTACCTGTCCTTCTAAATTTTTCAATGAATTTATTTTTATTTCAGGCCTCGATCTTCCGCAGAGATCATCAACATACATCCATAGAGATTTTGTCTTCGAAGTATTTTCCCTTACAAAATTGTTTAAATGATCTTTTTTTGCTATTCTTATTAGTTTTTGTAACATATTTCGGTATTTTGTATACTTTGTTCTCAATCTCATATTGCTTAGGTCTTCCATCATTTCTTTGTATAAGTTATTTTTCTTATTGATAGCCTTCAAAAGGCCTGGTGTAATCCAGTCCTTTTTCCCAGATGTTCTATAGGTTAATTTAACTGTTTTTGTGTTTATATCTATATAATAAGTTAAAGAACTGACAAAAGCTTCTGCAAATGAGTCTGCGTTTTTATTCCTCATCATCTCTTTCCAATTTATGTTTCTAAGATCATTTTTCAATTGGTTATAATTAATATATCTTTTATATCTATGATTATTTCTCTTTTGTACCTTATCAACATTGACATCAAGACACAACACTGTTGCATAGTGATCTGTTACATCTGAACGAACAATAAATGCTTTATTTCTATCCTCAGTGGGATTTCGACGTCCAAGAAAGAAGTGATCTAAACAACTATTACTGGATGGTCTGGTTACATCATTAATATATGAAGTATACCCGAAAGAACTGAATAAACTTTTATACTCATCTACAAGTTCACCGCTTGATAAAAGGTTGATGTTCATGTCACCCACAATAACATGGTAATCCCATTTTCGCGTTTTGTTAATGTATTCCAACAGATCCTCATTAAATTTTTTCTGACACACTTGAAGCGAACGATAAATCCCCGTCACCTTGACTGTCTTTCCCTCCAGTTCCATATCCAACTCCAAAACTCTTATCTCTCCAACAGATACCACTCTTTGATTGTATTGTAGATCATCCCGAACATACACGACAACACCATCATTTTTGTTATAAGTACCATAATTATATAAACATGTGTATCCTTTGATCTTAATAGAATCCAAATCTGAAACTGCAAACGTTTCCGTCAGTACAATAACATGAAAGTTCTCGGGGTAAGTTCTCAGTAACAACTTGAACTCATCTAAATTCCTATCTATGCTTCTTATATTGTTATGTATTATCCTAAATTTTTTAGCCACTTCATAATCTTTCAAATTGTTCAAATGATCCAAATATCTAGATTGGTATATTTCCACCTCAAAATCTCTTATATATTGTACCATTTCTACAACAACAAAAATCACACAACTTTCAATCAAACTATAGTGATAGATAGATAGATATGAGTTTATTCAACAAATACAATTTGTGGTAAACTCTGAGAAAAAACTGTGAGTTATTACAATAACTGTTTACAGTTGAAAATAAATTTAATTCTAACGACAGCTCCCTTAACAACTTAACTTGAAAACTCAACACACATTTTGTCCCTTTGTAACGGATATCCTCCTAATCTTCTTCCAGTCTCTGTCGGCAATTTTCATCAATATTTGGTCTATTGTGTCGTCAACTTCGGTTATTTTTGTCACTTTCGGTTATTTTTGTCACTTTCGGTTATTTTTGTCACTTTCGGTTATTTTTGTCACTTTCGGTTATTTATGACACTTTCGGTTATTTTTGTCACTTTAAAATCAATATCTGATTTCAATACCCGATTTCAATAAAAAAAAACAAGCAAAGAAACAAAAAACAGAGCAAATAGAAAAAGAAAAAATAAATAACAAATTAAACTTAACTAATCAGCCACCTCTCTTTATCTTGTTTCCAGAGTTGACTGCTCCCTGTTCCCTTCTGACAGTTCCCGACTGTGACCTCGTCCTACCCAGTTCCTCCCAGTCCTTTGCCTTATGCAGCACCTGATTGTTCGAAGAAATTTCCTTGCCGATGAGTCTCGAATCCTCCCCTAATGCCAACTGATAGTGTTCAGCTAGTGGTTCTTTATACCCAGCTTTGGGTGCTGAGCTATTTGGGGCACTTGTTGCCGACTCAGGATTTGTACCAGACCGGGGATTTGAGTCTCTGTTCTGTTTTCCAGGTGGGGATACACGATCTGAACCAACTTGTTTCTTGAGCTGTTCGACAGAGTACTTTTCACCGTTAACAAACAAGCACTTCGATTTGATATATGCCTTAAAATTGTTCGCCCGTGCTGAACTCCGCTGCTGTCTCAGGAGCTTGTAATCATTACGATCCTCCTCACAAAGATCTTCGTTTAAATATATTTGGGTGCCTTTCAACTAACGCCGATTACTGAGAAGTCTAGACTTGGTCAAATAGGATAAGAATTCTATCTTCACCACCGGTTTCTCCTTTCCCAGTCTAAAAATGTTGTTGATCTCGGATTTCTTCAAGCTAACATCCAAGAGAGAGTTCAGCTGAGTAACAACAGAGTGCAGCAGATCAGAGTCATCCAACTTCAACCCAGAAATTATCAAATTGTTCCTTAAGGCATTTCTTTTGATATTGAGAATCTCGCTCTCTACTTTATAGATTCTCTCCTCACACGACTCCAATCGCAATCCAACTTGCCTTATTTCCTCTCTCACCTTCGCCAGTTCTTCCTTTAGTGCAGTGGTCTGGTTGGCAAATTCGCTCCTTAAAAATTTAGATAATTCCGGGTCAATAGCTATCCTCCGCTGATTTCCTACGGAGCTATTAGCACATTTAAAGCAGTATGAACGTCGTTCCACGTTAACTGTACATAGTGTCGTCAAAAATTGGTCTCATAAACAGGGTTGGGAATAGAAAGCTTGTTTTTTTAGATCAGATAGTACGTAGATATTGAAAAAGAAAGGACCGTACTCCATATTAAGATCCGTTTCTAAGCTTAAAACGTTTCCGTCATTTCACTTTCAGTCGCAGCCATGGAGCCATGAACCATAGTATACTGTGCATGAACGTTGGAACAACCCATATTTTCTTTAGATTGTTAAGTTAGGAGTGTCAAGTTTGCGGCTGCGGTAAAACTTAGATTCTGCCGAATATTCAATATCTATCGAAATGACTCGATACCTACGATCTTACATTGGGATGATAATCCCAACCAGCAATGATGTGCGAGATCGACAATGTGATATCGCCAATTAATTGTTCAAGCGTTAACTAAAGCGTCGACGTCGACATCGACTCTCTGAGAGAGAAAACAGTTCTGTCAATCAATATTTTTCTATGCAAAAATCACTAAACGATATTTACGGCAATATTTCATCAATTTCGATAAAATTTCAGCGAATTAGAGAAAATAATGTATGATACTCATACAGAGAAGGCTCATTATAATACTGGTACATTCAGAAATTCGCCACTCCGTGGCTCGTTTTTGAATTTCGAACTAGTATAAGAATATCAATGCCTTCTCCACTTGTATCTTGTATCATAAATAACTCTTACGTACTTTCCTCCATTTGTTCTGCATTTTACTGTACTCAACAGTAGCCTTGCAATCTTCCGGCCACATTTAGAATACTTCCACAAAAGTAGCATTTTGTAGCGCTTGCCATTCAAGTTCGTATACGATCAAACTTCAGTTGGTGAAACCTTTTATTGCTCTTCCTGGAACTCTTTGTTGATACGTTCCATATCCACTGTACTCAACCCGGCGTTACCCGTGGGAACAGTAATGTCTTGAACTAATCAACCTGCCCATCCAGCAAACTTTTACCAGTTGTTTTAGGTGCAATTGTATATACCTAAGTGGATTTGTCGCTGCAAAGCATTCAACTGGGCTGAAGAAATGGCATAACCAAATGGCAAAAGTATTTCACCAAGCGATCGCACTCAAGCATGGACTCCTTAACAGAAAGGTTAAGAATCTCCTATACTTACCAGCTGATATTCTTGAGAATGCGCAGTCTAAGCTGTATTGGGACACTACGATATTAACGGATAAACCTGTGGCAAGCAACAGACCTGATATCGTCTTCATTGAAAAAGCACAAAAACAATGCTTCATTATCGATATAAAGGTTCCATCTGACGATAATATACCGAGAGATATACTATGATCTGTCCTTTGAAATGGGGGAAATATATGAGCTCAAGTCTGTACTGGTTGTGCCATTGATAATTTCCGTCAATGGCCTCATTGAAGAACATCTATGTGAGGACATACAGATATATATATATATATATATATATATATATATATATATATATATATATATAAAATTGATTTATAGCACTCCAAACAGCCCCGTACAAACAAATGAGGATCCACCACCAGCCCAGACTAACCAAGAAAGGGATTTCTACATCACATTACCATATGTTGAATCATTAACAGGGAGATTAACCTTCAGTCAGGCGCAACCCTTATCCTAACGGTTTCGGGCGCAACTCATCTGTGAGATTAAGTCGGGAAATTCATGTTTTAATGAGAAAAATTTGCTAGAAAATGGGGAGGTCGTTGAAAAATAGTTTTATTATTCAAATACAGATAACATATGAAAAAAATTCCAAAACATAAATAAAAATTGACGGTAGAAATTAAAGAAAGATAAATTCTGCGGACTAATAATAATAAATATTCGACATATGTCATATTTTCAGCTATGAATTTTATTATCAGTTGCCATTTTGTTTTTGTGAGACAAAGTTTTGTAGGCTTGATATTTCATGTGATTTAAGCAGCTATTTCAATGATCATGTTCATTCAAACAAGAGTATTGTAAATCTCACTTTTCTGTAAGTTTAATTCTTATAAAATTTTAAAAACTAATATTGATTGTGAACTGCTTTTGTAGTAGCCCTGAGGAAGAAACAAATGTGTTTCGAAAGCTTGGCGTAGAATAAAGAGATTAAATCAAATTTCAGTCGATTCCCTTATCCTCCAAATACAAATAAGTACGACTGTGATCTTTTTCCATACATATATATATATATATATATATATATATATATATATATATTTATATATATATATATATATATATTTATATATATATATATAAACCGTAGACAGCTGTTTCGGGCTTTCGGCCCTCATCAGTACGGTGAGAAGTTGGTATTCGAAATCGCATAACGGAGTCAACACAAGGGAGCCAGCCGCACATTTGCGATTTCGGTTGGAAGACCCTGCATTCCAGGGCAACATCCAACGTCACCACGGAGGCAACTTTAGCCACCTGCGTGACATCCGAGTCCAGGAATATAAATATGAGAAAGAAATGAATATTGAGGGATCGGTAAAATACATGGATGAGATTTATTGGACATAACCCTCTGAAACTGAAATGAACCGTAGACAGCTGTTTCGGGCTTTCGGCCCTCATCAGTACGGTGAGAAGTTGGTATTCGAAATCGCATAACGGAGTCAACACAAGGGAGCCAGCCGCACATTTGCGATTTCGGTTGGAAGACCCTGCATTCCAGGGCAACATCCAACGTCACCACGGAGGCAACTTTAGCCACCTGCGTGACATCCGAGTCCAGGAATATAAATATGAGAAAGAAATGAATATTGAGGGATCGGTAAAATACATGGATGAGATTTATTGGACATAACCCTCTGAAACTGAAATGAAACCGTAGACAGCTGTTTCGGGCTTTCGGCCCTCATCAGTACGGTGAGAAGTTGGTATTCGAAATCGCATAACGGAGTCAACACAAGGGAGCCAGCCGCACATTTGCGATTTCGGTTGGAAGACCCTGCATTCCAGGGCAACATCCAACGTCACCACGGAGGCAACTTTAGCCACCTGCGTGACATCCGAGTCCAGGAATATAAATATGAGAAAGAAATGAATATTGAGGGATCGGTAAAATACATGGATGAGATTTATTGGACATAACCCTCTGAAACTGAAATGAACGGTTCATTTCAGTTTCAGAGGGTTATGTCCAATAAATCTCATCCATGTATTTTACCGATCCCTCAATATTCATTTCTTTCTCATATTTATATTCCTGGACTCGGATGTCACGCAGGTGGCTAAAGTTGCCTCCGTGGTGACGTTGGATGTTGCCCTGGAATGCAGGGTCTTCCAACCGAAATCGCAAATGTGCGGCTGGCTCCTTGTGTTGACTCCGTTATGCGATTTCGAATACCAACTTCTCACCGTACTGATGAGGGCCGAAAGCCCGAAACAGCTGTCTACGGTTCATTTCAGTTTCAGAGGGTTATGTCCAATAAATCTCATCCATGTATTTTACCGATCCCTCAATATTCATTTCTTTCTCATATTTATATTCCTGGACTCGGATGTCACGCAGGTGGCTAAAGTTGCCTCCGTGGTGACGTTGGATGTTGCCCTGGAATGCAGGGTCTTCCAACCGAAATCGCAAATGTGCGGCTGGCTCCCTTGTGTTGACTCCGTTATGCGATTTCGAATACCAACTTCTCACCGTACTGATGAGGGCCGAAAGCCCGAAACAGCTGTCTACGGTTCATTTCAGTTTCAGAGGGTTATGTCCAATAAATCTCATCCATGTATTTTACCGATCCCTCAATATTCATTTCTTTCTTATATATATAAATATATATAAATTAAAAATTGATATTCAAAATTTTTTAACGGGATAGGTGGAAATTAAAGGGCTAGTTATTTGTGTCCTACATTTATTCTCTGTCAACGTTTCGGACCATTACTGATCCTTCTTCAGGACTCTGAAATTCATGATAAGATACAAATAGAAAAAAATCAGAATATGAAATCATGGAGCTTACCGAATAGGTGAGGTTAAAGAATAAACTGCGATATCCAAATCAATGAAGAATGCAAGAAAGTATTATGGGTAATTATAACAAGAAAATTCAAATGATTGAAAACACAACTTGACATGTACAAAATCAAAAACTTCTACAATTTTCGAATCAACAAAACTTCAGAATCTGACATACAAATCAAAAAAAAAAAACTATGAACAGTGACATCGATAAATCTTCTTTTTTATCGGATTACTCTATTATGTTCAAATGAAATGAGATAACTGTAGATATTGCTAATATTTTCTATATCTCTTATCGAGTTCATTGTTTTTTTAGTTTTTTTTTATATGAAACATTTCAAGGAATGATCTCTTCTTCAAGTTCTTTTCAAATTCAAGTATTTCTGTCGATTCCCAATCCATAACATGGTCCGTCCTGCGGCAATGCTCTGCTAACGCACAAACTTTCTTAGGGTTTTTGATGTCGCTCTTATGTTGTATAATCCTTCTTTTTAGTTGTTGTGAAGTCTGGCCGATGTATTTGAGATCACATGAGGCACATGGGATGTTGTATACAACTTCAGTCATACTTGTTTTCTTCATCTTGTCCTTCACCCTTGAGAATAGTCTTCCAATGTTGAATTGGTTTCTTATCGCAACTTTCATCTTGGTGTCTCTTAATACGTTTACAATTTTATTCGTTAAACTAGGTATCAGAGGAAGAGATGCGTAAATAACCGGTTCTGTTTCTTCTTGTAATCCGCCGTTTATAATATCAGATCTAGCAGCTGAAGTTTTGTTGATTCGAAAATTGTAGAAGTTTTTGATTTTGTACATGTCAAGTTGTGTTTTCAAACATTTGAATTTTCTTGTTATAATTACCCATAATACTTTCTTGCATTCTTCATTGATTTGGATATCGCAGTTTATTCTTTAACCTCACCTATTCGGTAAGCTCCATGATTTCATATTCTGATTTTTTTCTATTTGTATCTTATCATGAATTTCAGAGTCCTGAAGAAGGATCAGTAATGGTCCGAAAAGTTGACAGAGAATAAATGTAGGACACAAATAACTAGCCCTTTAATTTCCACCTATCCCGTTAAAAAATTTTGAATATATATATATATATATATATATATATATATATATATAAAAGGATAATTGACTGTTTCTATTTATAGTAAAAATGTATTATCTGGGACTGCAGTCGAATGAGAAATCTCTTTTTTCTTTAAACTCAAGCTTTCTGCTTTATTTAAGCCTTCATCAGGAGACACAACAATCAGTATGAATCAGCAAGGAAAGTTACAATTATTATATTATATATACATATACATATATATATAAAACTTACGAAAGTTAGATAAAATTCAAGATCTTGAATCACTTTTCTATATATAATATATATATATATATATATATATATATATATATATATATATATATATATATATATATATATACAAGGTGCGGCACGGAGGGCGGACGTTTTTCAGATGGGCATAACTTTCCCCCACTGAGGACGAGAGAAGTGGGGAAGGTGCCGTTAGACTCGTGTGTTCCTAGAATTTATTTACCAGTTGTCGTCATGGAGCCTTGGATGGTGGAGCATCGTGTTTTCGCCTATGATAGTTTCGTCCGAAATAATGAGTCAGTCACGGTCGTGCAGCGTGAGTTTCGTCGCCATTTCCACATTCATCGGAATAGAGCTATTCCCTCTCGAAACACCATCCTTCGTTGGGTTGAATCACTTCGCAGACGTGGTGAACTGATCAACAGAAGACCAAGAGGACCTGTGCGAACAGTTCGAACGCCTGAAAATGTTGAACGCGTTCGACAAGCCTTATTTCCAAGTTTGGCGATGTTCATTGGCCTCCCCGGTCCCCAGATTTATCCATATGCGATTTTTCCTTATGGGGACACCTCAAGGCTAGAGTATACGAGACCAAGCTCCGAACTCTGGACGAATTGAAAAGGGCTATTCGCGTGGAAGTTGCCCAAGTTGAGAGAGCGATGTTGGAGAGTGTCTATGCGAACTTCCAAGAGCGCCTCCAGCACTGCATCACCGATTTCGGCCACCACATGCCTGATGTGATTTTCCACACTTGACTGTCTCAAATGCTATTTCCTTGAGAATCTGATTCCGTCAATAAATGTGTTTTTGAGTAAAAATTAACGCTTTTATTATTTTTTAAAAACCATCCATCCTCCGTGCCGCACCCTGTATATATTATTACGCAGTAGCTAAGTAGACTTCCACAGGAAGTAATAGGATACTTCTCTGTATCAGCAATTTCTAGTTAAGAGTTCACTTCGCAACAGGCATTGTGAAATATTGTCATTGTTATTTAGACCTGCACACAATAAACTTGCTTTCAAGAATTCTCTCGTTTTTTCAAAAAAGTGATTTAAGAGTGGAAAATAATAATTGGCGACGAGGATGGGATGTTGCTTGTGGATTTCCTGAAATCAGTGCCAGTGCGACGTTAACTTCTATCCAAAGAAAAACCGAGTACATACTGTAGGAAAACACGTGAAATTCTTTTCTTTGAGCAACATCCAAAGAAAAAACAAGAATCGCAAGTACGACGTTAAGTCCTAGGGAAACACCGAGTACCAGATTCAACACAAGTGCGCAGTGACGACCAGTAAAGAAGAGTTGCTGAATCCCGGACCAGAAAAGAGGCGGCGGACCAACCCCGACTGGAGCGACACAGCACAGTGGAGTTTGGAGTTAGCATCCCAAGCACCAGGTTTAAAATGAAAGTGGGAAACAAAAAGTAGGTGGAGCATCTTATAACAATCCCAGTTCTTCCTATCCCTGGCCCAAAAGATAGAGAAAAAATATTTTTATTGATACTTTGATATTTGAAAAAACTCAAAATAGATTTGTTAATAAATAAGTTTGAAAGCTTAAAGCTAGATTTAACAGAAAGAGAAAATAAAATGCCGAACCAAGATACAGTCATCATAGATTTAAATACCGTAAAATATTTCGGGGAACTACTCCCTACATTTGATGGAAATTCTAATGAATTGCAAACTTTCTTATTAGAAGTTGATACTTTCATGAACCAATTTGGAAACACGACTAATATATTGATAAATCAATATTGCTTCGCTACAGTGAAATCAAAGTTGATAGATCACGCAAAAACTGTAATTTATTCAGGACCTAGCTGTAATAATTGGCCTGAATTAAAACAATTATTAAATAGTAAGTTTGGTTTCAAGATAAATTTCGATGTTTTACAAAGTGAATATCAGTACATGAGGAAACGTCCAAAAGAATCGTTATCCTAATTTATTGATAGAGTTAGACAAACGAAACTTCAATATGATTACCAAATACAACTTATAGGCCTCAATCCTACCGAATTGAAAGTTTATAGAGATTTATCCGAAAAAATAGGAAACACAGTTTTATATAATAATGTAGACGAAAATTCTAGGAATCTTTTAGACTTACAACCCAAACCCTTCGATGAAACTTGTAAATTATTAGAAAATCGGGAAATCAAAAGACAGCAATTATATCTGCAACCTTTCCCTAGATTAACACATACAGTTTCGAACATCCTTCCACACGTAAACGTTCGACAGGAAATTACTTCTACAAGTCGAGAAAATAATTTTCCGTCACAACCTGTTGAATTAAAATTCAATCCCAAGAGACACGAATCAAAAAATCCGACAAGCAGACAAGTATTCGGAAAACCAGTAGACGTTTTTAAACCAAGACCTGATACGCAAAACAATTATCCAAAACCGGAACCAATGTCCGTCAGAACTAGAAATTATCCTATCAAAAGACCAGCTAGTACCCAAATTCGACAAGAACCGCCAAATAATCGACAATTCTTCAGAAAAACCGGTGCTACAGATTTTTACGCAGAAGAATTAATTAATACGGAAGAAATTCAAGACAACAATGTCGAATCAAATGACGAAATTGAATATTATTATGAGGAAGATCCAGAAAATGAAAATTCTGAAATGAATGAGGAAGATGAAAATTTTCGAGAGGTCTCTCTGAAAAATTACAAGACCTGAACTTTAACATGCAACATTTAGCTTCTCTTCCATATTTGAAATTAGATGACCCTCCTGTTAAATTATTAATAGATAGCGGAAGTTCTATGTGCCTCATAGATCCGGCAGTAGCATTCAATTCATTTCCCCAAAATATTTATGAAGAACGGACAGATTTCAAGACAGCCATAGGTAACGATTTTAGCAGATATAAAGTAGAATTCCCTCTCACATCGTTCGGATTTAATGGTACTTACCCATTTGTAATTTATAAATTTCATACCCAATACGATGGCGTCATAGGCGCAAATTTGTTGAAAGATTTAGAGCTCAATTTAGATTGGCAAAATAATGAATTAGGAAATGACGTGAAAACACAAAAATTTTATTTCCAACAAACTCATTCCAACGAGAAACTCCCTGTCAAACTAGATCATCTTGATCAAAACCTCAAAAACCATCTCATCAAAATTTTACAAAGTAATAAAGAGGCGTTACAATTACCAGATCAGCCCTTAAATTTCACAAATAAAATTAAACATCATATTATAACAATAGACGATAACCCCGTTTATGTCAGACGCTACCGATATCCGGAGATCCACTGACAAGAAGTGAAAAATCAGGTGAAAGATTTATTGAATAAAAATATAATAAGACCCAGTAATTCTCCGTGGTCTTTCCCAATAGTAATGGTTCCAAAAAAATTAGATCAATCAGGAAAACAAAAATGGCGTATGGCCATTGACTACCGAAAATTGAACGAAAAAACAATCGACGATAAATTTCCCATACCTAATATCGATGATTTATTAGATCGATTAAAGGACGCAAAATATTTCAGTGCTTTAGATTTAGCAAGCGGTTTCCATCAGATAGAATTAGACCGAGATTCAATAGAGAAGACTGCATTCGCAACGGATGAAGGTCATTTCGAATTTCTCAGAATGCCGTTCGGACTGAAAAATGCGCCGTCAACTTTCCAACGAGTAATGAACCAAATTCTCAGAACTGTACTTAATAAAATCTGTGTAGTGTGCATCGACGATATTTTAATTTTTTCCAACTCACCCGAAAAACATCTCGCTGACATTCAAACTATTTTACAATTATTAAAGAAAGAAAACTTGAAGATACAGTTAGACAAATCTTATTTCTTCAAGAAACATGTAGTATTTTTAGGATATAAAATCTCTGAAAAAGGAATCGAACCGAATCCAGAAAAAATCGAAGTAATCAAAAATTTCCCTCTACCAAAATCAGTCAAAGAAATTAAATCATATTTGGGAATGATCGGATATTATCGAAAATTCATAGCCAATTTCTCAAAAGTGACGAAACCGATGACCAAGTATTTGAAAAAAGATATTAAATTGAATATTCATGATCGAGTACATGTACAAAAAATATGCTGATAAATTATCCAATTCTTCAATACCCATATTTCGAAAAACCTTTTGTACTAACAACAGACGCTTCCCAATACGCAATAGGAGCTATATTATCGCAGGGAACACCCCCTAATGATCTCCCAATCGCCTACGCGAGTAGAACTTTATCTGAAGCAGAAATAAAATATTCTACGATTGAAAAGGAGTAGTATGGGCTACAAAACATTTCAGGCCTTATTTAGTCGGTCGAAAATTTATGATTTTCACTGATCATAGACCACTTACATGGCTTTTCTCATTGAAAGATGCTTCATCCCGTCTTATGAGATGGCGGATTAAATTGAAAGAATTCAATTTTGAAATAAAATACAGAAAAGGTGCAAACAATAATGCAGACGCCATTTCACGCATTCGTTTGGAAGAATTGAACATAAACGAAGATTCAGAAGATGATTTACAGTCAGTTATACCACAAATTTCACACGAAGAGTTAGAATTGACACAAAAGGAACTCGAAGATTTAACCCAATCATGCATGCAAGACCCAGAAGTAGAATCAACCGTCCATAGTAACATAGAAAACCCGATACTAGAAATTCCGTATTCAGAACGCAACCTGAACACTAGTTTTTAAATCAAATTGTTTTTCGAAACGGTAAAACTTACAAAGTAGAAAGATTGAAACTGCATAATAATAGTCGTTGGAGATTGATTGTTTCAATTAACGATCCGCAAGATTTTACAAAGTTTTTCAAGGAATATATCAAGCCGAAATACCAATGCGGAATTCTTTTCAAACAAAAAGAATTAGAATCACCTTTCATTCAACTAGCTCAAAACTTATTCAAGGCAAAAGAATTCTCATTCAAAATTCATAATTTGCTCGTAGAGGATGTGGAATCGACTGAAGAACAACAAGAGAAAATCAAACTTTTTCACGAAACAAAAACCAAACGTGGAGGTTTTCACGAAAACATAGAGAGTTTAAAGCGAAGATTTTATTGGCCCAAAATGGACAAAGATGTCCAAGCATACATAAATTCATGCGAAATATGAAAGACAACCGAATAAATTGATTTTCAAAAGTAATCCAATTGGCGATAAACCCTTCTCACATTTATACGTAGATACAATCGTTATGGAAAGAATGCCATGCTTAACGATCATAGATTCTTTTTCTCGACATGGTCAATGTTATATTTTGAAAAGCAAAACGGCAATAGATATTGCAAATCAGCTTACTCAATATTTTTCTAATCATGGAATTCCCGAAAAAATAACTTTTGATAATGGTACAGAATTCAAGAATCAGATAATTCAAGACTTAGGAGAAACCCATAGAATTTCTATTCATTACATAACGAACTATAATCCTACGTCAAATGCACTAGTTGAACGGTTCCATTCAACTTTAATAGAACAAATAAGAGTAATAGAGGACAAAAACATTTCTTTAGGAGAAAAATTGAATAGAGCTCTCCTGAGCTATAATAATTCCATACATTCCTCAACCTCATTCACACCTTTACAAATCATTAAATCGGACATGAATTATAGTGTCCCAGTCGAACGTACAACTCAAGAGAAAATATCAAATTACATGCAACAATATCGCGAAAATATGGAGGAATTTGCAGAATATCTAGGCTCACGGCGAAAGAAACAAGAAGCCAAGCTCGAAAAAACGAATCAAGATAGAGATATCGATAAAGAGTAAGATGAATCAAAATCAGCTTATTTGGCAATCCCTAAAGGAGCTAAACTAAATCCAAAATTCAAGAAAACCAAAATCAAAATAATCGATAACGTATTAATCAAGAACCCCGATAACGAGAAAGTCTATCATAAGAGTAAAATAAAACAGAGGAAATAATATACTCTTCATTTCTCTTCCAGGAAAATGAGACCCGATCTTCTTATTCTAATACTAACTACCTTTTTCATTCACTCTTCTTTTCAATTGAAATATACTGAAATCAAACATAACATTCTTCCATTTTATGTAGGCAAAACATATGTAAGTCAATCGAAGCATATATTGATGTATCATTATAATCTGACCAACTTCAAGGAAATAATGCAAGTTCATTCAGTTTTGATTGACCAAATAAACGCCGTCAGTTCGACCATAATGTTGAAAAACTATGTGGAAAACGTGAAGCACCAAATTCAGCAGAATGATATCGTTTTAGATAATCTGGCATATACCAGAAGTAACAGAGGTTTGATAAATGTAAGTGGACATGTAGCAAAAGTCTTATTTGGTACTTTAGATAGTGAAGATGAATCGTTATATTCAAACTACTTTCAGGCTATTCAGAAAGACTTGCAAACATTGAAAACGAGTCAGAATAGTCAGAACCATGACAGTCAAATATGCGAATGTAACGAATCAGATGATTAGAAATTACAAGCAATATCGTTTAGTACAAAATGATATGAATCGATTGATTCTCATACAATTCGAACAACTCATGATTAACAGAATATTGAACGAAATTAATACAGCGGTTACCTTTGCCAGGTTACATGTTCTACATGAAAGTATTCTTCCTTTGAAGACATTCCAAAAGTTCGTAGAATCGACGAATTTCATTAATCATTTGAAACATTTGAAAGATGTAATGTAATTTTCATCATTGGAATACCTATCACTTCTCCAAATCCGTTTGATACCTACCACCTTCACTATATCCCTTACAAAAATGTTACCCTCATCGAAAAGTCTCCATATCTGTTTACGGAAAAAGAAGATGCCCGATGGTCCATTCCACAAGAATGCCCAAAAGTCGATGACTGGTGGATTTGTCCACAAAATGCCTTAAGACCAGTTCCTGTCTGTATGGAAAAACTCATTTCCCACAAGTACGAGGACTGTCCGAGAAGAATCACCCAGACCAGTGACGATCTTCTGATGTTATCATCAGGAAAATTTCTATCGGTGAACAATGTGAACATAAGTGAAATGTGCAGTGAACATACCGAATATTATAAACTGAGAGGAATTTATTATATTGAAACACCCTGCAACATTACTAATAGTTTTAAGTATTTTTAAAATGAAAAAATCTCAACTATATATTACCATGTAGTTCTGCCCAATATGGACAAGGAAATAATTGATAATTTAACAATTCCAAATTTAATGATAGATAATGTTACTACCAATGAATTGATTTTTAATTGGAAGATTCATCCGAATCACGTTTCCTCCATTTATTTCGTAGTAACCATAATACTTCTTATCGTTATAATATTTACGTTATATAGAATTTTTATAATAAGATTTCCCAGAATTGTGGAAAAATATAAAAATAATTCAGCCACTAACGCTTAACTTATTTCTTTAAAAGGGGGAGGTATTACGCAGTAGCTAAGTAGACTTCCACAGGAAGTAATAGGATACTTCTCTGTATCAGCAATTTCTAGTTAAGAGTTCACTTCGCAACAGGCATTGTGAAATATTGTCATTGTTATTTAGACCTGCACACAATAAACTTGCTTTCAAGAACTCTCTCGTTTTTTTAAAAAAGTGATTTAAGAGTGGAAAATAATAATTATATATATATATATATCAAATATAAATAATGGGAATAGCAGCAGAGGTTCAAATTATACTCTTTTTTCTAAACTCGAACTTTTCGAGAATTTATTTTCTCTTCGTCAGGAGAACTATAATATGAATAAATTGATGGAAAAACATATAAATATCTGAGAAGATTTTAACTTACGAAATTGAGGATTAATATTCACTTGTTTTTTATTTCGAATTGAAAGTTGTTCTGAACAGAGATCAAGCATGGAGAATTGAATCAAATATTCAGTGGCAAACCAATAATGACACCATACGTAGAGACATATTACTCTGCGATTCAGCCTACTTTAAACTCAATAATTCAAATTTCGTATACAAACTATATTTTTCATGAGATATGAAACAATCTGAGGGCGATGTATGATGTATGATATATTTCTGAAACGGGAAAAAATGGCGATTCTTTCTAAGCCATTTCCAGCTATTACTTCCATAAGAAAAATCACAACTTCATGTTATAGCCAGTGGCGTAGCGCAAAATTCGGGGGCCCCCCCGCAAGATTTCAATCGGGGGCCCCCTTCCATAGGTTCATGTTATTCATGATTAATTTCCCTCATAGTCTGTGAAATATTTGGGTTTTCATCTTGATAATGCTTTGTCCTTTGAGGCGCACTTCGATTTCGTTCGCGGGAAGATTTCAAAAAAACTTGGCTTCTTTACAAGATTGGCGGCTGATTTGACCTCTTCTTCCAGAATATTAGTATACAATACCATAATACAGCCACATTTCGATTACTGTTCTACAATTATGTTTCTGTTTAATGATGGTAAAGTGGAACAACTGCAAAAACTACAGAATAGAGGAATGCGTGTCATTTTGGGAGTAAACAGACGCACGCCTATTTTGTCAATGTTGGATTCTCTTCAGTGGCTGTCGGTGAAGCAGAGATTATATTATTTTACCATGACTTTCATATTTAAGATTTTGAAAGGTTTGGCTGAATATTTTTGGGCGTTTGTTGATTTTCCGGAGAACATACACGGGTACCAGACTAGGACTGTTGGCAATTTTTACTTGAGTAGAGTAAATTATAGTAGGAGCATGAGATCATTAATATATAGGGGTTTTTAAGAGTATAATGCTTTACCAGCCTATTTCAAGGATTGTACGAATTTAAGAAATTTTAAATGTGAAATGAAAAAATATGCTAGGATTAAGAAATGAATTTTTCAGCAGTGTATTTGTATTTTTTAATTTATTTATTTATTGTTGTAGCGTGTTAGCGGATTGGAAATTGTGTTGTTGTTGTTAATATTTGTATTTATATTAGGCTTTCAATTGAATAAAGTATCTATCTATGAGTTTTCCAAAGAAGAATAATGAAGAAAAAGTGTTAAAAATATAATAAATACTAATATATAATATATAATAAATAACAAAAATATCCAAACAAAATAATACAGATTCTGGTACGAAAATAACCATAAACAAATAAATTAAACACTTCTCTAGCGAAAATGTATTAATCTTTTTTCATTTTTTTGTGCAAACATATCTATCAGTTTGTCGATGTCTAAGCTTCTGGCCACTTCTTGCTCAATGCTGAGAATGCTCAAGTCTAATAGACGTGTTTGTGACATCGAATTCCTGAGATAATTCTTGATAATCTTAAGCTTAGAGAAAGATCTTTCCGCACTGGCAACTGTAACGGGAAGAGTTGCAAAAATTTTCAAAGCTATGAGTACTTCTGGTACACAACTCAATAATGACTTATGTTTCGAAATTAATAATTGTGTTAAATCTAACACAGAGTTTGTGGCACTCAAATTATCCTTAATAACGCTTCGTAAGGAAATAAGTTGTTTGGAAAAGTCAGTCGATAGATCTGCTGTATAAGAAGATGATAAAAGTTCGGCTTTCTCCATCAAATCATGATCATTCAAATGGATCAAATTGTAGGAACTCAGACAGGAAAAACGTTCTGTTATAGTTTTAATTCCCAGGAATCTATCTTTCAGTTGCCGAATTAAAATGTCAACATTACAATTGAAAACATTAATTTCGAACATTTTCTCTGGGCACGTGAGTGGTTCATCGAAATTCATTTCGTCGAAAAATTTTTTTACTTTTCTTCTTCTTTTGTTTCTGAATGAGGGTTGAATTTGCCATTTTCTTGCTAAATTAATTGCATCACTTTTAATCATTTGAAATGAGTTTCTCATTTCTTCCAGATTCCTAAGGGTTTTACGTAATAACTCCACTGCAGTTGCTAAATCTGACTACTTTTCTTGAAGAATTTTCGAAACAATATTGGTGTTATTTAATATTTTTGATTGAACTGTTACAGTCATAATGAATTCGAAACAATTCATCAGTTCCAAAAGGGAAGTAGCTTCAGATTTCTCATCATTCTTTTTGGATGAGAGAACAATTCTAGTCAGAGCTTTCATTATTTGTGGAAATGCTCGGTTTATGGCATGAAGTGCGTCATAACGTGATGACCATCTCGTTTCACATAATCTCTTCAAAGTGGGAAGTTTTTCAGAATCTGAGGATACTACATTTTCAAGAACCTCCCACCTTTTGATACTCGCACTAAAAAATACGTAGACCTTGTTTATTATTTCATAAAATTTCTGTACCTCCGTTACTCCAGACACCGAGTCATTGATCACCAAATTGAGATTATGGGAAGCACAATGGACGTACGAAGCAGTAGGTTCCCTATCAGATATTATTTTTTTGTACTCCAGAATATATTCCACTCATCACTGTAGCTCCATCATATCCCTGGCCTCTGCAGTTAGTTATTGGAATGTGATAATTGTTCAAAACGTCAAGAACTTCTTCTACTACTCCCTTTGCACTCTGATCTTTAAGACGAATAAATGCAAGGAAATTTTCGAGAATTTTGAGTTCAACAGGTGAACCTTGTTCGTCATAAGTGATATGAACATATCGAAGAATAATACTGAGTTGATCTTGTTTTGAAATATCTTGAGTTGTGTCTAGTATGAGGGAGTAGAACTTACTTTTATTAATTGTCGATATTAGTTTCAACCTTGTTTCCTGAGCTAATAGACTGATAATTTCATTCTGAATTTCAGGACTAAGATAATTTCTTTTTAAATTATTTTTTTTATCAACAAGTTTTGCTAATATAGGATCATATTTGGCCAAAAGAAAAATAATAGATAAAAAAACGCCTTTCTGCTGCTCGTTTTCATTAATTTTATGTATGTGTCCTCGAAAAGCCAAATTGCACATACTGAGGGTAAGAGTGACATCGATTATTCTTTTCAAGACGAGTTTCCAAAAATTCAATACTTGACCTAATTCCTTATTGAAAAATGAATCAATTGTTGATTCATTTTTCCATTTGTCATATGCAACACAAGCTCTGAGATGTGTTGTCGATAACTCGTGAACTTTGATTTTTTTCAACAATCCTTGCCAATCATTCACTCCTTCCACCCAATTCATGTTGAAGTTGGAACAGATTCTATCACCGAATAGCCAACAGGGCTCACAATACGCTTTGTCCAATAATTTTGAGTAGCACAACCATGTTCGGGGCATTTCATTACCATTAGTTGTCTTCTTAGTATAGTAGGAAGTGGAAAAAGAACGTTCCTTTCCATCTTTAGGGTAGGGGCCGCTTGGTTTGCAAGATCCGAAATGGACAATGGCACGTTTCAAATCATTTTCTAAAATATTCAGTGGATAATGAGCCCGATCACTTGAAAATTCTTTATTATGTTGCAACTGTAAAGCAGCAGAACTCAATTCAAGAGTAATATTATCCTATTCAGAAGTGCCCTGATTTTTAAGTTCTTCCGATATTTCTGTAGTATCTTGTTTCAATACTGATTCGTATACAGTATAGTTCGAAACAACTTCCATTTTGTTATCTACTGATTGTAGATCAAGATCTTTATTACTCAAGTTTGCCTGTGATTCCTGCTGAATTGATTGTGACTCAGAGTCAGACTTATTAAAATATGAAAAAACCTTCCGTTGCTTAGAAAATGCATTTTCTTTTTCTCTCTGGAGTTTTCTTTTGCATGCACCACTCAAATATTTTCTTTTTCGTTCTGACATTTTTTCTGATATCTGAAAAATTATGAGATATTCAAACTGCCGTTTGTAATTTGCGCATTTTATAACTTTTTTTTCAATATTGATAATGAAAACATACGAGAGAGAAAACATAAAGATAAATAAGTTCCGCAATTAATTCTATAACTTACCTTCAATGAAATTGCAATCCTGAAACCAAAGGCACTCAAACAGTCAGAATATTGAGATTTTTGTCTCTGATTATAAACAAACTCACAATGTGGTTTCGTATTCGAACACTTGTTACACTTGCTCTCACTACTAGAATGGAAATGAAAATAAAAAGAATTCATAATATTCTTCCCTTCTTCATAAAAATAGGCTGATTGGTGAATTGACAATAATTTCTGCAATAACAGATAAGCCGCAAGCCGCCCGAACAACGCGTCTAATAAACCGCCGAGACCCCAATAAAACGATCATGCGGCGAAGTTCAAAGAGAAATGCCGAGAATCTTGAAGATATATAAAAAACTCTGGAAGATAGGGTGGCACAGGGTGTCACAGTGATATCTCGAATTGAATTACTGTAAACCTCTCATGTTTTTTCAATATAATCCAGGAATATTTCTCTATTTTTCGGGAACAATAACCGTAACTTCATTTCTCAGATTTTCTTCATTATATCATCAGAAAAATATGTCGAATCGGCAATTATTGGGGCCCCATCCAGAGCTTTTTCTTTGGCTCGGGGGCCCCCTTAGTGCCGGGGCCCCCCCGCACTGCGGGGTCTGCGGGGCCCTCTGCTACGCCACTGGTTATAGCTCAGCAAGAAAACCTCTTGGGAAAAAACAAAGTACGCTACTGGATTGCTATGAAAAAAGTGCCTGTATTATGTTTTCATTTCAACATCCTAGCACAAACAGAAACAGATATAATGGCCAGAGTTGGAATCGTCCAAATTTCAATTTTGTCCTATAACTCGAAAACGAAAGAAGATAGAGGAATGCAGTTGATGTCATTATCAGTTTCTGCAAAAAAGAAGTAACGTGTCATGTATTTTCCTCTATCTCACGGTTAAAAAGTTGTAGTTCAATTATCACCAATTTTGCTCACCCTGTACATATGTTTTAATCGTAGATTTCTGAGATCAAAAGAAACACTTTTTTCGTTCACAATTTTTTCTGATTCGTCTTGGTTGGAAAAATACAGGCTGTTTAAAACCCATAAAAAATTTTATTTTCAATTATATCTCGCATAGGATCTTATCGAATGAAATGAATTGCAGAATAGAGTATTTCATAAATGTGATCAATCTATCCCCAACACAAAATTTCACCAAAATCTGCCATTTTTCCAATAATTATGATCAACAAATTTCATAAATACACCAGAAATTCAGAGCGTCTGATTATAAACAGTAAATTTGATTTGATGAGATGAATACTTCCTGATATTCTCATGTAAGACTATACTATATTGAAAGAAAAAAATGTTTAAGAAATTCAATAAAATGGGTGCTTTCGCTGAATGTCACTCTGTCGAAAATATCCACATAGTTCAATTTTTGTTACATTGTCACGTTGAAAATCATCACGAATAAATCCGAGAATTTATGTTCTGGAAGGATAAGGCTATGAATGGAAAAGGAACTAGCGGACTTTGAAAATATAGTCATATGAATGAGCTCACCTTTACTTTTTCAATTCAAATCCTTATTTATTCAAGCAAATTTCCACACCTCTTTTCTAAACACCTATTGCTTTCATTAAAAGCCCAAGTAAATGCTCCATCCAGAGACAATCTTTTTGTAGTGTCTCAATCTTAAATTCAACTGTAAAAATGCGCGAGCTCTTCTGAGAAGGGAATGTGTCACATTATTCACTCCGAATCGGTGTTCTCTGTTGTTTTCTCTGGTAGCATACGAGCCCAAAGCAATTTTTACATTAGTGAAATAGCATTCTAGCATATCTACCATTTCCTGGTTCTTTCTGCGGATTCACACTAATACAGTGGAATAAAAGAAATAACATTTCAATTGAAAATTACGATAATATTGCCAATTTCACTTGTTTTCTGAACACTCTATTCGCAACAACGATCAACATACAACAGTCCCGAATAATCTGTTGTCAAAGTGGAAATTGTTTCATTTCTATTTCATTATTATATTAAACATAATAATGAGTATCTTCCGAAATTTCAAGTCAAGTTTCAGACAATGATAATTGAAAAAAAAAACATCAACACACAATGACATTTGATCATTAAAAAGTAGTCAGTCTATGCACACTCCTCACTGGTCTATGATTTGATCTATGGTTTTGGTTTGAATATTACGAAGTTCTATCTGGCAACGGTCAGCTCAGCGGAGAACGTTCACATATAAATTAATGACATTTGGTTATTTTTGTATCGGAGAACTTCAGGAAATGTTATAAACAACGATAATAGTATATTCTAAGACAAGTTGCAGAAGGAGCTCCTATTCCAACGCTAATGCGAAATTCGAAAACGAGCGACGAAGGAGCGAGTTTTCGAAAGCATGTGTGTTTGAATCAGCTTTTGCAACTAAAATTAGACGATATTTTCTCTATTTCTGTCAAGTTTTGTAAAATACCCTCGAGATTCAAATAAAAATTAAGATTAGTGACTTTCGTATTTTATCTTTGGATCTTTTTGGTGTGACTTTCGAAAATTGAGAGATTCCGGAATTTGAATTGATTTGATTTGAAAATTGGGTGGATCTGAGGTCAGTACTGACAACCACAAAATGAAAAATATAACTGAAAACAATGCTGTAATGAGTTTTATCTGGTTTCATTAGTACACTACTTTTAGAACTGCAATGAACTCATTACGATACTGAAATAGAGAATATTATATTCTAAAACAAGTTGCAGAATGATCTCCTATTGTTTATTGTATATTCAATAAAAAAATACAAACATAGATACACATTTACAGAGGTTGCGTTCTTCCATTCGTTTTTTCATGTAGCACAAGTAAAAATGTTTTCATTTGGCTGTGTTTCTAGAAGGCATGTTCTATGGTTTTCTCTTCAACATGATGATAAACATCATATGCATCTATAATTTTGGTAATCTTGATGCAGCAGATCAAGCAAAATCAGGAAAATACAGAAATGAAACATGAAAACATCTTCCCCACTCTTTCAATTTGCTGCAACTGATTATTCTCTATTTTCTTTCATTTCCTCTTCGGATGTTTCATAATTCTCCACACCTACGGTATCGGTAGATGTGCTCGGTTTGATGAATCACTGATGAATTGATGTTAACATCACACATCGATTTATTTTCAGGTTCCTTTCATTAATTATTTTAGTCAGTATATTTAGTTTATTTTTCTCTTCGGCGTCAGTTTTGTCTATGAGCTGTGTTCTTTTCCTCTAATCTTCAGCTGGCTGTTTTCCTTCCTTTCTTTATTTCATTTTTTTCCAGGTGGCCGATGTTATCACGTATAGCAGTTTCTCCGAATGTGTTGATCCCTATCTCTCGGGAGTTGCTGGCCATCCTATCCTACTAATATTATAAATGCGAAAGTTTGTGAGGATGTGAAGATGTTTGTTACTCTTTCACGTGAAAACTACCGAACGGATTCAGATGAAGTTTCACATCAATATAGTTCATCTATCCAAATAACATAATTTTCCGAAATTTTGTGGTATTTCAACATAAAACAATGAGAAAATATCAAGCGACTCGGAAAATGCCTGATATTTATCAGTTTCGTCTCATCGATACGTCACGTAGTCGCGAATCACCCATGTTATTCTTACGGTGATATGCAAAAATGACCCTTAGGCCTGTCGGTCCTGCCAATTATCCTTTATCAGCTGTCAAACTGATAACTTATAGCAAAATTGATTCTTTTGTCGATTTCAGTTCTAAATGTAGATGAACTTTGTCTTTTACACAAATTAATTTGGACGCATAGTTAAAAAGTTATCACAACACAATAAATATAAGATTGATCCGAAATCCGAATCATAGACGGAATGGAGGAGAGTTATAAGTTATAAATACGAGTCTCACACGAATCGAGCATAAGGATGGGTATCGAACTGAAAAACATCGATTATTGACATCGATCAATTTTTCCATGTAACTAATCGATACACCGATTAATCGTTGTTAAAAACATCGATTAATCCGATCAATCGATATTTCGTATTTTGGAAGCAAAAATAAAATTCATTGCGTTCATTACAGTTTTTATTCACGCTGGTGTGTGCAATAAGGTTCATGCTGCAGGAAAAAACGAAAAAAAACTTTGATTGGACTCATTGTAGAATTGTAAATTATGAACAATAACAATTCTTCAAGTCGAACTCTGATTGGAAGTCGATAAGTGGGTAGTGGTCATGTGGTGAAATAATCGTTGAAAAAAACATCGATTATACGATTAATCGAATATATTAAATATCGATTTAAAAAACACCGATTATTTTGTCAAAACATCGATTATTTTGTCAAAACATCGATTATTCCGATTAATGGAATAATCGATACCAATCCCTAATCGAGCATATTGCTAATTCTATGCGTGGAGAGTGGACACATGGATAGCGGATGAATTGAGATGTCTTACAGAAGATATCGTTTTATATTTCAGTTAATTCATTTGAAATAGAGATAAAGATAACGTTTCATTTCGATTTGAATCGTATCAGAATTGATTTTTCTTCGTTTATTTGGTTACAAAGTTCTATTTTCAGTTTTTTAGGTATAGGTGAATCGTATCAGAATTGATTTTTCTTTGTTTATTTGGTTACAGAGTTCTATTTTCAGTTTTTTAGGTATAGGTGCTATTGGGATTTTATCAATTTTTTGTTTGAACTATACAACCGATTTGTGTTTTCGGGATTACTTACAATAATGCCGCGAAGGCGTAGATCTGATGTTTCGCAAAGCTCTAATAGAGCTCGAGCTATGAGAACTAGACAAAGAGACATCTCAACAAGCCGAGATGCGAAGGTTTGAGCAGGCGGTGCGTGAGTCAGCACTTAGATCGGCAGAGACACAAGAAGAAGCCAAGTGAAGAGAGGGAACGCTCTAGGGCGCATTTACACTGTGCATGTCAACAACTTTGAATGTTATTGTTCACGAATGCTGTTGAATGTAAGGAGGGGTCACACCAGTTTCTTGGATTTGAAATCAATTGACGGTCAGGAATTTGCCACTTTTCGTCAGACGTGTGAGAAAATGGGGTTGTTGGAAGATGACAACCACTGGGACGCCACGATAGAAGAGGCCGTGCTGTGTCGATCACCGGCACACGTTAGAGAGCTATTTGCTATAATGATATGCACATGTGGTTTATCTGATCCTCTGCAATTATGGCACAAGTACAGAACTGCGTTATCAGAAGATATCATTCACAGATTTGAAAGAATGGATCAGGTCAACGATGATGTTTGTTTCGATGAGGTATTGGGGATTATCGAGGAAAGAATAATATCAATTTCTGGAAAGAAATCGTCCGATTTTGGTATGCCCTCACCACGTCGTAGAGGAGAGCTGTCGAACGAATTGATAGGAGAGCTGAGCTATGATAGCGCCGAATTAGGCTCTCACGTGCGCGAAACTGAGCCACTTCTACTACCTGAGCAAAGAGATATATATAGGTAATAAAATATTAGAACGAGTAGAGAGTAGTGAAGGTGGCTTTTTTTTCCTTGATTCTCCGGGCGGTACAGGAAAAACTTTCTTGCTCAATTTGCTTCTAACAAAAATTCGCAAGCCCCATAATGTTGCATTAGCTGTGGCTTCCTCTGGTATCGCTGCTACATTGCTGAGCGGTGGACGGACGGCACATTCGGTATTCAAATTACCTCTCAATCTGGTGAGCGACGAAACCCCAACGTGCAACATCAGTAAGAGTAGCGACCGTTACATCCTGTTGCAACAGTGTCAGCTGATCGTGTGGGACGAGTGCACTATGTCACACAAACGCGCCATTGAAGCTCTTGATCGCTGTCTACAAAACATTCACTGGTAGTTTTATTGGCTGGGGACTTCCGGTAGACTTTGCCTGTTATCGAGCGAGGCACTGCCGCAGATGAAATAAACGCATGTCTGAAGTCATCATATGTATGGACTAAAGTTGAAAAGCTGCATCTTACCACTAACATGCGTGTCCAGTTATTGAGTGATATGGAGTCAGGAGCATACGCTGAGAAACTGCTCGAGATAGGTGCAGGTCGAATAGAAACTGACCAAGAAGGTATGGTTCTATTCAAAAACCAATTTTGTCATGTTGTAGATTCGAAAAACGCACTGATTGCTCATGTTTTTCCCAATTTACAACAAAATATCCGGGATGAAAATAAGCTTTGTGAAAGAACCATATTGGCACGGAGAAATGAGACAGGGCAAAATTAAATAAAAAAATTCTGAACGAAATAACCAGCGAAACATCAACGTACATCTCTATCCACACAGTTATGTCATCCGAAGACTGTACAAACTACCCCGTGGAGTTTCTGAACTCTTTAGAGCTATCCGGAGTGCCATCTCATAAGCTGGAATTAAATATAGGCGTACCCGTTTTGTTAATGCGTAACTTGGATGCACCAAGATTATGCAATGGTACTAGATTGCGAGTGACAGAACTAGGGAGGCATATTATAAAGGCCACAATTTTAACTGGAGAAGGTAGAGGTGACAATGTGCTCATACCACGTATTCCAATAATACCCAATAACTTACCCTTCAATTTTAAACGTTTGCAGTTCCCACTGAAAGTAGCATTTTCAATGACGATCAAAAAATCGCAAGGGCAAACTCTAAAAGTGGCCGGGATACATTTAGGCACCATGCTTTTCCCACGGACAACTCTACGTAGCTTGCTCACGTGTTTCTTCATCAGAAAATCTTCATGTTTTTGCTGAGCAAAACAAATCACGTAACATTGTTTACAGAAATATATTACAGTAGGTGGAAAAAAACCGATAAACAACGAATGTCATTTCCTTTAATTCGTTTTATTTTGTTTTTTGTTCTTGATCCGGATTTCAGTAAATTCCAAAATATAAAGACTAATCCCCATCTGACATAATTTCTACAGTAACAACTAAATGTCTCTTCATTTTTTTGTGTTAATTAATATTGCTAGACTAATATATATAACCTATTGTGATGAAATTTGATATCCTAAATCCCAAGCAATGATAAAGGCTACTTTTCATCATGCCATAAACATATAACAGCTGTTTCCAGACGACATAATTTGGCGCAACACATATTGTACAGGACAATTTCATGTCCCCTTTGAAGGTATTATACCCGAATTGTTTATTTTAATATTCAAGTTGCTTTTTTATTTATCGATTGAGGCAGTACGAAGTCTGCCGGGTCAGCTAGTTTTAATATACAGGGTCTTTCACGAGGAACCTCACTCATATTTATACGGGAAACTACTGAACGTATTTTCATGAAATTCAGCACTTATAAGTATTTCACGATGCTGATGCAATCTTAAATATTTTCAAGGCATGAGCACCTCCGGTTTTTCCGGAAATGACGTCAACTTCCGTTTTTCAAATTAGAACACCCTTTTTTATTGCAGAAATAGATTCCTTAGAAAATTTCAAGTTATTTTGATGTAACATTTTTCAGTTTCGGTTGGAAAATTCTCTCTGAGCGGGAAAATTCGAAAAAAAATAGAAAATAGAGCTCCGCTGAAACAAGAATAACTTTGAGGTTTTTGGATGGAAAATTTTCATTTTTGGAATTTTTTAAGAAGTAAGATTGATGTATCCACTTTAAAAATCGAAATCGCGATTCATGATACAAGGGGTGAAAAAATCGCTTTCAAATTTTGGGGAAGACAAAATCGTGAAAAATCAATTTTTTCAAATTAGAACCCCATTTTTTTATGGCAGATATTGAATCTACATTAAAAAATAATGTGAGTGTATGCATCACACCCTCGCCCTAAAGTGGATATTTTCTGAGTTATTCACAAGAAACTGTTTTTCGTCTTGAATTTTCAGCTATTTCTTTTCCCTTCACGCCAAAAAGATGAAATTTTCAGGAACTACTACTTAAACCATGTTTAAGATTTTACTACCCTAATATGCAAGAGAAAAAAATTACAGGTTGTTCCTAAATAAGTGGCGAATTTTGATTCGAATTTGTATCGGAAACCTCTTTATTTCAACTAATCGGCCATCGGTTTTCTCTCCAGTGATAAATAAATAATTCCTTATGAACCATATGCAAAAACTTACCATGTTTTTTTTTTTTCAATGATAGATATCATTAATTACATCTGACAAATTCCTCTTTATTCAGTAGCATTTTGTGTTTACTATTAATTTGGTAATAATTCGTATTAAGTTATAAAATCGATCACTATGCCTAATTTTACCAATGAAGATTATTTAAATCTCATTCTACTTCATGGAGAATGTAATAAAGTTGTAGATAAGACGATTCGACTGTTCATTGAGAGGCTTCCTGACCGACCCAGAACAACGAGAGATACCATTAACAGAACTATGACAAACTTGAGAAATGTCGGATCTTTCGTTAAGAAAACTATACCAGAGAAAAAAGTGTAGTAGAAGATGAGAACAACGAAATTACAGTTCTTGCATATTTTCGTGTGAATCCTCAAAATTCTCTCAAAGATGCCGAGATTGATCTGGGATTATCTCAATCGAGTGTTTGGAGAATATTAAAAAAACATGAAATGCACCCATATAAATTCAATAGGGTACAGCATTTGAAGGAAACTGATTTCGTCAGGAGAACAGAGTTTTGCGAAGCTATGATGATTCGATTTCAAGAAAATGAAAACTTTTTTGTCTGTATAATTTGGACAGATGAATCTAAATTCACAGTGAATGGTTCTTTCAATAGGCATAACAGTCATTATTGGGATGAAGAGAACAACCACCACTTCAGACAATGGAACTTTCAAGAGACCTGGAGTTTCAATGTTTTTTGCGCCATCAAATATAATGCAATTCTCGATGTTCACATTTATGATAGGACTTTAACTGGTAAGATAGAACACTACACATGTTTGCATTATTTAAAGAATGAGTTAGACATTTCACGTCCTTCTTGTAAATAATTAAACTAGTTTAACAGGGTTGATAGGACTAATTGGGATTGAAACACTATTTATGACTTTGCCGACGTTTCGTGGTTATATTTCCACTTCCTCAGGGCTGAAAATTACATTCAATAAATATAAGAATATTCAGTCAAAATCACGATTAAAATACAAATAACAGGGAAATTAAACAATATAACAGCACATTCAACATGAAATCAAAACATCCATATAAAATTAGCACAACAGAGAAATTTCTTATTTTCTCACCACTGTCAAAATTTAGTGTATACCATTCGATGTTAAAATGTTCATGAATTTCCGGGATTTAGCAACGGCGTTTCTTTAAGGAAGACAACCCAAAATATTTACAAATAACATTGACAGCACTCTTGATAAATTATTGATGTTGGTATATTTGATCTAAAGAACGATAAGTACACTAGGCCTCCACCAGAACGAGACAACAAGCCAGCGCGCGACGAAACCGATGCCATCGGCGGTCCCAAAACAACCTTCATATGTACGTACACAGACTAAACAACTCGGATATTGTTTTTATAAAGATTTAAAATATTATCATATACTATGCCCAAATTCTGTGTGTCTGTTCTGTTATTGACAGAGTTGTTTAACTTGATGTGCACCATCTCACTAATATTTCTCTTTAACCAATGTTTTTCTTTGTCTAAAATGGTCACATTTTCAAAATCGAACTGATGATGTTCTTCTAGGTGGTGTTCAGATAGTGCAGTCTTTCTTTCATTGTCTCTGTGAATTTGGCGGCAATCGTGCTTGTGTTGTTGAATCCTATTTTTCAACAGTTGTTTAGTCTGGCCAATATAACATTTTTGGCAATCGGAGCAAGGAATCTTGTACACCAAGTTGCTTCAATGAAGTGTTGGAGTTTTGTCTTTCAGCTGTGTGTAGAGTGATCCACAGCTTTGTATGTTGTAGGTGACCAGCTTAGTATCCGCCGATGTGCCCTCTATGAGTTGCCTTATTTTGCAGGTAAGTCCGGGTATATGAGGAAACATCAAGTACCTGACATAACCATTTTCAGAATCGAAATTTCGTCTTTTGAATGGATCATACGCATGCAGAACTCTTCTGGTAAGTGATGTTGGGTAGTGGTTTCTCTTCAGTATCGTCCTAATCTCCCTCATAGTCTCGCCATGGAATTCTGTGCTGCTGAGATTTTTCGCTCTGAAAATCAAGTTTTTTATAATGGACATTTTATACGAGAAACTACAGCATGAATTGAAGTTCAGTATACGCCCAGAATCCGTTGGTTTGGTGTACCATTTCGTTCGCAGAAGACCGTTGTCCAGCCTACAAACTCTGACATCCAGAAATGGCAACGTTCTGTCTCGCTCTTCTTCTAGGGTAAATTGGAGTCGCGGATGAAACTCGTTGAAAATATCTAATGTTAGATCACCAGTGCCATCAGGAATCGCCAGGAAGGTATCGTCCACATATAACCAAATGAAGGGGACGACAAAGGGTAGTTTCTTGAGTGATGATTCTATTATTTCAGTCATAACCAGATTCGATAACGATGGACTAGCTGGATTTCCCATTGCAGTTCCGTCGACTTGTTCATAAAATCCTCCACCAAATTGGAAATAACTAGAGGAGAAAATAAACTCAACAATATTGAGAAATAGATCTTTAGAAATGTCAGTGTAGGCTTTTATGTACTGCCACTTCTTCTTCACAATATCAATGACCAAGTTCTTAGGTATGCTCGTAAACAATGAAGTAACGTCCAAGGATACAAGGCAATATCCTTCAGGTACTTTTGATGTCTTCAGGAAGGATACAAACTCTAGGGAATTTTTCACATTATATGGAGAGGTGGACGCTACTTGACTCAAAATGTTGTGCAAATAAACTGAGATGTTATATGTTGGGGAATTTATTTCTGGTATAAATCGCGGAATCGGAGGAGCAGGAGAGATCCATTTATCAAGTTGTTTATCACTGCTAAAACTTTCATAAAAAATCATCCGGAAATAGTGATAATGAGAGCTGACAAGGGAGGGGCTACAGTCATAATGTATGAAGAAGAATATTCCAATTGCATTGCAAACATGCTTTCCGACACTAATACTTATAGAAACCTCAGAAAAGACAACACTAACACGATTCAAGCCAAAGCCAATGGGTTGTTTGAACAATTGAAGAGAGACGGAATCATTAATAATTCCGAAAGTGTGAGATTAAAAAGACATAACTCAGTTTGCCCCAAATTATATGGCCTTAGAAAAGTTCACAAACCTATACTTAGTATGAGACCAATAGTAAGTTGCATAAATTCCCCAACATATAACATCTCAGTTTATTTGCACAACATTTTGAGTCAAGTAGCGTCCACCTCTCCATATAATGTGAAAAATTCCCTAGAGTTTGTATCCTTCCTGAAGACATCAAAAGTACCTGAAGGATATTGCCTTGTATCCTTGGACGTTACTTCATTGTTTACGAGCATACCTAAGAACTTGGTCATTGATATTGTGAAGAAGAAGTGGCAGTACATAAAAGCCTACACTGACATTTCTAAAGATCTATTTCTCAATATTGTAGAGTTTATTTTCTCCTCTAGTTATTTCCAATTTGGTGGAGGATTTTATGAACAAGTCGACGGAACTGCAATGGGAAATCCAGCTAGTCCATCGTTATCGAATCTGGTTATGACTGAAATAATAGAATCATCACTCAAGAAACTACCCTTTGTCGTCCCCTTCATTTGGTTATATGTGGACGATACCTTCCTGGCGATTCCTGATGGCACTGGTGATCTAACATTAGATATTTTCAACGAGTTTCATCCGCGACTCCAATTTACCCTAGAAGAAGAGCGAGACAGAACGTTGCCATTTCTGGATGTCAGAGTGTGTAGGCTGGACAACGGTCTTCTGCGAACGAAATGGTACACCAAACCAACGGATTCTGGGCGTATACTGAACATCAATTCATGCTGTAGTTTCTCGTATAAAATGTCCATTATAAAAAACTTGATTTTCAGAGCGAAAAATCTCAGCAGCACAGAATTCCATGGCGAGACTATGAGGGAGATTAGGACGATACTGAAGAGAAACCACTACCCAACATCACTTACCAGAAGAGTTCTGCATGCGTATGATCCATTCAAAAGACGAAATTCCGATTCTGAAAATGGTTATGTCAGGTACTTGAGGTTTCCTCATATACCCGGACTTACCTGCAAAATAAGGCAACTCATAGAGGGCACATCGGCGGATACTAAGCTGGTCACCTACAACATACAAAGCTGTGGATCACTCTACACACAGCTGAAAGACAAAACTCCAACACTTCATTGTAGCAACTTGGTGTACAAGATTCCTTGCTCCGATTGCCAAAAATGTTATATTGGCCAGACTAAACAACTGTTGAAAAATAGGATTCAACAACACAAGCACGATTGCCGCCAAATTCACAGAGACAATGAAAGAAAGACTGCACTATCTGAACACCACCTAGAAGAACATCATCAGTTCGATTTTGAAAATGTGACCATTTTAGACAAAGAAAAACATTGGTTAAAGAGAAATATTAGTGAGATGGTGCACATCAAGTTAAACAACTCTGTCAATAACAGAACAGACACACAGAATTTGGGCATAGTATATGATAATATTTTAAATCTTTATAAAAACAATATCCGAGTTGTTTAGTCTGTGTACGTACATATGAAGGTTGTTTTGGGACCGCCGATGGCATCGGTTTCGTCGCGCGCTGGCTTGTTGTCTCGTTCTGGTGGAGGCCTAGTGTACTTATCGTTCTTTAGATCAAATATACCAACATCAATAATTTATCAAGAGTGCTGTCAATGTTATTTGTAAATATTTTGGGTTGTCTTCCTTAAAGAAACGCCGTTGCTAAATCCCGGAAATTCATGAACATTTTAACATCGAATGGTATACACTAAATTTTGACAGTGGTGAGAAAATAAGAAATTTCTCTGTTGTGCTAATTTTATATGGATGTTTTGATTTCATGTTGAATGTGCTGTTATATTGTTTAATTTCCCTGTTATTTGTATTTTAATCGTGATTTTGACTGAATATTCTTATATTTATTGAATGTAATTTTCAGCCCTGAGGAAGTGGAAATATAACCACGAAACGTCGGCAAAGTCATAAATAGTGTTTCAATCCCAATTAGTCCTATCAACCCTGTTAAACTAGTTTAATTATTTAAAGAATGTTCTCCCTTAGGAGATAGATATTCTGACATATTGACTCAAATAATTGAGCCGCTAGTACAGAACCGTAATGACTTATGGTATCAACAAGATGGCGCGCCTCCACACAATTCACTCAATGTGTCAAATATCCTCTACAGGCTATTTGAAGATCGATGGTTGGCGAACAATGGTCCACATCTTTGGCCACCACGTTCTCCCGATTTAACTCCTTTAGACTATTATGTTTGGGGTAGGATAAAAATATTGTCTACTCAACTCCTCTGACTGATAAAGAGGACTGCATAGAGAAAAGCGTTCAGGTTTGTTTAGATTTTTAGATTCATAATTTTGAAACTCAATTTGATTTTTAAACACTTTTGCAGATCTCTTCCTCCCGATGAAATAAGAAGAGTAACGCACGAAGCATTCCTGAGACGTATAAATAGATGTCTAGAAATTAACGGTCGAAACTTTGAGCATCTTCTCTAGTTATAACTGCGAGAGTTTGCCATGGTTCTCCTAATAGTAACTTGAAGTCGGTTTCGAGAAGGGGTGAAAAATCTACAGCATGGTTTAAATAACAGTTCCTGAAAATTTCATCTTTTTGGCGTGAAGGGAAAAGAAATAGCTGAAAATTCAAGACGAAAAACAGTTCTTTGTGAATAACTCAGAAAATATCCATTTTTGTCAAGGGTGTGATGCATACACTCACATTATTTTTCAACGTAGATTCAATATCTGCCATAAAAAATGGGGTTCTAATTTGAAAAAATTGATTTTTCACGATTTTGTCATCCCTAACTTTGAAAGCGATGTCTTCACTCCCTGTATCATGAATCGCGATTTCGATTTCTAAAGTGGATACATCAATGTTACATCTTGAAATATCCCAAAAATGAAAATTTTCCATCCAAAAACCTCGAAGTTATTCTTGTTTCAGCGGAGCTCTATTTTCGATTTTTTTTTTCGAATTTTCCCGCTCACAGAGAATTTTCCAACGAAAACTGAAAAATGTTACATTAAAATAACTTGAAATTTTCTAAGGAATCTATTTCTGCAATAAAATGGTGTTCTAATTTGGAAAACGGAAGTTGACGTCATTTCCGGAAAAACCGGAGGTGCTCATGCCTTGAAAATATTTTAGATTCCATCAGCATCGTGAAATACTTATGAGTGCTGAATTTCATGAAAATACGTTCAGTAGTTTCCCGTATAAATATGGGTGAGGTTCCTCGTGAAAGTCCCTGTATATTTATATATATATATATATATTGAAGGTATTATTGCTGATTATTTAGATAGAGGTTCTTAATTTATTGGGAATAGCAGCAGTTGAATCAAATAATACTCTTTTTTCTTCACTCGAGCTTTCGAGACATTTATTGTCCCCCCATTTCACAAATAGAAACAAAAGCCTAATTCCTATTGAAAAATTCAAAATAGCAACAAAAAATGTGAAAACCATGAGATCAATCTTTACAAGAGTAAAAGATTCGATCAATGATTTGAATAAATCTGATATGTTATATAAAATTAATTGTATTCTTTGTGATAAATGCTACATTGGACAAACAAAGACGAAACTAAAACAGAGAATCGCCCTTCATAAGAGTAACATAAGAACATACGAAGATACATGTGCATTATCAATACATGATAATTCTGAAAATCACCAACCTGATTTGAATAATGTAAAAATATTAGAAATCGAAAAAAAAATGACAAGAAAAGAACATTTATTGAGATGTTCAGAATATGGCAACATGATAATTCTATGAATTTTAAAAAAGATATTAATAGACACAGTTCAATGTATTCATATCTGATGGACATCGATTCAATCAGAAACCACCAGATCGAGTCATTGAGAGAGGTTTATCAAACATCATTACATAGAATCATACCCTTTTAATTTTTGTGATTCGATTATTTCAAATAATTTTATTTCATAATGTCATATTGAAATTTTATCAACTTCAAAATTCAATTCACTTATGATTTCTGTAAATTAATCCCATCATTCTGAATCTTTCATGCAACTACATCTTTGAAATTCAACCTCAAATTCGTGAGTAAGATCCTTGTAACCTTGTTTTTATGTTTATCCATTGTATTTATTCAGTTCTCCTGATGAAGGGACAATAAATGTCTCGAAAGCTCGAGTGAAGAAAAAAGAGTATTATTTGATTCAACTGCTGCTATTCCCAATAAATTAAGAACCTGTATTTATTTATTTATTTATTTATTTTTTTTTAATTTCACACTTGCTCGTGGTATAAATCGAAGCCTCTCGGATAGTCTACCAAGAGAGACTCCGTTTCAATGCGGAGAGACGACTTGTCTTATTATGCCGACGGTGCCAAGTATAACCGCCTTCTGCATCCATGTTATTGTGCTATGAGGAAGTTGTAGTTCCTTCAGGTGTGTGATCGTTTTTTTAGCACTAGTCCGTTCACGCTCATTATCAAGGGCATAATTTCAACCTTCTTTTACCCCCATAACTCCTTCATCTGCCATGCCAGCGGCGTGTATTTGCTTATCTTCTCCCTGTAGGTCTTTATCATGTTATAATCTTGGGGAACTGCGAAGTCTACTATTATTGCTGTCTTCTCCTCCTTATTCCAAACCACCATATCAGGTCTGTTATGCTCAGCTCCCAAATCCGTTATTATCGAGATATCCCAGTAAATTTTTGTGTGTTTATTTTCTGTTATAGGTGCTGGGATATACATATGGTGTGGGGTGAAATGCTGGGTAAGCTGTTTCTCGATACACAGCATCTGGTGTACCACTTTCCCCATATTGTGGCGGGATAAATATTGAGTCCCTGCTAAGGAGGAGCATCCGGCTGATAAATGTTGGACTGTTTCTTCAGCTCCATTACACAGTCTGCATTTGGTGTTTTCTACTTACTTCTTCATAATATGATGGGTATAGTTCCGTGTAGGCACCACCTGATCTTGGATGGCGAATATGGTTCCTTCTGTCTGTGGAAACAAGTAGCCCTGTGTGAGGTAGGTATTTGATGCTGGTATGTCCACTTCTTCTTGGTGCAAGCTCGCGTAGAACCTCCCGTGTAGCTGTTTCGAACGCCATCTCTGCCTTAGTTCTTTCTGCATTTCTTCTTTTTCAGGTCCGTCATCACTGGCTAGCTCTACGTCGGTTGGGGCACCATCCTGGTCTGCTATCCATTGGTGAACTGGTAAGTATGTTTTTTTAATACTGTTCTTGATGCTCTTTTTTTCTTTCAGGCTGGTCTCTTTCACGGATTTCAGGCCTCGTCCTCCTTCTTTTCGAGGTAAGTACACTTTTTCAATGGCGGAATTTGGATGGAGAAGACCAAATTGTGTCATTGCGCTTCTGATTTTTCTGTCTATCTGTTGTAGGTCCGTCTTTGACCTTGAGAGTACCCTGCAGTATAGGTAAACGAAGGAATAGCCCAGATATTAGAGAGTTATCGAAACACAAATACAGGCCTCACTTTATTAAAGGATCCTGTAATAAAAGATCCCTTAACGTTGGTCGGATATTTGAGCTATCGCAACGATTTATATCTTGACAACTTTATTATGACATTTCCTTTATTTTGACAGTTGTGAGAAGCTGTTTAACCTAGAAAATTGCGAGAACTGTCAAAATAAGGGATCTTTTATTTAAATACGGCTGTCCTTTATTTAAGTTAAGTACAGGAGGCCCGTATTTTATTACAGGCCACCTTAAAATCTTTTGCGAATGCGCATGAGTAAATGTCAAAATAAGGGAAACTTTATTTAAGTTAGGCCTCTATTTGCGTTTCGATAACTCTCTATTAATAGCCATGATTTTGTTTTTTGATGAGAGATGGGATTTCAGTATAATCTTTGTTCTTCTCATTAGTTCTATTTCTATTTATATATATATATATATATATATATGGATTCGTAGTGCGTTGTGACCTCCGTTAAGTTCAGTGGGCGACCTGACCTCCGGGTGAAGGAGTGGTGTGATTGAAATTTTTTTTGTCAATAGATTTAGAGGGGAAGGCAAAAAATATATGGACCTTGAGAGGGGAAAAGATTTTGCTCGAAAAAATTTTTTTCATATGAGACAGACCTTGCTACCTCCGCTTATATTTTGTATGGGTCGTGCGCTGTGTCCTCCTGCAACGATGCCAGATTTTCGGAGGACAGAAGGTAAATTAGTTCGGAATAATCATATATGGAATGCAGCTCTTCTTTCAACACATGTTTGGAAAGACAAGTGCTTTACGCTGCTCATTCCGGAGCATCGGAATAAATAAAGAAACATCGTCTTGTGCCTGACAAAGGCTTCGTGAACTAATGGTCCCTATACACGGCTATGAAATAGAACGAGAGGTTTCTCAATGTTTCAAGCATTATAAATCGAGATACTTTTTACAGAAAAAAACAAATTCTATTGAATTGGGAAACATGCAACTGAATGTTGAAAAGATGAAGAAAAGTTAATTACTCACAACATTGATGGGATTAATCATAATTGAACCTTTTTAGCCAAAACAAATATTATACGTTATATTAAATTATAAAAACCATTAGATAACCTTCAGTTTTCTATTCCTTCAATACACGGTTGGAAAATTTTCGATGTTTCCGCCCTCCCAAAAATTTGGTTTCGTCTCGTTGCTGGACATCTTTAACGATATTCAATGAAGAATATTATACCTCTGAAGAACAATAATGCTTTCGGAGTATAATATGAAAGTCTATGTTTTCGTTAGTTTGTTTATTTGTCTTCACAGAAATCGGGAAGCAAATGCCTTGTCTGATTGTGGAATTGATTCTAATATACTCAACGAGGAAATGGGGCAAATATAGAATTTTCATGAACAAGTTGTTATATGAACCATTTGATTCATGGCTTTTACGGACGACGCTGGATGAACTACAAGAGATAGTGGAACTCGAAAGGGACATTTTTGTAGTGTAGTAAAAGTCCGCGACTACATATGTCTAACTCTCATCGAGAATAACCCTCGATAACCAATTTTAACATATTCAATTCAATCCAAATCAATGTTCAATTTTAAGGGACCTTTTGACTGGTATGGAATGAATTAAAATTTAAATAAATATGACTGTTATCATTCCTTATAAAAAATGCTTTTCAAAGCATAGTTTCCTGAAGAATATTTCCCGAGATATGACGAGAGGCTGAAATAAAAATTTAGACAAGAAATAAAATTTACGATCTATCGTAATGAAGCGTTCTAACGCTTCATTTGATTGATTCTAACGAATCATTTGATAACTTGATATTGTTTCAAGTTTTCTCCATCATTGAGGTTTAAGATTTTTTGATATTGATAATAATTGTAATTATTTTTTGATTTAATTTTTCATATTGAGATTTTTTGATTTTCTGTTCTCACGTTCATCTAATGCACAATATCTGCAAGTTGAAGCATCTAATGAAAAGAAGCATAATATAGTGTACGTGTACAGGGTTAATATTGGTCTTAAAAAAAAGTTTAAATGAGCAAAATTGACGTACCTATTTTTCATGGGCATTCAGAATTCAGTACTAGGAAATGCAGTTTTCGTAAACCTAAAAATTTGTTCTAAACTATTGTTTTCTAAATGGTACAGTACGTGATCAGGCATTCAAAGTTTTGTGAATCCCACCTTGAAAGTGGTTTTCCGTCTATGATCATTTCAAATGAAAAAGGTCCCTCTTATTTTTTAAATTTGCAATATGATTAAATTAAAATTGATATGATGAATAATGAGTAGTAAGGACCTCTTGAAATATTGACCTTTGAAATTAGCATTTTTAGTGTACCAGGGGCGGACTAGGTTGTACATTTGAAGCTTACATTATCCCTGTATGATAAGGGATACCTTATCATACGAATGATTTGAATACCTTGAATATTAAGCTCAGGAAAATGTACTTTTGTTCATTGTCGATAAAATGAACCGTTCTCGAAAAACAAAATATCAAGAGAACCTAGTCTGCCTCTAGTAAACTAAAGAAGCTCGTTTAAATTGAGTGTTTTAAAATGTCCTAACTACTGTTCATTATAACAAAGTAGCTCCAACCCGCGGCTCCGCTCGCGTATTATTTCAATTCAAAACAGTACTGATTGGTCCACAACCACACATTCATAACTCGTATCGAAGCAGAGTCATGCACTTGACTACGTGACAAAACGATCTCGATTAGATTCAACAATATCTTGCATAAATTCGCATTCGTTCAATCTGCTGTAACTTTTAAGGTATCCATTAGAAAACTATACGGTAAGGGGCATTTTTCAATTGAAAAAATAAAAACACAAGACTACGTTCACAATATTTTAATAAATCAAACATCTAATAAGTCGACATGTTTCGGGTTTTATCCCATTCTCAAGACTGAAAAGTAAACGCATAAGTCAAAGAAATAAACATCGAACAACAGATGTTAAAACCGGAGATAAGCAGAAATCTAATTGATCGTTAACAATTGGTTGTTTATATTTTGAAGCAGAAAATATTTCCAAAATTTCTAGAAGATCTAGGCGTCTGCTTTCTTCCCCTTCATGCAATATTCTTGTTTTATTAAAATCTATGAAATGGTTACAAGTGATACAATGATCAGAAAAACCAGTTGTTAATTTGTTTTGAAGAATTAACTTTCTATGTTCATCAACCCTTATCTTAAGAGAACGATCAGTCTGATCTATGTAAAAAGCTGGGCATTCGTCACAAAAAATTTTATAGACTCCACTTTTTTCAAAAGCTGTTTAACTATTCTTTCCATTACAAAACATTGATTTTAAGTTTTTCTAGTTGGTACATACAATGTCAATTTTATTTCGTCTTAATCTACTACAAATATTGTCGCTTATTTGTGGGATATAGTTTATATAAGCAAATTTATCAATACAGTTATTAATTTGGTGGGGTATATACTTGATAATAGTATTTGATATTGTTTTCTGTCAATTAATTTATCTATAATATTGGGAGACAAACCATTGTTCAATGCCAATGTCCTCAACACTTCCACTTCTTCTTCGAAATTAGCTGTTGAAAGTGGTATTGATATTAGACGGTGTACCAGGGAATGAAAAGCTGACATTTTTATTTTATATGGATGTGAACTTCTATTATGAATGAGGATGTCTGAAAAAGTAGGTTTTCTATACACATCAAATTCCATATGATCTTCTACTATTTTTATCTGAATGTCCAAAAAGTATAACGACTTATTTTCATTTTCCATTTCCAATGTGAACTGGACCGACACAAACAAAGAGTTAATCAGTTGAAAAAACAATTCAAGGTCAAAATCTGAGCCGGCCCAAATACAAAACACGTCATCTACATATCGTCTCCAGTATAGTACAAATTCAGTCACATTGTTATTAATTGACGAGAATATTTTCTTTTGCAAATGTGTCATGAATACTTCGCTTAAAAGAGGAGATAAAGGATAACCCATTGGTAGACCATATACCGTTGATAGAATTTTCCATTGAACTTAAAATAACATAACTCTGTTCAAGACACAACTGCAAATGTTTATTTGTTCCATCTATCAATTCTGCACTGAGGGAAAAATTATCATGAAGCTGTTCGTTGATTAAATTTTTAACTTCTGTATGAGGTATTGATGGGAATAAATTTACTACATCGAACGAAATTAACCTAGCATTCGGAGGGATTTTCAGTGACTTTAATTCATCTGTAAGTTGGATTGTGTTTTTGATGGAGTAAATTGGTTCATGTTGAATCATTTATGGTAAAATAGAATTCAGATATCCACAGAGTTTTGAAGCTGTTGCATGAGTATAGGAAACAATGGGTCTCATAGGACAATTCTCTTTATGGATTTCAGGTAGAGCATATAATTGCGGTATTCTTGGATTCATTATCGTCAAAGGAAAAGTTATTTAAGATAATACGTTTGGGCAATTTTTGATATACTTTTTGAGTGAATTTTGGAATTTCGATGTTGGGTCAACTCTCAGTTCTCGGAAGTTATCAGAGTTCAACAATAATTCTGTTTTTTGTAAATAATCAGTCTTGTTCAAAATTGTAACTGTATTGCCTTTGTCAGCTTTTGTAATTATCAGATCATTCTCAGAGGCTTTCTGTTTGATTTGTTTCAAAACGGCAACTTCGATTTTATCCTGTCTAATACGAGCATTGGATATCATTCTCGCACAAACAGATTTTTCAAAGTTTTGTATCTCAGGAGTTTCGATCTTATTTAAAGCTAATTCTACATTAACTGCTAAATGTTTGAGGTCCTCATAATTAAACATATTCGGACAGTGTTTCAAACCTTTTTCCAATAATCTTAATTCAGCTTCTTCGAAATGTACTTCTGTAAAATTCTTCACTTTTCCATAAAACTTCATTGCACTTTCACTGGCGCGCATCGACAGATTAGGCTTGAATTTATCCTTACAATGCATAAGAGATTCGAGCTTTCTCTGCGCGCCAGTGAAAGTGCAATGAAGTTTTATGAAAAAGTGAAGAATTTTACAGAAGTACATTTCGAAGAAGCTGAATTAAGATTATTGGAAAAAGGTTTGAAACACTGTCCGAATATGTTTAATAATAAGGACCTCAAACATTTAGCAGTGAATTTAGAATTAGCTTTAAATAAGATCGAATCTCCTGAGATACAAAACTTTGAAAAATCTGTTTGTGCGAGAATGATATCCAATGCTCGTATTAGACAGGATAAAATCGAAGTTGCCGTTTTGAAACAAATCAAAAAGAAAGCCTCTGAGAATGATCTGATAATTACAAAAGCTGGCAAAGGCAATATAATTACAATTTTGAACAAGACTGATTATTTACAAAAAACAGAATTATTGTTGAACTCTGATAACTTCCGAGAACTGAAAGTTGACCCAACATCGAAATTCCAAAATTCACTCAAAAAGTATATCAAAGATTGTACAAACGTATAATCTGAAATAACTTTTCCTTTGACGATAATGAATCCAAGAATACCGCATTTATATGCTCTACCTAAAATCCATAAAGAGAATTGTCCTATGAGACCCATTGTTTTCTATACTCATGCACCAGCTTCAAAACTCTGTAGATATCTGAATTCTATTTTACCAAAAATGATTCAACATGAACCAATTTACTCCATCAAAAACACAATCCAACTTACAGATGAATTAAAGTCACTGAAAATCCCTCCAAAAGCTAGGTTAATTTCGTTCGATGTAGTAAATTTATTCCCATCAATACCTCATACAGAAGTTAAAAATTTAATCAACGAACAGGTTCATAATAATTTTTCCCTCAGTGCAGAATTGATAGATGAAACAAATAAACTTTTGCAGTTGTGTCTTGAACAGAGTTATGTTATTTCAAGTTCAATGGAAAATTCTATCTACAGTTGGATGGTCTACCAATGGGTTCTCATTTATCTCCTATTTTAAGCGAAGTATTCATGACACATTTGCAAAAGAAAATATTCTCGTCAATTAATAACAATGTGACTGAATTTGTACTATACTGGAGACGATATGTAGATGACGTGTTTTGTATCTGGACTTGCTCAGATTTTGACCTTGAATTGTTTTTCCAACTGATTAACTCTTTGTATGTGTCGGTCTAGTGCACATTGGAAATGGAAAATGAAAATAAGTCGTTAAACTTTTTGGACATTCAGATAAAAATAGTAGAAGATCATATGGAATTTGATGTGTATAGAAAACCTACTTTTTCAGACATCCTCATCCATAATAGTAGTTCACATCCATATAAAATATAAATGTCAGCTTTTCATTCCCTGGTACACCGTCTAATATCAATACCACCTTCAACAGCTGATTTCGAAAAAGAAGTGGAAGTGTTAAGGACATTGGCATTGAACAATGGTTTCTCTCCCAATATTTTAGATAAATTAATTGACAGAAAACAATATCAAAAACTATTATCAAGTATATACCCCACCCAAATTAATATTGTATTGATAAATTTGCTTATATAAACTATATTCCACAAATAAGCGACAATATTTGTAGTAGATTAAGACGAAATAAAATTGACATTGTATGTACCAACTAGAAAAACTTAAAATCAATGTTTTGTAATGGAAAGGATAGTTAAACAACTTTTGAAAAAAGTGGTGTCTATAAAATTTTTCGTGACGAATGCCCAGCTTTTTACATAGGTCAGACTGGTCTTTCTCTTAAGATAAGGGTTGATGAACATAAAAAGTCAATTCTTCAAAACAAATTAACAACTGGTTTTTCTGATCATTGTATCACTTGTAACCATTTCATAGATTTTAATAAAACAAGAATATTGCATGAAGGGGAAAAAAGCAGACGCCTAGATCTTCTAGAAATTTTGGAAATATTTTCTGCTTCCAAATATAAACAACCAATTGTGAACGATCAATTAGATTTCCGCTTATCTCCGGTTTTAACATCTGTTGTTTGATGTTTATTTCTTTGACTTATGCGTTTAACTTTTCAGTTTTGAGAATGGGATATAACCCGAAACATGTCGACTTATTACTTGTTTAATTTATTAAAATATTGTGAACGTAGTCTTGTGTTTTTATTTTTTCAATTGACCAAAGATGTTTCACCAAGTGTTGAGCGAGGAAACAATTTCGTTAATCAAGGGGCATTTTTCATCAAGAATAAATGTCGCAGATAACAATCACATTCATTTTTATAAGAATTCATTCCATGTCAGTCGGGAGTCCTCTTCAAATTGAACATTATTCTGAATTGAATTGAAAATGTAAAAAATGGTTATCGTTGGTTGTCCTCAGCATTTGGACATATGCCGTCGTGGTCTTTCATATAGAATTTTTCGAACACTACAAAATTGTCTCTGACTATGTTTCTCTATCCCTTATAGTTTACACAGCGTCGGCCGTGAAAGCCTGATAAAAACGACTTTCTCATGAAAGCTCAATATTTTTTCTCATTTCTTCGTGACATAGGAATGTGAACCCTACATGAAAACCCCCCAAAACATATTCATGTGAAAGTTTCATCAACGGACATTCACATTTATATTAGTATATGGATAGATTTTCTTCAAATCATACTTGTTAGTTTAAAATTTATTCCAGTAAACTAGTTTTTCAGTGGCGTCATTTGGGAGGCCGTATATCCGTAGGGGGATCCGCTAGGAGAAAAAAATTATGGGAATATGTCATATTATTTTTTCAAACTATACATGATACGAATGATGTAAAAAAAAGAATAACGTTAGCAAACAAAAATTTTTCCCGCGAAGTGTTGAATTTCAATATTCACACAAATGAGCTGCGACATTCAAACAATGGGAAATCCGAGGGGAAATCACTCCTTCCCATACAACCATTCACAAAATACATTGGGACTTCTTCTATATTCCCGAAATTCAAATATCACCGCAATGACATCTCGATGACCTTGGCTGTTCTAACGGGCCAAAATTCAAAATCTGTTATAACGTGCATTCAAAAAAATTCGGTGTCAAGTAGGTTACTGGGAAAAAATGGCACGTTGGGATATTCTACTTGACAGTTATTGTTCAGAATGTAGGTGATACCGATAATATTGCATAAAGATACTCCAGTATTTTCTGACGAAATGCACAGGGTATTTTTTAAGGGAGAAGTTTTTTTTTGACAGGTAGTAGAACTCATCAAAATCAATCATTCAAACTTCTATATTGCTCACCTGTTATGAATCAATGCCGCCGCGATTTTAGGAAGTTGAGCATCAAATAAAATACTCACTCGACTTTTTTGCGATCTGTTCGACGCTTTTAAATTTTTAGTAAACATGTAGAATTATTTTTCAACTTCTATCTGGCGATTTTTTCTGAGAGAAATAGTTAATTCCAAAGTGGGGACAGAAAAATTTCTTTGTTAAACAAAAATTCACAAATCCAGCTATAAAACTCGTCTAAATTGTTTTCATGAATTGGTCGTGATGATCATTGTTCGATCAAATTGAATACATCATCGAATTCGATCAATTTGAATCATATCAACAGGTCACTATTGGAATAAATCTGCAGCATATTTCAAAACTGATGTTCGAACATAATCAATATAGAAGAAGTTTCAATACGTTCGAGTCAGATTTGGACTTGGCATTTCTCACATTTGCGGGTAACTCTGGTTCAAATAAATTGGGAAGAGTGAATATTCAAAATGTTTTCATGTTGAAGAGGTCTATTACCTGTCAATACAAAGCGTTACATTTGAAGACACCGTATGTATTCAGATTCATTAGAGAAAAGGATTGTATCTAATTTAATAATTTAGATTTCATCAAACAAATGTTCATATTTTACATCTATATTGGGGACAAGCTATATTCCCCGTTTAGATAAAAAAAGCTTCCATTCTCTTTCAGTTATGCGTGGATGGTACAAAATGAATACGTTGGACGATGGAAAACAAGCATATATGAATTCCCTCATAGGACGAAGTTAAAGCTTGTCTTCCTAATGCATCACACCATTCCACTTGAAAAAGCGATAAAATAACCTTTGAGATATGCCACCTGTTGACATCTGCTCTGAGGGTGTACCAATACACATTGTTGCCATTTGCGGAGGAGGATACGTCTTTCGAGTCTCTCAGAGTTATTCATCCATATATGGCGCAGCACACTAGCGCCCGTGATATATACCCGAACTAAAAGATTGTTCAGTACATAAACAGGGTGCCTTGTGACCTCGAAACGATTTTTTGATATGTTGATCCTTGAGTCATCCTGATTCCAACAAGCTAAAAAACCAGGCGATACGTTGTCACCTCCGAAATCGGAGGTGACAGCGTTATATATGAGGTCAGAGCGTAAAACGAGTTTCTGTTTTGGAGGTGAAAATGACCCTTTATAACTATATATATATGTATATATATTTATATATATATATATATATATATATATATATAGATATATATATATATATATATATATATATACATATTTATATATATATATATATATGTCGTTGAAGGCGAAACTAAACTCCGGGGCCCTGTTAAATGCAATAAACTCATGGGTTCTGCCCAGCGTGGTGTACTCATTCGGCGTGATAAAGTGGTCCCAAACTGAAATCGAGGAACTCAGCGTTAAAATCAGAACAACCCTAACAAAATTCGGTGTCCACCACCCCCACGCCTCAATTAACAGATTATACATCCCACGAAAAGAAGGTGGCAGAGGCATGCAACACCTTGCAATAGTCCATGACCGAGTACTGAGAGGCCTAAGAGAATATTTTATGAATACCAATAACTCACCTTTCAAAAAGACGATATGTGAAGCTGATGAAAAAATTACACCCTTAAATTTGTCGTCTGCAACTGCACCACTTCTGGGTGTTACCGTGGAGAATTTTCGCGAAGAATGGTACTCTAAACCACTGCATGGCAGATATCCAAGAAACCTGAGAAGTAAAGCAGTGAATGAAAAGGAATCAACGACATACCTCACATCTGGGTACCTGTTCCCCGAGACCGAAGGCCGAATTCTGGCAGTGCAAGACCAGGTTGTTGGCACTAGAGCTTTTCTAAAGCGCATCGCTGGGCAGAACTTACCATCTGACCAATGCAGGAGATGCAACCAAGCTACTGAACATATTCAGCATAGTACCTCCTCGTGCCCCATAATGGCCCCAAGAGAATACCTGGAACGCCACAACGCAGTTTGTAAGATATACCACCAGGCAATTGAAATATCAATTGGATTAATAAAGGATATTACAAAGAATCATACTTACCTGCCGAGTGACGTTCTGGAGAACGATAGATATAAACTGTACTGGGACACATCAATAACAACCGATAGGGCGGTGCAGCACATTAGACCGGATATAGTTCTGTTGGATAGGGAAAAGAGTGAGGTCAAGATCATTGATGTGACAATACCGGCAGATGAAAATTTAGAGAGATCGTACACCGAAAAACTCACCAAGTATCATGACCTTGCATTTGAGATGAAAGAGATATATAGGTTGAAAACGACATCTATCATTCCCTTGATTTTGTCTGTTAATGGACTGGTTGAATCACACCTCCCCGAGAATACCCTAAGGTTAGGTTTGGAAGAACGCCTCATTAGCATGGCTCAAAAGGAGGTTATTCTGGGGACAACCAGAACGGTGAGAAAATTCCTGACAAGCTCGTAGGGGTATCTTGGCATAACTTGTGTACTGGTGTTAAAAAAAAAGTATATATATATATATATATATATATATATATACAGTGTGACACAGACTCATGGTACACCCCCATTTTCTCCTTTGTTTCTGTAGTAATATTTTTGAAATTTGGAACATTCAATATACTTACTATAGGGCACTTTTTGACATATTCAGAAAAAAATCCAACTTTCGATTTTCAAATGGGACACCTGGTATATTATTACATTTTTTAAATCTCTATAATTTTACCAATCTAATGATACCTTGATATTTCATTCGTCAGAACGCCCATTTTATTTTTCGATCTAGAGAGCCATGAAATCCCTAAAATTATTCCAAATAATCAAAATAATGCTACACTATAGTAATTTAAAAAGTATCGTGGTTCGGAATACGTGCCAAAAAAGTAAACTAAAACCTTTTTTCACTCGAAACTCCGTTTTGTCGAATGGTAGCATAATGGTACTCTGACGTCATTCGAAAGTACCATCGGTGGGGTATCCATCCATATCAACTATTTTTCTGTCTAACCAATACGAACACGATAATGGAGTTTAGACAAGTTTAAGTATCTTCTCGGTTCAATCCAAAGTTGATGTCATTTCCGGAAAAACCGGAAATTGGATTTTTTTCTGAATATGTCAAAAAGTGCCCTATAGTGAGAATATTCAATGTTCCAAATTTCAGAAATATAGCTACAGAAACAAGGGAGTAAATGGGGGTGTACCATGAGTCTGTGTCACCCTGTATATATATTAGACTGTTTCAAAAAAATTGACATTTTTTGTTTTCACGAAACTTCCCCCCCTAATTATTTTCAGGGTATCGAAAAGAGACCTCTATGAAAATATCAGCTTCAAATAATAATATTTAGAAGTAACTCATCAATTATTTCTATTTTTCCTACTAATAACAGGGAAAAAATTTCTTTTATCAATCAAAAATTTATAGAGCAGAAACCAATAGACGGATTTCTTAGTGTGATATATTTTCGTGTAGACAATCAGATACTCTACAAAAATGACTGTTTCGATATTTCGATTAAACTGCCCCTTCAAGAGTTATTCGATTCGATGGTAATATTGAAGTATTTTTGAAGAGAAAAATTATTCAAAAAAATCTATTCTGTTTGTTTTCACGAAACTTCATTTCTAATCATCTTCAGGGTATCAAAAAAAGGCGCGTCTGTGAAGATATTAGCTTTGAATATTAATATTTACAGGTCGCTCAGCGATGATTTCTGTTTCCGCAGGAAAAAAATTTCTTTTTTCAATAAAATTTTCGTGTAGGCAACTAGATGCTCTACGGAAATATCTCACACGATATTTCGATAAAATCGCTCGTTCAAAAGTTATTTGAACTTTTTCTTCAAAAATACCTCTATATTAATACCTAATATTCAGGTATTTTAGAAAAAAAGTTCGAATAACTTTTGAACAAGTGGTTTTATCGAGATATCGTATGGATCATTTTCGTAGAGTATTTAGTTCTCTACAGTATCATACAGTGGAATCCGTTCATTGGTTCGTGAACAACAATTTTTTTATTGAAAAAAGAATTTTTTATCTTGCCATCAGCAGCGAAAATAAAAACCATCGATGAGCGACCTCTAAATATTAATATTCAAAGCTTATATTTTCACAGACGCTTTTGGTCGATGCCCTGAAGATGATTAGAAGGCGGATTGCGTGAAAACAAGTAAAGTCGATTTTTTTGAATAATTTTTTTCTTCAAAAATACCTCAATATTAGCATCGAATCGAATGAATTTTGAAGAGGCCGTTTTATCGAAATATCGTAAGGGACATATTTGTAGTGTATCTGATTGCCTACACGAAAATGTATCACATCACACAAAGAAATCCGTCTATTGGTTTGTGTTCTAGGAATTTTTTTTTAAAAAAGAAATTTTTCCCCTGCTATTAGTAGGCAGAATAGAAATAATATATGAGCGACCTCTAAATGTTATTATTTAGAGCTGATATTTCCACAGTGTTTTGTTTTCGATACCCTGAAGATAATTAGGGGGGGTTTCGTGATAACAAAAAAAGTCGATTTTTTTGAATCAGTCTAATATATATATGATTATTATGAATATTTATATCATCGTTGTTGTTAGCCGAAGAAACAGGTAAAATTCACAATGTGCTATTTGCTCAACTTCAAACGCTAAGATAAGAATGAAGTTATAATATTCTCACTTGTTCGGACGACGAAAAGAACAAAATCAATTACTTCTTCTCCTTCGTGAGGTGCCTTCTCCAGGCTGAATTGAGGTCTAGAGGCTCTTTTTTCATTCGAGTACAGGATAAGAGACTCAAACTTCAAGACATGCTGTCAAATATGTCGCGAGTGGACAAGGAAGTTCTCTAGCCCTTGGAATATTGGGTATTGGATTTTCCAGATGTGTTGTCTCTAACTCATTGAGGTTTCCACAGACAACCAGGGTATGTTGAACATCAACATCTGTGTTCCTTCACCAACCGTATAAAGGCTTGCCAGAAATCAGCGATTTTATTATTTTATAAACAGATGATCATTCAAAACACCAATCACCAGTCACATCTGTTTTCCCTCAAGGTTCAGGAGTTGTTCGACCTCAGACCCAGAGGAAGATTTCCCAATGAGAAGCCTTGACTGCCTAAGATCACTTCCCCTGCTCCATTCAGGGAAAAATTTTCTGTCTAGCCATCTCCTGAAGAACTCCTAAAAGTTGTACGATAGTGGTGAAGCGTCGACTCCCAACCAGTGAAAGCTGATTGTGTCCCTGCTCATCCATACATCCGCCCTCTCATAGCCAGATCTCAGTGTGAGCCGGAAACCAAATAACTTTGAGAAAGTTTCATTAGCCCAGCTCATAGAGATTCCCTGCATTCTCCTAGTAGTAGTTGACCTCTGTCTTAGCGAGGGATTTTTAGTGTTCACTGACTCTCACAACATGAGTTTCTTGGAGTACCATCAACGGATGTTTGGGATATTCTCCAGCGTGCGGACAAAAACAACATAGGGTTCAACCTAACTTGGAAAGAGGTAATTGGAAAGGCCGAGTTGGGTATGCAGGTTATTTTGGATTATCTGAGTCAGAACCTTCTGAGTTTGAATAAACTTAAAACTAAATTCATGACTTTCTCAGCTACAATTATTGCCCAACCACATCTTGATCGACTGAAGATACATGATTCTGAATGCAGAGATTTTAGGAATTGTGACTGTTGTTCTATTGGAAATGCCAAGGTGATAAGATATCTTGGAGTTGAATTGGATCAACATCTAAAGTGGAATGAACATATTGAATGTTTGACTAGAAGACTCAGATCCTTGATCCACAAATTTTATTGTTTGAGGGAGATATTAAATAAAAGAGATTTGTTGAGAGTTTACAATTCACTTGTTGAATCGATATTGAGGTATTGTATCATTATTTGGGGCGGTTGCTATGAAAATGCTATGTATCCCCTTCAGATAGCTCAAAATACTATCCTTAAAGTAATTCTGCGTAAAAACCGACTTTACCCTACTTTAACACTATATGAAGAGGCGGATGTACTGAGTGTAAGAAAACTCTATGTTTATCAATCGATATTATGGATCTCGAAAATTTATAACCCACGGATGTCGTGTTACAATACTAGACAGGCTGATCACGTGGAGGTTCCTTTTTACAAAAAAAATTTCACACAAAAATGTATCCACTATTATGCTCCGAAAATGTTTAACCTATTACCGGGGGATATTATAAAACTGGTTCCGTCCAGATCTTTTAAGGTAAGGATGAAAGAATACATTAAGTCAAATGGTGAGACATTCATGAGAGTCTTTAAATGAGGCTGTTATGCAGGCGTTTTCTGATTTGTGTAGATTTTTTTTTTTTTTTTCTTTTTTCTCTCTGTTCTCGATTCTTCTGAGCGGCGTTTATTGCAGGGGTGTGCACACGACTTGTGATGGCGAATTACATAATTTTGTTTCAGTCTCGGAAGTTTGTCACACACAAACCATTAGTTTAGGTGACAGACTTAAATATATATTATCGAAAAAAAAAAAAAAAAAAAACCTGTACAACAGAAGAGTTCTTCTCTAGAGGGATGCTCAGTTTGAAACAAGGCCCCACAATCCCGACAGCAGTTTCGATGACGACACAAAGTCGTCAGTGAACCAAGTGAGGCCTTTAGGATGAACAGATAGCCGATTTTGACCATAGGCCTCTATCTGGAACACTCTGTAAGGTAGTTTACTAGGGGTATTCAGTGGTTGACACCATCCTAGAAAATAGTTATTAACATGATTTCAACCAATGTTCATTCGATCCGGAAGAAAGAGAACACAATAAAAAGCTAATCAGTTATATTCCAACTTTCAAATACGCGATGAACTCGAATACCAAAATGTGATGCTTTCAGAAAGTGATAGACAACCTTTGTCAATTAAGTGTGTAGAGTGTTAATCACTATCGGGATGTCAACGACTATACCTCTTAACCTAGGTGATAGCAAGCTGAATTTTTCATTATCGATAATGGAATAGAAATCAAGAGAAGTATATTTAACATTTGTATGATGTATTGATTGAAGGTACTATTATAAATTTGGTAATTATTCAGAACTAACAGAATCGTACTTCATCTTTTGTCGAATATGATTGAAAAATTACTTGGACGCTTGTTTTTATAGTATAGTTGCTTATTATCTCGAAGTTTTGAACGGTAGCCATATCCATGATTTCCAGGAGTGGCATAGCTCATTATGAAAGTTCAAAATGGCTATATCTTCTTATCTATCTAAAATACAGGGTGTCCCACGAGGAACTTCACATACTCCTGCCATATATAGGATCTTCCATCAGCATCACGAAATGGCCCTTCAAAAATGTCTATCAATCCTGATCTTGCTCCAGATAATGTTTTCCCAGATTTCATTTCTATTTGTATGCAGTAAACCTAAAATGATTCATTTCAATACATAAATTTTGTCACAATTCAGAAATATTAGTTCCGAACTGGGACAGTAGACTGCCGGAGTTCCAGACTGAGAGTAAACCACCGAAATAGTGTAATCGTCGAGATCAAAATTGATGCAATACGATTTCGGAGTTGATTCGCCTCATCACTGCAACATAATTCCCCAACTCGACGACTAACACTTTGAAGCAGGGGCGTTCATAGCACCACCGGTGACATGTTTCAAGTAAGATATTATTGAAGCGACACCAAGTGATGCATGTCTGAACTACATCCCACGTGGTACTCAAAATATGGATCCTCGCGTATATTCATTTCTCCCATCGAGGCTTTTCGCATTCAAAGTGTTTGTGGTAAATTATTTTGCACTGATGCAACACCGAAACCGGTATGCGTCTATTCTTTTTTCGACGAAATAGTGTTATTTCAGTGGTTTACTCTCAGTCTGAATCACCGCCAGTCTACAGTCCCAAGTCGGAATTAATATTTCTGAATTATGACAATATTTATGTATTACTGATGGGCTTATCCTCAAAGTGTGGACCTATTCCCTCATTGATTATAAGTACCTGGTTTGACCGATTTTCGGTCGGTTTTTTTGTTTTGTTAGAGCACGTTCTTTGAAATTTGAATTTAGTATAAATGAGTATATGAAATAAAAATAAAGCCTTTTTCGACATAATGATAAAATAACTAAAATTGGTTCATTTAGATAAAAATTGTGAGTCTAGAAAATAGGTTTATTCCTACACATTTTTGGCATTAAATCAAAGAATTGATGCATTAGGGTATGCTTGAGCAAACAATCTCTTTCGGATATGATGAGGATTCCCATTCTCATTTCTATTTGAAAAATTGACTTCCCACAAGTTCGTCGCTTGATTCTCGAAAAGGCGACGTATAATATGCCATGCATGAATGAACTGGACTTTAAGTCAACTGCAACAAATTCGAAAGTTGTGCCTTGAGAAAAGCTTTTAACGTTACCGCATCACGATATTAGAGAGTTGAAGTGAGCACATCACGTAAGCCCGAACGCAAAGGTTAACGTGAGACTGTGACTCATATATGGAATTTTGCAAATTTTCCTTTTTCGATAAATTGTGCCCATTTTGTGCCAATTCGTGCTGTGAGTTACGAATTTTGTGCCCATTCAGTTTTCGAGATATTTCGAATTTTCACTATGACTCACCAACTTGACGCTGTGACTCACTGTGAGTAGATGAATTCGCATAAGGAATACGGTAGAGGTGCATAAACTTATACATGGATTTTGAAAATTTTTTTTTTAGATAAATTGAGCTCATTTTGTTGCAATTTGTGCCGTTTATTATGAATTTTGTGCCCATTCAATTTCCGGGATATTTCGAGTTTTCACTGAGTCAAGCGTCAAGTTGGTGACTCATATGTAATTTCCGAAAATTTCTTTTTTCGATAATTTGTGCTCATTTTGTGTATATTTGTGCCGTATGTTATTCTTAACATACTGCACAAATTTCGTTTTGTGCCCGTATAGTAGTAGATATTTCAAGTTTTCACTGTGAGTCAACAACTTGACGCTGTGACTCACAGATGGAATGTTTGAAATTTTCTTTTCCCTATGAACTCTGTTCATTTTGTACCAATTTGGACCGTATGTTGTAAATTTTGCGCCCATTCAGTTTTCGAGATTCGAGTTGTCACTGTGAGTCAACGCTGTGACACACATATGGAATTTTGGAAATTTTCTTTCATCGATAAATTGTGCTCATTTTGTGCCAATGCGTGTGCCGTATGTCATAAATTGTTTGCCCATTCAATTTTCGAGATATATCGAGTTTTCCATGTCAGTCATTTACTTGATGTGACAAACATGTGGAAAGTTTCTTTTTTGATTAATTACGCTCAATTTGTGCCGTATGTCATGAATTATGAGCTTGTTCAGTTTTCGAAATATGTATTTAGAGTTTTCACTGTATGTAGATGAATTCTCAGGAATACGGTTGAGGTGCAAAAAACCAAGTTCCAGATGTTTTTCATGTTCAATAATACCCCATCACTTACAAAGTTCAATTCAAATAATGTTTACGTTAATATATTAATCTTAATAATAATTAATATATTAATTTTAGACGTTGACACATCAATATTATCACATATCAATTCAACAAACTATGTAACATTCTAATGAAGTTATTCAGCAACTTGTAAATAAACATTATAACAAAATTTTTTCTTCCCTTTGATAATGTTTTCAATGATAATGAACTATATAGAAAATCATGATTTATCGAATCTTTATAAGTGCCCATTTTGAAGGCAATCCATTTTAAGAACTTACGCTGTACACGTTCAATATTATTTTTGTTGACTTCGTAATAAGGTGACCAAACCACAGCGGAATACTCCACTATGCTCCGGACATTTGTGAAGTAAACAGTTTTCAATACACATATATTAGGGAAATCTCTAAGTTTTCTTTTGATAAATTCTAACATCTTTAAAGCTTTCTGGGTGATATTGAAGATATGTTGGATAAAATCTAATTTATAATCGAGATATATTCCCAGATCGTTAACAAGTAAACTTGAACTCAGTTTAACGTCATATAAGGAATAATCATACTAAATTGGAGACGTGATTCTGAAAAATCTCTTCACATTACATTTTTCTATATTGAAATGCATTTTCATTATCGATACACCATCTAGCAACATTGTTAAGATCTTCTTGATATGTGTGACAATATATGATTAAGGTTGCATTTACCTCCTAATGAAGAGCTCATCGTCGCAGACCAACTGTGCCATGGGCAATACCTTTCATTGCGACCAAAGCTAGAATAGCAGCGTACTAATTCTGGCTATAAACACACGCAGCTAACAAAAATATGGATTGTTTCAGCGGAACAAAATCGTCGGATCCCCGAGAGGAGGTATCTGCTCGAACACATCATCGTCAGAAACAGAAAAGCAAATCACGAGAAGCATTTACTTGTGCCGCATGGAACATTCGCACACTTTTAGATTCCGACACATCAGATCGGCCAGAAAGAAGGACGGTCATTATTGCTCAAGAGTTGAATCGCATGGACATAGACATTGTAGCGCTCAGTGAAACTCGATTTCTTGAGGAAGAAAGTTTAGTGGACAACGGTTACACATTCTTCTGGAAAGGTCTCCCTAAAGGATCAACAAGAATTCATGGTGTTGGCTTTGCTATAAAAAACGGCCTTGTGCCTCGACTGACCGAAATGCCCCATGGTATATCAGAACGAATAATGACTCTTAAGTATCAGTTGCAAGACCGAAGCTTCGTTCACATAATCAGTGCTTACGCTACAACATTGGATTCTGAGCAACAAATTAAAGAAACCTTTTACGAACAACTAGAACATCAGCTCAGACACATTCCAGAAAGCCACCGAATAATCTTGTTGGGTGACTTCAATGCAAGAGTGGGCAAGAACTCTGATATCTGGCCAAATGTGATAGGTAGGCACGGAGTGGGTAACATTACCGACAACGGTGAACTTTTGCTCACTAAATGCGTCGAACATGATCTGACAATAACCAACACGCAGTTCAGACAGAGAAATAAATACAAAGGCACCTGGCGTCATCCAAGATCTGGACACTGGCACATGATTGACTACGTTATTGTCAGAAGAAAATATTTGAAAGAAGTGAAAATTACAAGAGCCATAACAAACATTGACTGCTGGACCGATCACCGTCTCGTAATCTCAAAAATGATAGCCAGTCTAAAACCTCCATACCGCAAGAAAAAGCAAGCAAAAGCCAGAAAAAGAATTCATATAGAACGACTTCAATTCCCAGAAATAGGGGAAAGACTATGCCAAGAGATAGGATTGAGACTAAGTAATCTGCCTACCGACGATTTTGAGGATGTAGACACATTCTGGGCTGGTCTGAAAGTTGTGGGAGCAAAAAACAAGTATATTGGTTTTCAGAAAATCTGCAGCAAATAAAAAACCCTTTTGGACGCAAAACACAATGCGTTCAGTCAGTCCAAAACAACCCCAACAATATGAACATACAAAGAAAGATTTTGCTGAGCAGCATGATCAAAAAAAGTTCTTTGAAGCTGTCAAAAAAGTCTACGGCGTCACGCATCGAAAAGTTTGCTCAATTAAGGATGATAATGGCAACTTAATAAAAGACCTGAATCAATTGAAAGAAAGATGGAAAGAACACTATAGAACTGTTCTAAACCAACACTCTTCAACTGATGACGCTGCCATTAACTTGATACCGCAGTATGAGCCAATAATATTAATGGATGATGAAATATCTCTGGGAGAAATTCAAAAAGCAATTAACAGCCTAAAAAACAACAAAGCTCCAGGCGCCCACCAAATACCTGCGGAAATATATAAAACTCTTGTGAACCAAAACCAAACAATGGTAAACCTAAAATCCCTTTTTAATTTGATCTGGACAAAGGGTGAGGTGCCACAGGATTTCCGGGATGCACTTGTAGTCAATCTATTCAAGAATAGGGGCAGTGCTGCTGACTGTGGAAACTACAGTGGTATTTCGTTGATTCTCACAAAGGTTATGGCAGCAAGGCTGTCAGAACATGTAGACCTCATTCTATCGGAGGCCCAATGCGGATTCAGAGCAAATAGAGGTACCACAGACCTAATTTTCTCCCTCAGACAGCTCCAGGAAAAGGCAAGAGAACAGCAATCATTACTTTATATGGCATTTATAGATCTGGCAAAGGCTTTTGATTCCATCAACAGGGAGGCTTTGTGGAAGATCATGGAGCGCTTTGGTGTACCGCCGAAGTTCTTAAAAGTATGCAAAATTCTGCACGAGAATAACTGGGCAAGAGTTCTGATACAGGGTGAACCAACTGACCCCTTTCTTACACAAACGGGAGTCAAGCAAGGATGTGTACTCGCCCCAGTCTTTTTCAACATTTTTGTCACTGCGCTTTCCATGATAGCAGTTAAGTATCGATTTGACGGAGGCCTCTTTAATCTCAGAAGACTCAGAGACAGGACTAGATCGAAAAATATCGCAGGTTTACAATATGCTGATGACTGCGGTTTGTTAGCTGGGTCGTCGGAGGAGCTGCAGATTATCCTCGAAACCTGATGATGGTATCTCCCACGCTATTCGACATCTTATATAATCGATGAGCACTTGGAAAATTGGATTTGTATTTTGAAATTCCCTCAGGAACAAACAATTCAATTGCTGTATTTAAAGCACAGTAAGAATTAGAAACGGATTTCTCGACAACATCTTCGCAAATAATTTTACTCCAATCTAACCTCGATAAATATTCCTGCAAATCTAAATATTTAGCCCTTTTGAAGTCACGAAATGAGTAACCTGGTCTGACCATTTTCGTACGAGTGGAATCGATGTGAAAACATAATGCGGGATGATGACTATCGCATGGAAGTAAAATATTAGATGCCGAAAAAACAATAATGCTCTCGAAAGAAGAAATTACAAGATCCAACAACACATTATTTGAATTGGAAATATCATTCAATTGTACCATATTTAATGGTGCATCGATTGCGCGATTGCTGTGAGGGTTTTTGTTATTTTGACTGGGTTTTTATCTGGTTCAGTTTTCCAACAGACTCCCGGTAGATTAAAGTCTACTTATATATGATCTATATATATATATATATATATATATATATTGTGAGATAATTCGGTGTTGAAAAGTAATAATAATATAATGTTTCGTGGGATAGCAACACTAAGTAGGTGGTGAATCAAGAAAACTCTTTTTTAGTACTATATATATATCGTATCGTATCGTATATATATATATATATATATATATATATATATATATATATATATATGAGATCTGCGTCAGGATATACCTCGGACACATTTTCTAGGTCCTCTCAGTATTTCTCATAGAAAGATATATTGCTATTCGGAGGAAAATAAACACTCGACAATATGATATTATCTGTGCCAACATGAACCAATACAAAAATAGCCTCTACGTCATCGTGTGTTGTTGGAAGAAGCCTGGAAGAAAGGATACTCTTTATTGCTACAATCACCCCCCCCGCCTCTTGATTTGAAACTTGTTAGGGAATCCCTGTCCTTGCGATAAAAATCGAAATTAGCGATTCCCAATTCTAAATAAAATATCATAACTTGAGCTGATTACAGATAGTGAAAGACTTGCTAACATCGTGCGTAATCCCCTCATATTTTGATAATAGCAGCATAAAGAGTTGTACCTTAGGCTCGAACTGGTATCAATACAGTCTGTGAATTCGTCAGGAAGACGAATTTCCCCTTCAGCCTTACAGGTATCATCTAAGGCTACAGGAATCTGAGAAGCGTTGCAATTTTCTTTAGTAGATGTTCCGAAATGTCCGCAGTGATATTCCTTCGGGCCATGATTCTGGACTGAGTAGCTCTTTAATGTTCACATCTCTGCTCCCCACCTTGAAAGATCTTTAAGTGCTGCTCTTGGATTTCAGATCGAAACACAGAATTTCCTTTTTGGGCCATTTCTCTTCCACATACGATTGAATGTTGGATGCAGTTGTTTCTCTTGATAGACCTCCAATCCAGATCCAATTTCTACTAGGCGGTGCTGGTGTGATACTCAAGGGCGTCGCTAGAGATTTTTTCTGGGGGGGGGTAAAAAAAATAAGAATGTAGTATAATTGTCATGATATGTTTCTATGTAATGATTGTAATCCTCATTTTTCGAAGGTAAATATTTTCCTGGGGGGGTAATTACCCCCATTACCCCCCCCGTATCGACGCCAGTGGTGATACTGATATTCGGTTTTCCCTTGCCGTGAACTGCCGGGTCCCCAACATTCAGCTTCTTTGGATGGGCCGGCTTAGGTTGCTCCACCACCTTCTCGGCACGGGCTGAGTTTACAACTTTCGTTTTTTTGGATTGGATAGGCTGACCAACATATCTAGTCTTACCGATTGTTCTTGATGTGGTATTTGTTGTAGTCGGTGGAGGATGTTTTTTTTTCTACAACTGGGATTACCTTTGTAACTGGCAGTCCGGTATTTCTGAGATCGTCAGATGTCAACAAGCGAATCAAAACCTTTTTACTCTCTTTCAATGTAATAATTTCATCTTTGAGAGCGTTGAACTTGATCTGGAACCCCTTTATTAAAGATTCGGAGTGTTTCTTGTGTTTCTTCATTAAGGTCTCAAAAAATTCATTCTCAGGTCTTACATTTTTGACCTCCAGGGTCTCACTAACGAATCCAGTTCTCACTTTCTCGAGACAACCATCACAAAAAAGCAAAAATTCTTATATTCGGAAAAGACCTTTATAGCTGAATCTTTTATTTGGACGCACTTTGTGTAAAAATCCGTTGAACATGAACTGAATTTTATCGATTTTGAACTAACAATGAAGTTATCATTACATTTCCCACAGATACTCGACATAGTTATGCGTGTGTGTATGTTGTCCTTTAGGTGAAAACTATTGGAAGTTATTAAAATGTTGTAACTCAACAAGTGACTGCTATAGATCAATTAAACAGCACTACGACTATGTGACCAAAGCCAGTATGTAACTTATTTTATCAAATTTGCAGTCGGAAGATCGGAGAGATCTAAAATGCGTGCACACACACTGAACGCAACTCACATTATACATATATATATATATATATATATATATATATATATATATATATATATATATATATATATATATATATATATATTCTTATGGAAATAGAGAGCTTAAATAATACAATAAATGTTGAAACAAAAAGTACCTAAGCTGAGGTAAAAAAAGAACGGGGTATCATAACATTCTTCGTATGATACTATAGTACTATAGAATCATACGATACTATCATCACTAGTATCATACGATACTATAGAGCCAGGGGAAAAAAACCTCAGCCGGAAAAACCTGCCACCCCGTAAAAAAAATAACATAAAATATTAAATATCAGGAAAAATCTTGAAAGACATCAGTGTGAGATCATCTTCATGTTATCCGTCGATAGATTCTTCCCAACACGGCTCGCGATTCTTAATCTGAAATGAAAAAAGAAAAAAGCAGAAAAGAAACCGAATATTCAGAATGAATCAAATAATTTTGAAATTAACCACCCATTTTAGAAATGCATTCGTTACTTTATGTATAGCCTCGAAACCACCTTGAAATTTATAAATGGGACAACTATTTATAAGATGTTCTATAGTCTCCTCATTTTCCCCACACTCACAACTAGGACTCTCAACCGAATTCCATCGGAAGAGCATGCTATTGCAACGTCCATGGCCTGTCTAATGCGATTTAGAACAGACCATATTCTCCTGGGAAGGTCAAAACCAGGAACTCTGATGGAAGGATCAGAAATAAGATCTTTATTGAAAAAATTGGATACATTCCATTCAGATTGCCACATTTCTTTGTCGCTTCTATTCATATTAGTCAGAAAATTTGAACAAAAAGGTTTACGCGACTTCAATCTGGGGACCCTATTATCTGGAATATAGGTGAGTATGGGAAATGAATTTGAAAAGGAATTGAATTTGTTCCAAAAATTCAAAGCTGTTGTCTCTCTGCGAATATGGGGGGGGACAATATTTGAGAGGACTGGTAACCAAGGAGTAGGTGTAGACTTGATAGTACCAGTAAGGATTATTACGATTATTCGAAGTATTGTTGCATCAGCGCCCCATGAGGAACCAGCTAGTTTCTGAAGAATATTGTTTCGAGTTTTAAGTTTCAAACGCAGATCATCTAAATGGGCGTTGAAATTTAGAAAGGAATCAAGTTTGATTCCCAGGTATCTGGGATTGAAATTATGTTTCAAGGGAGAAGAACCGAAAGTTACACTCAACTTTCTATATTTCTGGTGATTATTCAAATGAAAACACGAAACTTATACATTATGATAATGTATATTGGAATTCGGTTGAGGTGCAGAAAACCAAGTTTCAAATATTCGGCGTTTCAAATCTTTATCATATTCAGTAATAGGTACCTGGTCACTTACAAAGTTCAATTCAAATAATGTTTACGTTAATATATATATATATATATATATATATATATATAGATATATATATATATATATATATATATATATATATATACTAGCTGACCCGGCAGACTTCGTACTGCCTCAATCGATAAATAAAAAAGCAACTTGAATATTAAAATAAACAATTCGGGTATAATACCTTCAAAGGGGACATGAAATTGTCCTGTACAATATGTGTTGCGCCAAATTATGTCGTCTGGAAACAGCTGTTATATGTTTATGGCATGATGAAAAGTAGCCTTTATCATTGCTTGGGATTTAGGATATCAAATTTCATCACAATAGGTTATATATATTAGTCTAGCAATATTAATTAACACAAAAAAATGAAGAGACATTTAGTTGTTACTGTAGAAATTATGTCAGATGGGGATTAGTCTTTATATTTTGGAATTTACTGAAATCCGGATCAAGAACAAAAAACAAAATAAAACGAATTAAAGGAAATGACATTCGTTGTTTATCGGTTTTTTTCCACCTACTGTAATATATTTCTGTAAACAATGTTACGTGATTTGTTTTGCTCAGCAAAAACATGAAGATTTTCTGATGAAGAAACACGTGAGCAAGCTACGTAGAGTTGTCCGTGGGAAAAGCATGGTGCCTAAATGTATCCCGGCCACTTTTAGAGTTTGCCCTTGCGATTTTTTGATCGTCATTGAAAATGCTACTTTCAGTGGGAACTGCAAACGTTTAAAATTGAAGGGTAAGTTATTGGGTATTATTGGAATACGTGGTATGAGCACATTGTCACCTCTACCTTCTCCAGTTAAAATTGTGGCCTTTATAATATGCCTCCCTAGTTCTGTCACTCGCAATCTAGTACCATTGCATAATCTTGGTGCATCCAAGTTACGCATTAACAAAACGGGTACGCCTATATTTAATTCCAGCTTATGAGATGGCACTCCGGATAGCTCTAAAGAGTTCAGAAACTCCACGGGGTAGTTTGTACAGTCTTCGGATGACATAACTGTGTGGATAGAGATGTACGTTGATGTTTCGCTGGTTATTTCGTTCAGAATTTTTTTATTTAATTTTGCCCTGTCTCATTTCTCCGTGCCAATATGGTTCTTTCACAAAGCTTATTTTCATCCCGGATATTTTGTTGTAAATTGGGAAAAACATGAGCAATCAGTGCGTTTTTCGAATCTACAACATGACAAAATTGGTTTTTGAATAGAACCATACCTTCTTGGTCAGTTTCTATTCGACCTGCACCTATCTCGAGCAGTTTCTCAGCGTATGCTCCTGACTCCATATCACTCAATAACTGGACACGCATGTTAGTGGTAAGATGCAGCTTTTCAACTTTAGTCCATACATATGATGACTTCAGACATGCGTTTATTTCATCTGCGGCAGTGCCTCGCTCGATAACAGGCAAAGTCTACCGGAAGTCCCCAGCCAATAAAACTACCAGTGAATGTTTTGTAGACAGCGATCAAGAGCTTCAATGGCGCGTTTGTGTGACATAGTGCACTCGTCCCACACGATCAGCTGACACTGTTGCAACAGGATGTAACGGTCGCTACTCTTACTGATGTTGCACGTTGGGGTTTCGTCGCTCACCAGATTGAGAGGTAATTTGAATACCGAATGTGCCGTCCGTCCACCGCTCAGCAATGTAGCAGCGATACCAGAGGAAGCCACAGCTAATGCAACATTATGGGGCTTGCGAATTTTTGTTAGAAGCAAATTGAGCAAGAAAGTTTTTCCTGTACCGCCCGGAGAATCAAGGAAAAAAAAGCCACCTTCACTACTCTCTACTCGTTCTAATATTTTATTACCTATATATATCTCTTTGCTCAGGTAGTAGAAGTGGCTCAGTTTCGCGCACGTGAGAGCCTAATTCGGCGCTATCATAGCTCAGCTCTCCTATCAATTCGTTCGACAGCTCTCCTCTACGACGTGGTGAGGGCATACCAAAATCGGACGATTTCTTTCCAGAAATTGATATTATTCTTTCCTCGATAATCCCCAATACCTCATCGAAACAAACATCATCGTTGACCTGATCCATTCTTTCAAATCTGTGAATGATATCTTCTGATAACGCAGTTCTGTACTTGTGCCATAATTGCAGAGGATCAGATAAACCACATGTGCATATCATTATAGCAAATAGCTCTCTAACGTGTGCCGGTGATCGACACAGCACGGCCTCTTCTATCGTGGCGTCCCAGTGGTTGTCATCTTCCAACAACCCCATTTTCTCACACGTCTGACGAAAAGTGGCAAATTCCTGACCGTCAATTGATTTCAAATCCAAGAAACTGGTGTGACCCCTCCTTACATTCAACAGCATTCGTGAACAATAACATTCAAAGTTGTTGACATGCACAGTGTAAATGCGCCCTAGAGCGTTCCCTCTCTTCACTTGGCTTCTTCTTGTGTCTCTGCCGATCTAAGTGCTGACTCACGCACCGCCTGCTCAAACCTTCGCATCTCGGCTTGTTGAGATGTCTCTTTGTCTAGTTCTCATAGCTCGAGCTCTATTAGAGCTTTGCGAAACATCAGATCTACGCCTTCGCGGCATTATTGTAAGTAATCCCGAAAACACAAATCGGTTGTATAGTTCAAACAAAAAATTGATAAAATCCCAATAGCACCTATACCTAAAAAACTGAAAATAGAACTCTGTAACCAAATAAACAAAGAAAAATCAATTCTGATACGATTCACCTATACCTAAAAAACTGAAAATAGAACTTTGTAACCAAATAAACGAAGAAAAATCAATTCTGATACGATTCAAATCGAAATGAAACGTTATCTTTATCTCTATTTCAAATGAATTAACTGAAATATAAAACGATATCTTCTGTAAGACATCTCAATTCATCCGCTATCCATGTGTCCACTCTCCACGCATAGAATTAGCAATATGCTCGATTAGGGATTGGTATCGATTATTCCATTAATCGGAATAATCGATGTTTTGACAAAATAATCGATGTTTTGACAAAATAATCGGTGTTTTTTAAATCGATATTTAATATATTCGATTAATCGTATAATCGATGTTTTTTTCAACGATTATTTCACCACATGACCACTACCCACTTATCGACTTCCAATCAGAGTTCGACTTGAAGAATTGTTATTGTTCATAATTTACAATTCTACAATGAGTCCAATCAAAGTTTTTTTTTCGTTTTTTCCTGCAGCATGTACCTTATTGCACACACCAGCGTGAATAAAAACTGTAATGAACGCAATGAATTTTATTTTTGCTTCCAAAATACGAAATATCGATTGATCGGATTAATCGATGTTTTTAACAACGATTAATCGGTGTATCGATTAGTTACATGGAAAAATTGATCGATGTCAATAATCGATGTTTTTCAGTTCGATACCCATCCTTATGCTCGATTCGTGTGAGACTCGTATTTATAACTTATAACTCTCCTCCATTCCGTCTATGATTCGGATTTCGGATCAATCTTATATTTATTGTGTTGTGATAACTTTTTAACTATGCGTCCAAATTAATTTGTGTAAAAGACAAAGTTCATCTACATTTAGAACTGAAATCGACAAAAGAATCAATTTTGCTATAAGTTATCAGTTTGACAGCTGATAAAGGATAATTGGCAGGACCGACAGGCCTAAGGGTCATTTTTGCATATCACCGTAAGAATAACATGGGTGATTCGCGACTACGTGACGTATCGATGAGACGAAACTGATAAATATCAGGCATTTTCCGAGTCGCTTGATATTTTCTCATTGTTTTATGTTGAAATACCACAAAATTTCGGAAAATTATGTTATTTGGATAGATGAACTATATTGATGTGAAACTTCATCTGAATCCGTTCGGTAGTTTTCACGTGAAAGAGTAACAAACATCTTCACATCCTCACAAACTTTCGCATTTATAATATTAGTAGTATATATAGATTAGACTGTTTCAAAAAAATCGACAGTTTTTGTTTGCACGAAACTCCCCCCTAATTATCTTCAGGGTATCGAAAAGAGACCTCTATGAAAATATCAGCTTCAAATAATAATATTTAGAGGTCGCTCATCAATTATTTCTATTTTCCCTACTAATAGCAGGGAAAAAATTTCTTTTTTCAATAAAAAATTCCTAGAGCAGAAACCAATAGACAGATTTCATTGTGTGATACATTTTCGTGTAGACAATCAGATACTCTACAAATATGTCCCTTACGATATTTCAATAAAACGGCCGCTTCAAAAGTTATTCGTTTCGATGCTAATATTGAGGTATTTTTGAGGAAAAAAATTATTCAAAATAATCAATTCTGTTTGTTTTCACGAAACTCTTTATCTAATTATCTTCAGGGTATCGAAAAAAGGCGTCTGTGAAGATATTAGCTTTGAATATTAATATTTAGAGGTCGCTCAGCGATGATTTCTATTTCCACTGTTGATAGCAGGAAAAAATTTTCTTTTTTCAATACAAAATTTTCTCTTCACGAACCAATTGACGGATTCCACTGTGTAATACATTTTCGTGTAGGGAACTAGATGCTCTACGAAAATGTCTCATACGATATTTCGATAAAACCGCTCGTTCAAAAGTTATTCGAACTGTTTCTTGAAAAATACCTCTATATTAATACCTTATATTGAGGTATTTTGGAAAAAAAAGTTCGAATAACTTTTGAACGAGTGGTTTTATCGAGATATCGTATGGAACATTTTCGTAGAGTATCTAGTTCTCTACACCAAAATGTATCATACAGTGGAATCCGTCTATTGGTTCGTGAACAAAAAATTTTTTATTGAAAGAAGAATTTTTTTTCCTGCCATCAGCAGCGAAAATAGAAACCATCGATGAGCGACCTCTACATATTAATAGTCAAAGCTAATATTTTCACAGACGCCTTTTGTCGATGCCCTGAAGATGATTAGAAGGCGGGTTGCGTGAAAACAAGTAAAGTCGATTTTTTTGAATATTTTTTTTCTTCAAAAATACCTCAATATTAGCATCGAATCGAATAACTTTTGAAGAGGCCGTTTTATCGAAATATCGTAAGGGACATATTTGTAGTGTACCTGATTGCCTACACGAAAATGTATCACACAAAGAAATCCGTCAATTGGTTTGTGTTCTAGGAATTTTTTATTGAAAAAAGAAATTTTTCCCCTGCTATTAGTAGGCAAAATAGAAATAATTGATGAGCGACCTCTAAATGTTATTATTTGCAGCTGATATTTTCACAGAGGTCTTTTTTCGATACCCTGAAGATAATTAGGGTGGGGTTTCGTGAAAACAAAAAAAGTCGATTTTTTTGAATCAGTCTAATATATATATATATATAGAGAATAGATTCTTGGGATAGCAGCAGATTGGATGAATTACTCTTTTTCCTTTATAGCTTAAGCTTTCGATAACTTTATTTTTATCTTCTTCAGAAGCACTACAAACATCGACAAAGTGAGATATACATGTAAAATGGAATAAATATAACAAACTTACAGGATTTGAGATTATAAAATTCAAAGGTGTTCATATATCAGAATATCGACATATATATATTTGAAAACCATGAGAAGTTCGGACGAAAACGAAAAATATATTTTTTTTGAATTGATAAATGTCAGTATTGACAAATATCATTGATATTTCTTGGCGATGTTACTGAAATGATTCAAAGGAGTGATCGTTTACAAATTGAGGATTGGTTTTAATTATTCTATCGATCTCTACTAAATTAGCATAAATTGAACTGAGATCTTCTACATCTCGTCTATTATTCATAGAATTTGGTTCTTGTATAATATGAATCATTTCTAAATATTTTCTCGTCCACATTTTACTTTCAAACTCTAGGATTTTGATATTACTATAATCCATATGGTGACCTGTTTGATTTTCATGTACAGCAAGTGCACAAGCTGTGATTTTTCTTTTCGAATCACTTTTATGTGATGTTATCCTCTTGGATAAGGTTCTCTTTGTTTCACCGATGTATACCAAGTCGCAGTTGGTGCAAGGTATCCTGTACACAATGTTGGATTGGCTAGTTATAGATGTTTTATCCTTTAATTTTGTGTACAATGATTTGGTTGTTCTAATATTTTGTAGGGCCACCAGAGTATTTTCAGTTTTTAGTATTTTGGCCAATTTTTTAGTAAATCCTTCAATATGTGGTAGGATAAGGACTCTCTTCTGATGTTGAACTCCATCAATTAGTTCTTCACAAGTTTCGATCTGTGGTATTTCCTCAATTTGACGTTGTGAATTTGGGGTAGTGAAGATAATTTTGTTCAATAATCTTTCTGGATAGTTATTTTCTTTCATTAATTTGAAAAGTTTTGATAAATTATCTTTCAGCAGAGATTGATGGGATAATTTTGTCACTCTGGTTTTCAAATTTTGTAACAAATTCAATTTCATCGACATTGGATGGTAAGATTTGAAATGAATGTATCGTCCTGATGAAATTGGTTTTCTATACCAGTCAGTGATGATAGTATTACCGTTTCTGATAACTAAGGTATCTAAGAATGGGACAGAATTATTGGATTCTTTTTCGATGGTGAACTGGATATTAGGATGATAGTTGTTGAAGATTTGAAGTACAGAGTCTTCTTCGCCGATAGGTATTGATAGAATTAGATCGTCCACAAATTTTTTACAGAATGGTATTTCAAAAGGTAATTGCGGAATACATTTGTCAAGAAGTTCATCCATAACATATTGAGCAATTGTTGGTGATAGTATAGATCCCATAGGAGTTCCAATCAATTGTTTATAATATTGGTTGTTAAAGGTGAAATAGGTAGATTCAAATAAAATTGTGAGTAGCTCTAAGAATTTTTCTTTAGGTATTTTGCAACAGGGTTCAATCTTGTGCCAACTGTAAGAAATGCTATCTTTAGCAGATTCAACTAGGATGTTGGTGAAGAGCGAGATCACATCTAAGCTTATTATTTGATAGTTATCTGGAATTTGAACATTGTTAATGAATTCAGCAAAATGAAAAGAGTCTTTAACATAGTAAGGATTGTCAGTTCTATAGGCTGTTGTTAAAATGTCCTTTATAAATGGTGCCAATCGTGAACTTGGACTTCGAATTGATGAAATTATTGGACGCAAGGATAAAAGTGGTTTGTGGATCTTTGGTAATCCATAGAATTTAGGGCATAAAGCATCATAGGTCATCAAAGAGCGAGCTTCTTGTTGAGTTATGAAATTTTTGTTCTTAAGTTCTGTGATATGTTTGTTTATCTTCTGTTCAATTGTGCTTGTGGGATCCCTAGGTATAATTTTATAAAAAGTACTGTCGTTGAGTTGTTGGTTTGCTAAATCTATATAGTCTGATTTATTCATCAATACAGTTACACCTCCTTTATCAGAAATCGTTGTTATGAGATCTGGGTGGTTCCGTAAGAAGTCCTTCGTTTTATTTTCGAGATTAACCAAGTAATTTCTAGTTGGAGTATTTGGTTGCTGTATGAAATTGGTAATAATATTAGTGGCTTTAGCTCTCACGATATCCTTTTCTTTTTTGCTTCTTCCAGGGTTGTTCGACTCAACCAACCCTCTTTTTTCTTGATATTTCGTTCGGTGGCAGTGGGTGAAGAAAATTTCAGTTCTCCGAAGTTCTTTCAGAATACCACAGATGTTCAGGATTCGGTCGTTGAAAGTTTTTCTTGATGGAAACTAGCCAGACGATTTCAATTGTGGCGGCACGGATATAAGAATCAGAGGTCGTAACGAGTGATCGTTACACATCCCTCCAACTAGGTAAAAAAAATTTCGGAAACTTCAAAGTTTACAACATTTTTTAAATTGAAAAAATAATGTTAGTCACAGAAGAACTATTCAGGCACTATGATTCCACTCAAAATTGAGAAATAGAAAGGCAAAGAGATATCGACAATATTCGAAGTGTAAGGGCTGCAAATCTAGCTATATTACATTGGTTCTCAAATTAATCAAAACCACCAGAACCAAACGAACATAACCCCGTTGAAAGATTTCCTCATGAAAGCACAAATTTTCCAAAGGAACTACAAAAATATAGCTTCTTTCATGATTTTTCATCATCCAACAGATTTATTCTGCATCACAATAAAAATAGGCAAACAATAAAAGCTAAGTTAAGGCAAGTTAAAGTTAAGATAGGAAATAATGATTCATTTTGGGTTATCATCGGAGTCAGCGCTGAAATATTCATCGTCTGAATCGGTATTCTCGTCCATATATGTTGATTTAAGGTCTTTGATATGCCAGCGACCCAAATTATTACCATCCAAATCTTTGAGTTCGTAGACTAAGTCAGAAACAACTCCAGCTACAACACACGGTACAAATTTAGGGGCTAACTTGGCAGAATAATTATTAGCAGCTGTTGAAAGCGTGAAATTCTTCTTCCACACCCTATCACCGACGTGAAATTTGACATTTCGCTTCCTCAAATTGTATTGGTGAGATAAGCCTGATGCAACCTATTTCGTACATCCACAAACAGATCCGGGAGCTTTTGAATATAATTCATTCGTTGCGATTTTTCTGAAATAGAAAGTATATTTTTATCATTGTCTGAAATTTTTCCATAAAAATCCCCTGTCACTGGAACATTTCTAGCAAAAGTTAAAAAAGCAGGAGAATATCCGGTGACGTCGTGTTTCGCCAATCTTATAGCTTGAGCTACCTTGAAAATGGATGAATCCCAAGTTTTGTGATTCTCATGAATATAGCAGCGAATTGATGTTACGATTACTTTATTGAGTCTCTCGGAAAAATTAACTTGAGGATGATATTTTGCATTGTACCAAATCTTTTGCACACGATAAGTTTTCATTAACTGTTTAAACTCTTTACTGATGAATTAATAATAATAATAATAATAATAATAATAATATTTATTTGCCATCAAAAAATGAAAATTTCGGATTACATGGCTCGTCAATATCATAAGAAATAAATACAACAAACAATCTAAAAGAAAAACAACAAAAAAAAAATCACATGTAATTGACTAACATCTTAATATCAATGGTAAACGTCCTCACAAACCTATCACATATCGCCGTCAAGAAACTCGTCGACGGAATAAATAGTTCTCTGCAAGAGAAGACTCTTCATTTTCCTTGTGAATCTTTCGTAAGGTAAGTCCTTCAGGTACGTAGGGATTTTATTGTAAAATATCAAACACCAGTAATTCACTGCAGTTTGTGTAGCCTTCAGTCTATGGTACTCCACCACCAAGTCATTCCTGTTTCTTGTGTTATATTGATGATAATCGCTATTCCGTGCAAACTTTTCTTTATTTCGATGGACGTACCTTAGGCACTCCAATATGTATACGGACTTCATGGTAAGTATTCCCTCTCTTTTAAAATATTCTCGACAACTGGTTGTTCTGGATATGTCACATATAATTCTCACGGCTTCTTTCTGTTTCAGAAGAATTTTTTGAAGTCCGGGGCTATGGCCCCACAAAAGGATACCATAAGATGCAATTGAGTGAAAATTGGCATAGTATGCCAATTTGCAAATATCCGATGTTCCAACTGCTTTCATTCTTCTTATAGTGAACAGAGCCGTGGATAATTTGCCAGTCAAAGTTGTTATATGTCCATTCCAGCTGAGGTTATCCTGAACAATAATCCCCAACAGATTCAGAGCTCGCGCTTCGTGGCCATTCAAAACAAATTTCAATTTCTGAGTTTTTGACGTATTCAACTTCAGGCCGTTTGCACTAAACCAGACCTCCGCTGACCTCAAGGATGCCTCCGACTGCCCTCCCAAGCTGTCATGGGTTGGTGCCGTGTTCAGAATACTGGTATCGTCGGCATACAAGATAGTAGCAGTAGATGGAACATTTGATGGTAAGTCGTTAATATAAATCATGAAAAGGATAGGTCCAAGAATTGATCCCTGCGGCACACCTACATTGATACCTTTCACTTCTGAATTGCTATCTTTCCAAGTAACAATTTGAGACCTGTCGGTCAGATAGGAACTAAACATTTCAAGAGCCACTCCTCTTACTCCATAATGTTTCATCTTCATCAGCAATATCTCTCGGATAACACAGTCGAATGCTTTGCTGAGATCCAAGGCCATTACCTCTGGTATCTGCTGGTCATCCAAGGCTTCAGTAATTCCATCCAAAAGTTCGACCAACGCTGTAACAGAAGATCTCTGGGATCTGAACCCATGTTGTGCATCACCAATGGAACCATTCCCGTCAAGAAATGCAACCAGTCGACTCTTCAATGCCTCCTCTAGTATCTTCGACATGACGGGCAGAATAGAGATTGGTCGGTAACTGCTACAGTCATTTATGTCTTCTTTCTTATGAATTGGGACCACCCTGGCCATTTTCAATAGTCGAGGAAACACACCCTGAGCAATACACATATTGAAAATCTCACAAAGAGTGAAAGAGACAATCGGAAATACACGCTTCAGTATCATGACATTCATCCCATATACATCTGATGTCTGCTTATTTTTGAAATTCATAACGATTTTCGTTATTTCTGCCTGTGTTATTGGTTTTAAGAAAATTGATGTATCGGTAGGTGCTCTTTGACTCTTGAGCAGTTGTCTCGCTTGGTCTCTTGAAGATGTGCTCTGTGACGAAGTTTTGCTACCGATCTTCGAAAAAAAATCGTTAAGCTCGTTTCCACTCAGTGTGCTCTTACTTTCAACCCTAGCCTTTGATCTACCAGTATTCTGTCTAATGATTTCCCAAATAGCCTTTGATTTATTCTCAGCAGCCTCAACAAACTTAGCATTCCGAATCTTCCTTGCGCTGATATAGTTACTTCGAAGGGTTCGTTTAAGTATCGACAACAACTCGTAAGAGGCCTTATCTCTCTTCACCTGATGAATCGTCTGGGCAGCATCAATTGCCCTCCTGAGACCATCGAATTCTGACCCGGCACGATGTCGGTCATGATTGCAACTACCCCCGACAGCAATCACAGGAAAGCATCTATCAAAACTACGGTGGAACTCATTATGAAAATTCATATAATATCTGTCAGCATCTTCATCTCTTATATTTTGCCAGTTAACGCTACTCAGATGTTCACTGAAACTTTGTATATTTTTTTCTGATATTTTGCGCTTTATTCTAATGTCATTCTTCTTTTCAGACTGTCCGTGATCCACCACAAGCTCCTGAGCCATATGATCCGATAAGCATGGTTCGATAGTTTCGAAGCTGTATGTCGAGTTTTCTAGATTGGTGAACACATTATCAATGCATGAGCTTGATCTGCTCGTGACACGGCTGGGCACACAAAAAACAATACCGAGACCATACGAATCAAGCAACTCTACCAGTTCCCTTTTATCATTACCATCCTTGAGAAAATCAACATTGAAGTCCCCCAAGATACACATATTGTTGTGTGATGACGACTGTATCTGACTTAAACTGTCTGCGAGAACAGAGAGGAAAAACCCAAAATCACCCCTTGGGGGCCTATAGACGCCAATGATTATCAAATTCACATCAGGTATCTGAATCCCAGACATCTCCGCGTGACCCTCCCTCGAAAGCAACCTGAGCATTGGCAACCTCTCAAACTGAATACCTTTCTTCAAGATAATAGCGGCTCCACCATATTTACCTGCCTCTCTAGAAAAGCTATCCGCCACTACGTAGTTCGGTAAGTTCATTCGTTGCAGAACCTCGTCAGAAGCCCAGTGCTCAGTTACACAACAGACACTGACACCCCTTCTGTCTAAATAATCAGAAAACATGTCAATTTTACCTGTTATTGATTGTATATTTAGATTCGCAATTGACTACCGTTATCGACCATCATGATCTGCCGTACTCCGGAAATAAGAAAGACATTACTTTCTATAAATTTTACGATATTTTTCGTAGTAGCATTAGACATCGGATGAACTAGAGTAAACTTCGTGAACCAATCGACAACTACCAAAACATACTGATTTCCATTTTTAGACCTCGGATAGGGACCTATGATATCCGCAGAAATGCATTGAAAGGGAAAATTTATGTTTTTATGTGAACCCATTTGACCAGCCGGAGGTAAGTTCGTACTTTTACAGGCAGCACAAATAGGACACTTTCGAACATATTTGTAAACATCCCTTCTTAGTTTTGGCCAGTAATATAGTTCTGTTATTCGATTGAATGTTTTTGATATTCCTAAGTGACCAGAAAATTCTTTATCGTGATAAAAGTTGAGAACCTCCAAACGATTAGCTGTAGGGACTACAATCTTCCAATCGGTTAGGTTGCTAGTTAAATTGTGATTAGAAAGAATATGTTTATAAAGAATTCCGTTTTCAGTACGAAAAGAAGGATATTTATCGGGACTTTTCATGACTTTCTCAATCATGACTTTGTTCCATTTATCAGGTTGAAAAGTTGAAACGTCGATTACAGAAATAGATGCGACTGAACGCGATGAGGCATCGGCTACAACATTCAAAGATCCTTTCCTATGTTTAATGGTAAAATCATACTGGGAAAGTTTAACAGCCCACCTAGTCAAACGTCCCGAAGGATTTGATAATTTATGAAGAAATATAACTGAGGCATGATCCGTTTCAACGGTGAATTTGGTGCCTTCTACATAACACCTGAATTTTTCAATTCCGAAAATAACCGCTAACAATTCTTTCTCTGTCGTACTATATTTGCGCTGACAAGTAGTCAATGTCTTACTAGCGTACGCTACAGGGTGTTCTAAGCCATCACATTCCTGATATAGAATAGCACCAACACCGGTATCCGAAGCATCACACTGTATAATGAAGGGTTTAGAAAAATCAGAACTTGCGAGCACTGGAGCTGAAACTAAACGAGTTATTATTTCAGTGGAAGCTGCTTCGGCCTCAGGAGTCCAAGCTATCGGTTGTCCTTTCTTACGACCATGCAACAAATCACTTATAGGAGAACAGATTGATGAAAAATCCTTTATAAAACGACGATACCAACCGACAAGACCTATCAAACGTTTGATTTCAGTTGTATTTTTGGGGGTAGGGTAATTGACAATTGCAGAAACCTTTTCCGGATCAGTTCTCAAACCATGCTCATCAACGACAAACCCAAGATAAACAAGAGATGAACGACAGAATTCACACTTATCTAAGTTGACAGTTAGATCAGCGTTCTTTAGTCTTCGATAAACTTCCCTCAAAACCTCTATTTGAAGTTAAAAAGTAGCAGTGGCTATAATGATATCGTCCAAATAGACGAAACAGTAAGGCGCTAAGTTAGGACCTATAACCGTATCCATCAAGCGAACCATAGCTTTCGGACTGTTCTTCAGTCCAAACGGACAAACCACAAATTCAAAAAGACCTCTGCCTGGAACTGCAAAAGCGGTCTTCTCACAAGATGAATCATCCAAAGGAAACTGAAAAAAAGCCTTGGTCAAATCAACCGAAGATAGATATTTTGCATCCCTCAATTTGTTGAGAATAGAATCTATCTGAGGCATAGAATACATATCATCTGCTGGAACCTGATTCAGCTTTCTACCATCGAAACATACACGATATTCCCCGGAACGTTTCGGAACTAACCACATTGGACTACACCATGAAGACTGAGAAGGGCGAATCACTTTTAATCGCAACATCTCATCGATTTCTTTGTTCAAATGGTTTTGCATAGTAGGCGATAAAGGATATTGACGTTGAACAATTGGTTTCGCGTCTTTAGTATCGATATGATGTGTTATCAAATGTGTACGACCAATTTTATCTTTGAGAGCTATAGATTTGAACAACTCTATGACATCCTCTAGGTCATTTTTCTCGAACGTTGACAACTCGGAAAAAGGCCTGATCACATTAACCGCATTTATAGAAGCTTCATAAGAATAAGAGAGATTGGAGAAATTGGCACCGATCTTAAATGACTGGAAAAAATCCATCCCTAATATTAGAGCGTGCGCAACAGAAGGAATCACTAAAATTTTCATTTCTTTCGATAAACCTCCAAGTGAAATTGGAACTCAAATATATCCCAGAAAATCCTGCGGCTTACCGTCAGCAGTAGTAACATTCATGGGAGCTTCGTATTTGATTGGAATATTGTACTTTTGCAAAAGAGAAAAACCTGTAGAACCCAGAATAGAAGAAGTACTACCGGTATCAGCTAAAGCAAGAATTTTTTGACCAAAAATTTCAATGTTCAGATAGGGGCGATTATCGTTAGGTTTTTTTACAAAGAGAGGATTAATATTAACAAAAGAAGGTTGAGAATGGGAGTATTCTATTGATTCGAAACGTTTTGTCTTTGGTTGTTTCTTGATTTGACCATAATTTGTGACATTTCGATTCGCTGAGACATGACGGTTCGGACTGGTGACGAGATTCGTGTTCCCGCCACCGGGATTCACGTTTTTTGAATTACACCGATCACATTTGGACTTGAATGTATCTTTCCTACCACATCCATAACAAAACACTGTTTTGGGGTTTCGACATTGGGGATAGTTATGACCAGATAAACCACAATTCCAACAACGAGAACCAGATATAGAAGAGACATTATTAGATTGACAACGAGAACTAGACCTATTAGTGTTAGAACAGGCAGAATTTGAGTCACGAACAGGTCTACTAAGATCTGGTTCCATGAGTCCGGCATCGTGAGTCGGAGGGGCTTTATAACGACTGGCCCAAATCCTAGATTCTTCCAGCTTCTTACATAGTTCGGTGAGCTCGCTGGCAGTTTGAGGATTATACATCGCTAAACCTGAAATAAAAAAGGGCAACAGATTCCTACGAATTTTCCTAACTCTTGTAGATTCAACAGGCTTGTTAGTCAACCTGTTGAAAAGACCTTCCAATGAAGAAATATATAGAGACACCCTCTCATTCGATCCCTGAGTCCTTGCGTTGATCTCTTGTTCCAAGTCCTCCTCGTAAAAGTACGGTAGAAAATCCTCCTTCAACTCAACTACAAGCTCATCCCAAGTTCGAACTTTACCTCTGTTATTGACGAACCACGTTCATGCAGATCCCCTAAATAAGTCACAAGCACATTGAAACAGCTCTTGCTTCGATACGCCTCGCGCCTGTCTCAAAAGTTCCACCTTTTCTAAAAATGAGTTAACTGACTCAGCCTGAGTTGAACCTGTGAAATAAATATTCCATTTATGGGGAGCCACAAACGAACAATTCGATGAACTTCCATACACAACAGGAGCAGTACCCTGCGTCGGAGTAGAAACCCTCTCTGGAGATACCTTCAAATCGAGATCAGCCTCTAACTCCAAAACCTCATACTCAATCTTTTTCTTCGTCAAAATCTCATAATCTTCATCAGCAAGCAACCTAGACAATCGATTAGACAAATGGGCTAAAGTACTAGGAATTTCAGCATAAACAGGATCTTCTTTATTACCGCAAAATTCAGAAATAACCTTTTTTAAATCAATAATGGTTTCACCAATTTCTTCTACGTCCTTAGAATGAGAATATGGATTCGTTACGATATGAAAACTGCGATTAGCTTTCTCCTCACTTAGGACTCCTCTTAAAATTTTTCTCTTAGCATCAACATCTCCGGTAGGTTCGACTCCTCGAATTTTAATCTCGTAAGTCAATTCGTTAACTTTCAAATAATTGGGATTCATATTGTGTCGATAAAGATAGTTTTACGAAAAAAAAATTTTTAAGACACAAGTAAAGGGGGGTAATTTTCGCAACAATGAAAAAAAATCAAGTCTGAGAAATTAATTATCGAGAAGGAAGGAGTTCGCCAGAATATAATAAGCAATGTTAGTGAATTTTGAACAAATTCTGTCGGATCAGATATTTTACAAATATTTTCTCCAACAAGCAAGATTAAAAAAAAAAATTAATAATAATAATAAAAGAAAATCAAGAACTGTGGAGTTTTCTTTGAGAGGAGTGAATAGGCCCCACGTTGGGTGCCAAAAATGTGTAAGCTATAATTACACTTGTGCCTATGGGCTGCTCAGATGGTTACGGAAGGAGTGAGTCGTAGGAATAATAAAAACTCCCCAGTACCTAACTTTTGTTGGGCGCCAGGTTTACTACGTAAACCGAAAGAAATCTTGCTTGAGGTAGAATAGAAAAAAATTAAGAAAAAGAAAATTCTTTGCCTTTCATTCATGCATCAATCGCGGACATCGCGAACAGTGGCGGCACGGATATAAGAATCGGAGGTCATAACGAGTGATCGTTACAACTTTAACTCCAAGATACTTAAAACTATCTACCTGTTTGATAGCAACTTCATCACTGATTAGAACTTGAAATCTTGCTTCGGTGTTCACAGCTAGATATTCTGTTTTTTCTAAATTTACATGTAAACCCCAGTTTTCATATTCATTGTTTCATTTCCTTTTCATGCTTGATGATCCGTCTTACTTCTTTGTTTTTGTTCTTATATTCGCGCCAGTTGACGTCTGATTGGTTAGATAGCCATCTTTGATAGTGATTTTTCTTCTCTTCTATCACTGCTTTCACTTCTTCTGTGAGCCATATAGGCTGACCATATTTTCTTGTTGTACTCTTTTCTCCCAATGCTTTCCCTGCCGCTCTCATGATGATATTTTTGATATTATCGTATTCTAGTTCAATATCATCGTCTTCTTTTACGTTATTCAAGGCCAATTCCACTCTCCTTTGATGAAGATATTTGATACTTTCTTCGTTCAACAGCTCGAACTTATACTTTTTATAATCTTCATCATCAATCATATGTTGTGTTTGTCTCTCCGATGTTGTTTGTGCAGAGTGTCGACCAACTACAAAAGGAAAAACGAAAATTGTGCTTACCAATCTATGATCTGATCCACAATTTGCTCCTCTCTTTACTCTGCAGTCATGTATCCTGAAGTTTGAGCGTTGTCGTGTTATTACATATTCAATATTAGATTTTTGCTGTAAAGAAGGCCTTTCTCGTGTGTATCGATGAATGTATTTATGGGGTAAAATGAGTTGAGAATTCGTAAGCAATTCAACTCGCATAATTCTATCAGCCGGAGACCAGGGCGGCGTTCGGATTCAACGTCGGATAAAGTGCGTGTGTCGAACGCTGGGCGCACTCAGTTGTTTGAAATGTTGCCGATCGTTTTCGAACGACGTCGGGTGTTATCTTCTCTCTCTTTCTAACTGCAACGTGAGGTTAATTCAATATTTTTCAGATGATATATCAAGAGTATGAAGATATTTTATTTAATTCAATTTTCTATCAGTGAATACTAAAAGTGGCTATTTTATTAAAATTCCTAGAATGAATGCAGAAGTAGCTGGATGATAATCGCAGGAAATAAATAAGATTGAGGGTTTTTATTTACACCACTTTGAAAAAAATGAGATGACTCTCATTCTTTAGATTTTCCTCCCCTGGAAAGCTGCAAATGTATTTTGTATTCAAAAGTATCAGTAGATTTCACACCAATTAGCAAACGAAAGTTTTCTGACAGCCTTTAAATTAATAAAATTTTTGGAGCAAAATATTCAATTGAAGGAAATGTAAGTAAACGTACTACATTACTGTAATATAATATGTGATAAATAGACTTTCTATTTTATGAGGCGGGGCATCACAAAGGAAATAAGATACAGCATTGCTGTAAATAAATAAAATTTTTGGAGCAAAATATTCAATTGAAGGAAATGTAAGTAAACGTAATACATTACTCTAATATAATATGTAATAAATAGGCTTTCTATTTTTTTGAGGTGGATCATTCACAAAGGAAATAAGATACAGCATTGCTGATGAAGCTAAAAGTATCAACTGTGGCCGATCTTGAGGAAGTATGCAGTCTTGTTCATGCTATTTTGTTTGTAGCCAAATTTGTTGTAAAATCCAGGATGACCAATTGTCCTGATATTCATTTATTGAGGAATGTACCCAAAATTAGTAAGTTAAGTGGTATTTATATTGGAAGTAGATATTATCAGTAATGAAAATGATTTTAGGTTGATGCATACCAGTTACAGAAATTAATTTTGGTAAAACATTCTGTGGAGCAAGACCACGCCTGATGATGAAGCAGCTATCCTCAGAAGAGAAAATAATAATAATGCATGAATCGTAGTGGAAACTGCAATATGTCGTATGTCCAACATTCCAAGTTTTCAGGAGAGACAGCAAATTTTTCCAATACGCTTGATATTTATTTCACCTCTGAATGATAATACCATAGTTTTTCTTGTTGACATTATGACTTTTTGTATACAAATTCTTTCTGTTTTCATCGATTAAGACTTTTTCTGAGTTGTTTTGAAAATGAATGATTCAATTACATAACACCTATTGCATGATGTGCAGATTAACAAGTTGGCCAGAGTGGTGCAATAAAATAATGCTAGATTATTTTTGAGATACCACATACAGCGGTTTCCATCATGATATATTAATGTAACTTAGTATTTATTAAATGTTATTTAAGAGCTTTATTCACTGTAAAAAACAGGGTAAAAATATAAAATCCATTCATGATTATAATATTTAGTATTTCTATCATATCTTGCATATTTCTCAGCATCAGGAGAACTTCTATTTCCTAGATTATTTGTCGACTGGGCACCCAATCAGGGTTATCAATATTTTCTAGATAGCCATCAAATAAACCAGATTTTTAAATAATCAGAGAAATAATTAAGAAATATCTGGATTGGTATCTGGAATAGAAATAATTTCATTTAATAATAATTTTAAACTTGTTTTTGAAAATACCAACTTGCTTTTTAAATACTTACTTTGAACATTGAATTTGGATTTGTAACAGATGAATAATAAACTCACCACCATATGTATTTATCAATGTATATGAAAATATTTTTTTTTTACCACAGACAAGTGCTTGGCACTTTTTCTCCTGTATTGTTAATGGTTAATAAACATAATTCATTTTTAATAAACCTTGAATATTATGGAGGTGTACTTCATTTTCTTTGTGAATAAATTATTCCATCATCCTAGACTATCACGTGTATAAAATTTGAAATTACACTCATCTTGAAAAATAAAAATAATAAACTACCTTCAGAAACTAAATACTAGAAATTCCTCCGTAAAACAAACTTTAAAAATTCAAATGTGTAAATAAACGATATCTGCGCAAGACGAGTAATTGTTACCTACCTATTTTCTTGGTTGCAAAGTTGTACATCCGGACGAACGTCCCAAGTGATTCCGAACGGGGGTAAAATTTACCCGACGTCGATTCCGAACGGCTTGGACTGACTTGGGCGCACACCGGACAACGTCCGACGTTGATTCCGAACGCCGCCCAGAATACCAAGATGTCCAACCTGTATTGCTTTACCCAGACGGCACAGAAATATTCCATGCATATTCAATGAATATACCGCTGGCATATTGAGATATTCCAAACATATTCCAAATCTCCCAGGGCATAAGCCTGGCAGATAGCAGGAATATCCAAGGTCACCATGAAACATCTGCCAGGAATATCCCATAATCTTCAAAAATATATCCATGGCATATGCCATACAGATTCATCTATGAATATCTCCCTTACATATATGCTGGCAATATCTTTTTATCTCCTGATTTGTCCATGCCATATGCTGGTAATATCTTTGTATATATTTAAATATATGTAAATTTTTGTAGCGGTACTAAATAATAATGCATTGATTAGATTGTTTCAAAAAAATTTATTACAGTTTTAAGAATATTTTGTACAATAACAATAATTAACAAAATTATCACATTAAATCATAAAAATGAACATAAAGTAAAAATATAAATATAAATCAACTAGGTATTTTACAAAACAATACTAAGAATAAGTAAAAATTAACATTTGATGAATTAAACTAAAAAATAGGGAAAACACAATGAGGTAATATTTTAAATGATATAAATATTGAACTGTGAACTTCAATTATTTGGTTTGTGAACTAGAGGCGATTTCGATTGACTGGTTCTTGGTTGGTTCATAGATTGGTCCGTCAGTTTTGGACCAACCGCATTCGAATGACATTCTGGTGACATCTCGAATCAGATGTTTCTCCAAAATTTGAACAGAATTCGAAAGCGCAGTTCGTTTGACGTTGTCATTTATGAACCGAGCGGTCAACCATTAACCAACCAAAACAGCCATTTGAAATCGACTCATCAGATTATGGGTCGGTTTCACAAATCGAATTACTCGTTTTGAAATTTCTACGAATCGTGGTGGCTCCAGTTAATTAAATGGTACCAACAATGTTTTGTAAAACCAACCTATCTATATATCAGCACCTCAGAGGTAAAGTGTGAATATTGAATTCACATTAGTAAATTCTAGCTAGTGGAACACATTTTTGACTCCCTAGGTTTATGAAGACGCCAAGTAATGGCAGTACACATTCTTTGAAACAATTATCGAACTGAAAAATCTCTCATTTGTCTAATTTTGATATTGTGACTTGACACTCTTTACCTTTGGGGTGCTGATATAGATATCCGTGTTTATAACATCCCAGGCCTTCCAATTCCCAGTCTCCAGCCCCTTCTATCAACACCCATTCTCCCGGTCTCTCAGACATCGTCTTCTGTATGCCGCTCATCCAGGTAGCTTTTGGTCTTCCTCGCCTTTTTCCTTGGAATTCTTTGATTTTGGCCCTGAAAAAAACCAGTGATTCTAAGATTTTCAAGATAAGAGGCTGTCTACTGCTATAGTAATAGTGGAATCTGTTCTGATTATTTAATATTTATAAACTTACTTTGAATTTTAGTACCTAGGCAGTGTTGGCAATTTATATCGAGGCAACCTTCCTTCTCGAAGACGATCCCTCTTTTTGATTTTTAGGGCCTAAATCCGTATTGATGCCACTAATATTTTCGACCTGTACAGCCTTTTTGCTTGCAGGAACAAAATTACGATATACAGCTTGGGTGAGACTTACTACACCTGAGAAGCTCCTCCACTCATGCTCTTGTAGTTTTTACGTTTGGATTGAAAGCAAAATTTTGGTTAAGCTATCTGCACAACGTGGAGCCATTTTTCAGTAACAAATTTAGCATTTTCATTCTGTTTAAGAACCTCTGAAAATATTAATAAAACATAAAATGGGTTTTATGATCACTGAAATTATTTATATTATACCTTTGAGAACATTGCACAATTTTATTAGGGATGAAAAGTTAGTTTTTGCCTTTTTCCCAACCCAACTAAAATATAGGAAATATCCTTTCTATCACTTCCTCACTGTAAAGTCCTCAATTCTTTGACCTGAAAAAACGTAAATACACATAACCAAAGATAAAGCACTGACAAGTGATTGGCATATTACGAAAACCTTTTTCAAGCATTCCAAATATATAAGAGTACCTACCAACGCTGATTTGATATTCACGCTCCTACAGTCATGCTCTTGTCTGCCTGTCTTATCTTTTATCATGTGCTCGGCTGCATCACAAACTATTTATCACATAATACTCAAACAATAACATATTTTCAACTCCACACACAATTTAATTATTTTTCAATAAGACTCTTTCAACTCATGTCACATAAGTCATGTCACCACCGTGACGTGACGACGTGACGACCATTTTGGAAGTTTGGAACGCCAAACTAAAACTGCTAATCACAGAACACAAATAACCCCAATCCAAGACCACAAAACAAAAATATGAATATTTTGACTGAAAACGTCGTGACGTAATGTTTACATCCATAAGAAAAAATCAAATCTCAGTAAAATCGAAATTTGATATTCTTATCGGTAAATTCAGGGAACGAAATTGCAGGAGTTAAGAATGGGTAGAGACCAGAAAATAGTTAATTTTTTATTTATAAAGGAGTAGTTTTATTCCTGTAAAGAAATAATGTCATTGGTATTTCTGTCAGATATTTTGATAAAATTCAAGGAAATATCTAGAAAGGGCGAAAATATGGTTCGAAGTGGCCACATAACTTCCTCAACCTACAATGGCTCTGAAATGTTTGAAATGAATGTATTTGGTTCAATAAAAAGCAAGAAGTATTAAGTTGAACTAGAAAGATTCTAAGTTCCAGACATCTCTGTCACCACATGGCAGCTTCATGGAAACAAAAATATGAGCAAAAGTGATTCGATCCTCCAGTGGAATAAGCTACTCTCACCTCTGCTGACTAATATTTGATTATCATATATGATTTTTGACAACTTGTCTACGCCCTTTTCACATATCTGCTCGAATATCATATATTGTTTTTCCATTTATTGAAAATATATATTTGATCTCTTTCCTATAAGATCAAAATCATAATGGACCTCTTTTTCTGTTTCATCGAACATTTCAATTATTTAAAAAGTCACTCGACTCTCAGTCGATAGACGATATAGTATAGCATGTCCATTTTTCACAAATGAAAACGTTTAATTTGTTGCATGCTCTTTCATTTCATTGTATCAATCATATAAATAAATTACAAATCATTGATTCCATTGTTTACTCAGTTTAATAAATAAGATCAAATTATTAAGCGAATGAAAGTGTTATTTTTTAACTTGAATCCAACTATGATTAACTTGATGATAACTGCGATTCCTCGAAAATATAATCTATATAGAAAGTTTGTAGTTCTTTAACAGTTTACTGGAAAATAGCAAACTCATCAATTATTGATGAGTTCGGAACAAAAGCAAAATCGAGGTAGTGGTAGTGCCTACACACAATTATCGTTCAAAAAGGGTTTTGTAACGTTTGTAATATTCCATGAAGATTCATGTATATATACCAATAAATACTATTGAATAATATTCTAAACGCATATCATATAGATATTCCCATAGCATATACCAGACATATCTGGGATGGCATATATTTGGAATATTCCTTTGAGAGCAGATATATTTGATATATATCTGGCATATGCCTCGCATATTGCAATATCTTTTGACTTAATGGCAGATTGGAGGAATATTCCGAGAATATAGGGTGCCGTCTGGGTACTTCTCACATCACTTCAAATATTTTATTAGTAAAACTATTTACTATTTACATTCCAAGATCCGATTCTCATAGTCCTTTTTGATGCTAAACTTCGTCTCCAAGTATTCCCATCCGAATTCCGAGGCTCATTCGAGGTTCCTTGAGCAAGACTTGATTTTCCGAGTAACAGGCTGCTAACCTATTGCCTCAACCCCCATCCTGGAGGACCAGTAGCATTTCTGTTGGCAAGCCTTAGCCGATTGGTTCCGGTTTTTTGGCGCCAGAAGCTCGCCATTCGCCCTATTCCTATTAGCTACATGATTGACATGTATTACCAGTGGTCACGCGACTCTACAGAGCCTTCGAGGACGTTGGAATTCGGACTTGCTGGTAGAGCTTATGAAACAGTGGACATTTCTCGGAATTTACTGGATGTCCCTTATCGGCATGTGGAATATCTTCCGAGATCCTTTACCAGCCTTCGACCACCAAAAATGATAAATGAATACAGAAAGGAGGTAGTCACTAGTAAGTTATTTGAAAAATGTATCTTCTATGACCAAGGTCATGGTTGATATGAAACAGATTCTTTGAATTTGACGGTACTTACGACATGAAATCAGGAAATCCTGAATATCCAAGAATTATTAATTTTAGGAGCATTAACATGTTGAAACATTATCATCATTTTTCTACGTACAATCCAACGCAATCATAAAAAATAGGGTTCTAATTTGAAAAACGAAAGTTATGGGCCTATCTTGATCCCAATTTTCGAAGCAACATTTGGAACACACTGTGACGAGTTATTCAAATTTCTGAAAATGTACAATATTTCCACAATCTTTGCCTTTTGTGTGAAAACAGTTTGTGCTTACGATATCTAGGTTAGGAATAACAAACATAATACCGAATACTCTTATCTCCCTTTTTTTCAGTTTTTTCTCGATATTTTGAAAAGGATTTCGACGAATGCAACGATTCGGGTACGAATGTATTCGGAATTTATTTATTTATTTATTTATTTAGAGAATTTGGGATACAAACAGGTGTACAACCCAGAAACAGTATCCACAATAAACAACAAAAAATTAAAGTTTTCTCTCAAACAAAAAAAGGTCTACAAACTAACTTACAGTATAATATACACATATATAATGATAATTTGTTAAAATAATAATGGTTCAATAAGCACCGAGGTATGCATCCTTTAGGGTTATTTTAATTTCTTGTGGAGGGAGGTGAAATATATCAACTATGAGTTGCGTCTCATTAGCGGAACGTAGCATTCTTTATGCTTGAATTCCAGATTGAAAAACTCATGATGCCTCAGGTTGAATGACGGGATGTTGATTGTGATCCTTTCAAGAATATCAGCGGCCTGCAGATCCCCACGCAAAACCTTCGCCAAGAATATGACGTCGTTAATTTTACGTCTGTCTTGAAGAGATATTAATTTGACTTCTTTTCTTAAGCATACTCTTTCAAATACAGAACAAAAAAAAAACAGGAAAAAAAAATTTTTTTTCTCTCTCTGTATAACTAAAAGTAGTCGGGCCCCAAAAATATTTTAGATCGGTAAATAATGTCAAACAATAACATAATCCCAATTTTCAGAATTCAAATAGGTCCAGTTTTCCAGTCTATGATGTCATGCAGTTCATTTTCGGCACATTTTCTTATTCCTCGATATACAGGGTGTTTCCAAATTCGATGTGAACCTAGGAGGACAAGATAGTATGACTCGTCTGCAATCGTTTGAGCCATATATAGTGATATCCAAAAATCAACAGTTTCCGAGATATTTGAGTTCTTGTGTTTTTTGAAAAAATTCTCACCTTACTTCATTTTTCGTCAATTTTTTCTACGTTGAACAAGTTTGATTATGATTCCTGATTATTTCGAACAAAGAAGGATATGATATGTATTCAAAAAGCAAAACTGAGCTGAAATAGTTGTTGAGAAACAATTAGTATGATTTCAAAGTTGGTATATGAAGAAAAGACTAGTCAATTTCCCATACCATTTTGGCTACAACTTTCGTATTCCACAATTAATGCATGAAAAAATTAATTTAAAAACTTGCCCAATTTCTTCTTCATTCCCTGAAAAAGTTTTCGTTAGAATGCAGTCACTAGTTTCGTTACAGCAGATTCTGATTTGAAAGGGGATATAAGCAAAGACAGAAAAGTAAGGAATTCAATATTTATTTATTGCAATCAATTTCAAAATTTCATCAGAAAAAGTTTTTACAAATTATGTTCGAAATGACCTCCACCATTCCTTATACAAGCACGTGCCCTCCTCCTTATTTCTTTAGTTGTTACTTTCCGCCTGAAATTTACTCTCAATCTTCTCGCTGCTTCGTCTATTCTCCCGACAAGTTCGGCACGTGAATGTATTTCTTTTTCATAAACTATTTCTTTCAAACTCTCCCAAACATGAAAATCTAACGTTTTTCCTATAGTTTGCGGGAGACCCATCCTGTTGAAAAATGATTTCACGTCTGTCAATCAAGGGAACATCGTCGAAAAAACTGTCCATATTCGTTCTCAGAAATTCTTCATAATTTTCTGCGTTCAATTTATCAGGTAGATAGTAAGGACCTATCAAACGATTAGCTATTGCTCCCTTCCGCAGATTGACGCTAAATTTCCTCTGGAATGAAGTTTCCCTTTTCAATTGCGGATTTACATTCGACCAATAATGTAGGTTGTGAAAATTAGTCACCCCTTCCCTAGTAAATCTAGCTCCGTCTGTCCATAGGATCCTAGATAAAAATCTAGCATACTCTCGGTCAGCTTCTACGATGAATCTGCAAAATTGTAGTTTTCTTACATAGTCACCATCTTCTAATCCTTGTACTGGAGTGTAATGATAGGGGTGCAAATGGTTTTTCTTCAGCACCGACCATACTTTCTTGTTAGATATTCCAAGATCACTGGCAGTCTGACATGTACTTAGGAGCATCTTCTACTGCGTGTAGTTTGGCTTCATCTACAGCGTTTTTAGCTTTTTGCACAGAACCTGTTTCTGCAATTCTGCGGTAGGTTGCTGAAAACACACCCACGTGAGGAATACGCCTGTTAGGGAATCTACGTGAGTATTCTCTCTGTGCCTCGGAAGCATTACCATTGCTATATCCATACACGAAAAGAATATCTGCATATTCAACATTAGTAAATGTAGACATATTGAATAGAAAATAGTGAAATACTTTGTAGGTAGAAGAATATTGTTGCCGAAAATTCGAAAGGTTTTTTAATAATATCTAATTTAAAAATCGATATGTCAGTCTATAATTATCATACTTGGGATCTTGATCCCTTTTTGAATACACATTCACTGTTTTCTATGTTGGACGTTCAAAAGATTATTCATGAAAAAATCTGCTGAAACGAAACTAGTGACTGCATTATAACGAAATCTTTTTTAGGTAATGAAGACGGAATTTGTCAAGTTTTCAAAACAATTTTCTCATACATAAATTGTGGAATTCGAAAGTTGCAGGCGAATTGATATTAGAAATTTATTTTCCTTTCCTTCATATACCAACTTTCGAATCAAACTAATTCTCTTACAACATTTAATACATGATAGTTCTGCTTTCTCCATACGTATTATATCCTTTTTTGTTGAAAATAGTCCAAAATCATAATCAAACTTGTTCAACGTGGAAAAAATTGACGAAAAATGAAGTCAGATGAGAATTTTTTCAAAAAACCCAAGAACTCAAATATCTCGGAAACTGTTGATTTTTGTATATTACTATAAATGGCTCAAACGACTGCAAATGAGTCATACTATCACGTTCTCCAAGGTTCACGTCGAATTTGGAAACACCCTGTATATGATAGAAGATATCAACTGTTTCCGAAAAGGATTTTCTTTTTTCGACTGATTCGGTGGATAATTTGAAAAATTGTTGATGATATTTGATTTTGCTGATTGTTTTGCTGATTTTGGATTGTTGGAATCAAGTAAAATCTCCGTCTTTTATGGGATAAATTTCCCTACTCTGGTAGAGAATTCTAGAGAAAGCCGTCCTCCATCTCAGGTAATATTAACATGATGGTTTCATTTTCGTTTGCCTTCATGAATTTTCATTGCAGGCTTTTTTTCTTGAGTGTTGAATTTGGAATTGGCGTGTTGGTTTATGCAAACTATTTTCTGAGACAAAGGCACCCCTATCGCCCTATACTGGTTATCGGAACAAACTGTTCTGGTGGGAGCGAAACAGGAGTCATTCCAACCCTTGCTGAACTTCTTCTTTTGGATGAGTACAACCTTATCATTTACTTCTATCAGTTTACATTTATTATCATTGAATGAGATTGAGATAATCATATTGGACGGTATATTAATCCTGAGATCTGAATAGAATCTCACACCTTGTGCTTTTCTTGTCAAATAAATTTGTGATACCGTTCAGAAAAGTCGAACACAATTTAATACTATTTTTTTCATTGTAAAATTCTCTGTAAATGAAAGCCGGCATTCATCTTTCCAAACATTAATCATAAGAACTTTACTGCACTCAATTGAAAATCTATCAGTATATTTTTTTAATACTAGGGGTCGGTTTCACAAAACTTTAATTATGCGATTAAAAAACCTTACGTAAATTCGAACAAATCAAATCACTCGTTCTGAAATTTCAACGAATCGCGGTGGTTCCAATTAATTAACGGTACAAACAAAGTTTTGAGAAACCGACCCTAGATCATACACTTTCCTATTAGAACACTTAAATAAATTTGATAGTTTTGGAAATACTGAATTTTGGAAAGTAGGAATTGATACATTTATCTATGTAAATTTGATATTATTGAAACTATTTGGCGCCCTCATTATTTCTTTTGAGTTTAATTAAATTTGAAATGCAACCTCAGAGAAATTCACCCCTTTTCCACTAGAGCTAAGTCGCGAGCTTCCAACCCTTAATTTATTTTACATCTTGGAAATTTTGAGAATACTTCATTTGTTAAGAAAATAAACGAAACATAAATAATTTTCGCCCAACGTGGAGCCCCTTTTTTTTACTGAATATACTGTCCATTGTTTTTTTCATAGAATTTTATTTCTTTAAACTATAGATCACTTTTGCATCCTATGATTATTGAATAATTTCACATAGTGCATGAAATCAGATTTGTTCATATTGTCTTTATCATCTCTCTGCAATTATTAACAGTTGGTTGGATTCCTTATCGCTTCAGTTCTGAACAAGTTTTTACGTACTATAATATATTCGTTGAATTCTTGGTTTGCATACACTACACGCCAATAAAATCGATTCGGAAATTCTTCAAAATACTTTTAACTATTTTCTGTTAGCTCTGATTTTCGCAGTTCGCAATATTGGTTTTTCTGGATAATTTCTGGTAGAATTGTCTGGGATATTTTTTTGTTTTGTTTTAATCCCTCATTTTGTTTTCATTAGCATAAGATAGAAATGGATTCAAATTTGGATTGTAATAGGCTATGCAAAGATGAATTGGAGTATGAGTTGAAAATAAGAGGTTTCGAAAACATAGGTACCGTCGAAAAAATGCGGACTTGTCTTAGCAATGTTTTGAAGTTAGCACGGTCTGGTCAGTCATTGACATACCCTGCTTATGATTTAAATTGTGATGAAGAATTTGCAATTGTAGGTGGTAAAATTAAAGAGATAGTTTCCGCAATTGAAAATTTCATAGGTGACGATAAGAGCAGTACATATAGGAAAATTTTCACAAAAATAGCTCATGTTGTGAGAGGAATAGATAGGACCAATCCTACTGGGTCAGATAAGGCAAAACTCAGAAGTAAGCTCCATTCACAAGCGTTAATATTGATGCCGAAATTGAAATGTCGTTTCAAAGATCTAAAACTCCAAGATGCAAGTATAATTAATCCAAGTATTCTTAAGATAAATTTAGAAGATGAAATATCTTCTGAAGAAGAAATTGAAGGTGTTGATGTTCATTTTTCAACTCCCAAAGATAAAACGTCACGTCAAACAGATTTAAATGTTTCTCATCCTAAATCAGTTCCGGTTACTAAATGGAATCTTCAGTTTTCCGGAGATAGTAAAGATATGTCGGTATTAGCTCTTCTTGAGCGCGTCGAAGAGTTATCCGTTTCTCGGCATGTAGGAGAACAAGAACTTTTTGAATCGGCCTCTGCTCTCTTTCGTAGCTCAGCATTGACGTGGTTCCGAGCAAATAAAATGAAATTTTATAGTTGGAACGACGTTAGTATTGCCTTGAAAAAACAGTTTCTCCCCCACGACTATGACGATCGGTTGTTTGAGGAGATTAAAAAGCGCACTCAGGGAGAAAATGAGAATATCGGCATTTATGTAGCTTGTATTACCACTCTATTTTCACGTTTATCATTTACCGTTCCCGAATCTGTAATGCTTCGGTTGATTTCGAGAAATATACTCCCCTTCTTTCAACTGCCTCTTGGACTAACTGAGGTAGATTCCTTAGATCACCTCAGCTAAACTAAAAAAGGGCTGGTTATATTTAGGTAGCATAAAGAATAAGGATGCCACATCAGAAATGATTGTTGACTACTTGAAGATAGAAGATATACCAAGCGATCAGATTACAGTAGAAAAACTGGATAGTAAGGGAGAATATTCATCTTTTAGAGTTGGCATACCTATTTAGAATCTAGAAAAAGTTGGAAATCCGGATTACTGGCCCACAGATGTATCGGTACGACGGTTCATTTTTTGGAAAAAACCGAGGTCAAGGAAAGAATTTTTTAAATCTAAAGAGTGACTGTCGGACAAAAGGTAGATACAAAACGATGGATTGGTTGGCTTTCGCGGCCATCGTTCAATGTGACATGTTCTTTCGAGCATTTAGGCCGTCGTCGTAAATTAGTTCTCGACGTTTCGCCAGTTCGAGTGTCTGGCATCTTCAGGAGTTATATTTCAGGAGATGTTCCCACTGGACTGAACTGCCTGAATGTGACGGGGACGTAGATTGTACTTCCTTATATAACCTCGGTCGGGGGGCGTGGCTGCGCTTGACCGGTCTCGTCCCGATAACGAAGACGCGCCGGTGTCCGACCGGTTCACAACCGGTTCCCGATCTTCATTCACTTCAAAAACCCGGTTGTTATTATTACAGGGAAGAGGTTTTGTGTTTTTGAATACTGGCACCCATGTTCTATTGATTTTCAAAGATTTCTCCGATTTATTGAAATTCGTTAGGTGTTTATGAATTTTGATTGCTTCCCTGTAAAGCCTGGGGTAGTATGCGGTAGTGGTGCATAACACTTGGGTTTTGTCGAATTCTATTGCATGATTCGTGTTGTTCAATGTGTGCTCTGCGACGGCGGATTTCTCTGAATGACCCAATCTTTAATTGGCCTTGTGTTCCTTGATCCTCGTATTGATGGATCGCTTTGTTGAACCGATGTATACACAGCTGCACGGAATTCGGTATACACCTGGTGTACTACGTGTATCCCTTCTGTCCTTGGGGGAGTTGAGATGGTCCTTGATCTTCTTCGACGGTTTGAATATTGTCTTAATGTTATGTTTCCCCAGAATTCGTCTGATTCTATCTGTCACCCTTGGGATAAACAGCAAGAATGCTTTTGTTTCCGATTCTTGGCGACGTGGTACATTGTCGTTGTTGTGTTCAGGCCTCTGTTTGATGTATCTATCGATGTCGTTTTTCGTGTAGCCGTTAGCCATGAGAGCACGCTTCAAGTGTTCTAACTCGGTTGCTAGTTGTTCAAGCTCACAAATTCTTCTCGCTCTGTCGACTAGCGTTTTGATTATCCCTTTACGTTGGCATGGATGCCGAATTCCGTGCAGCTGTGGAAGTGTATACATCGGTACAACGAAGCGATCCATCAATACGTGGATCAAGGAACACAGGGCCAATTGTAGACTGGGTCATTCAGAGAAATCCACCGTCGCAGTGCACACACTGAACAACACGAATCATGCAATAGAATTCGACAAAACCCAAGTGTTGTGCACCACTACCACATACTACCCCAGGCTTTACAGGGAAGCAATCGAAATTCATAAACACCCAACGAATTTCAATAAATCGGAGGAATCTTTGAAAATCAATAGAACATGGGTGCCAGTATTCAAAAACACAAAACCTCTTCCCTATAATAATAACCGGGTTTTTGAAGTGAATGAAGATCGGGAACCGGTTGTGAACCGGTCGGACACCGGCGCGTCTTCGTTATCGGGACAAGACCGGTCAAGCGCAGCCACGCCCTCTGACCGAGGTTATATAAGGAAGTACAATCTGCGTCCCCGTCACACTCAGGCTCAGGCAGTTCAGTCCAGTGGGAACATCTCCTGAAATATAACTCCTGAAGATGCCAGACACTCGAACTGGCGAAACGTCGAGAACTAATCTACGACGACGGCCTAAATGCACGAAAGAACATGTCACACAAAACGATGGGTCACAACTGGCATCAAAACATCCTCGAAAATGTTGAAGATACTATATCTTTTAGCCCGAAATACTCAAATCGAAGAGAATATTACCTACTTCAAAAAATATAAAAAGATATATAGACAAGTACTTGCAAAAGCAAAAAAATTACAAAATGTAAAAGTTTTTCATAACTCTGTAAACAAATCAAAAGCAGTTTGGAAAATATTAAGGAAAAATACATCCACATCAAAAACAACAAAGAGTGAAAAGTCACCATCGGTCCTTATTGATAACAGTCTCACTGATGATCCCAAAATTGTAGCTAATCATTTCAATGAATACCTCATAAATTTACCGAGGGAAATAAATAAAAAAATTCTTAATTCAACAAATCAGGCGGAACCGCATTATGGGGGAAAGCTTCCTGTGACAATGTTCATTAGACCTGTCTCTGAAAGTGAGATATACAGGGTGTTTCATCATAAACTGGACAAACTCATCTGACGTATAGAGAACATCGGGAGAATCATTTTTTTCTTATGACATATTTCCCGTTTTCGAATCATAAGGGAGATACACGGTGTTAAATGTCATTTTTGAGCGTTATTATATTGAGTGCGGTCGGTTATGTATAAGACTGGAAGTAATGGTTTCTTGTCATTTCCTAGTATTTTTGGATGCTTCATTCAGAAATGGTGTAGAGCTCCGAAAAAAAAAAATTCAAAATGGCGGAAAACCTGCAATGTTCGTGATTTTTTTTTTCGGTTGCCAAATTGATTTTCATTTCCTAAATGAGCACAATTTTTAAAGGATATCTGTGGAAAAAAATTTTCAAAAATCGAACACTCCTTTTTTTTTACATGTCTACAGCAAAAAAAAAAATTCACTCGAAATTGATGAAATTTACCCAACACGAATATGAAAACAGAATCGAAAAATATCAAACGGTTTCGTTTTTACAGCCATTCAAAAAAACATGACACAGCTTGTGTTCTTAGGCCCATAATTTTTTAATTTGTATGTCGAAACATTCCAGATTGCAAAATTAATTAAAAAAAAAAATCAGTGAAACTTCATTGAGAGTTGAACTCCCTACTGTGAGTTAAGTACCTATTAAAATAAATGTGGAATCTGAATTGAGACTGTTCAAAGGTTTTTAATTTTCGTTGCCAAGCAATGGCAGCTAAAAGAATTTGACAGAGTATTTGAATTTAACTGAATATAATAATGCAAGTATCTTGAAACCAATTAAAAAATAATATAGTTATTAGTGGACTACCAATTAATGGTGAAAAAAACGAACAGCTGAAATCGAAGTTCCAAAAAATTGCTGAAAAGCTTGAAGTTTCCTTAGCAAATGAGAAATTTCAATGTGTGGCAATCGGTAAAGAAAATAAGAAACATTTGAAGGTAATATTCGAAGGTAGCAAGAAGAAAGAAGAGATTATGAAAGCAAAAAAAAATATTTCTATTAGACTCAATGACATAGGTTACAATGAAAGAACAAATGTATATATAAATCATGATATGAGTTATGAAAATCAGGAATTATTTAAAAAAGTACGTGATTTCAAAAAGGAAAATAATTTCAAATACGCATGGTATGCACATGGAAACATTTACCTAGAGGAACTGGAAAATAGCAAGGCCATTCATGTCAAGTCACTGAAAACTCTTGAAGGTTTAAAAAACTAAATGAAGAAAACAAAATGGGGGGGCTCTCTTGTTTGTACATTAATGTAAGGTCAATTCGAAAGAAATTCAAATTAGATTATATCAGTTTATATGTAAAGGAATACAATTATCCAGACTTGTTGGTTTTATCTGAAACTTGGTTGTATGAGGATGAAACTAAATTTTACGCTATACTAAATTATGAAGCTTACCATAATTGCAGGCAAACTAGGGGAGGAGGTGTCAGCCTATACATCAGAAAAAATATTGAACACGACGAATTGATAATAACTGTACCTGATAAAGTAAACGCAGTAGGAATAAAACTAAAGGATATAAATTTTAGTATCTATGGCATCTATAGGGCCCCAAAAAATAATCTGAAATTGTTTGAAAATTTTCTGGAGCAGTTAGTGTACGACAATAAAAAAATCCTAATTATAGGTGACATTAATTTAAATCTTCTAGAAAATAGTAGACAATTAGATAATTATAAAGATATTCTTTATATGAATAATTGTGTCTTACAAAATATCAAAAATAATTTGAAATTTACCCGAAAAACTTCAGTAGTCACAGGAACTGTTATAGACCATATTATTACCTCAAATCAAATAAATTGCAAAATGAAAACAATTGATGTACCTATATCCGATCACAAAATGATCCACTGCTCATTCAAAACACCCAAAACAAACACAAAAATTAGGCAAGTAAGGACATATATATACATTGATCATAACAAACTCAACAAATATTTGAAGGACAGGTTGGGGGGTATAGAGGATTTCTCTGACTTAATGGAAATTATTAAAAGAGGGAAACAAATATGCACTTCAACAAAACACATGAAAATTATAGAAAATAAAAACTGGTTCAGTCAAAGAATTCTCAATAAAATGAAGAAGAGAGATAAATCCTACAAAAAAATGATTAAACATCCTAATAACCACGCCCTGAAAGAAAAGTTCAAATCTTTGAAAAACGAAACAAATGCGCTAATTAAAAAAGAAAAGAAGAAATACTTTCATAACAATCTAATTAAAGCTGGGAACAATATAAGAAATATATGGAAAACTATTAAAAACACAATGAATGTAGAGAGCAACAAAAATGAGATAAAAATAACAAATTTGTTCATAAATGGAGAAACAATCACTTCGAAAGATAAGATAGCAAATCATATGAACAACTACTTTACGGGGATGGCTAATGAATTGCATAAAAAAATAGACCATACTATCAACATCAGAAATGAAATAACATACAGAAATACATCTATTTTCCTAAAGAAATGTACGGAGCTGGAGCTGAAAGAATTAATTTTTTCCTGTAACAAAAAATATAGTCAAGGTGACGACAGCATTACGATAGAGGACTTTCAGAATATCTATGAAACAATTAAGATCAAATTGTTAGAGTTGATAAACAGAATGCTTAAGGAGGGAAAGTTTCCTGATTGTGCAAAAACATCAAAAGTGATCCCTATCTACAAAAAAGGGAGAAGAGGTGAACCAGGAAATTATCGTCCCATAACAATCACGAATACCCTATCGAAAATTTTAGAGAAAATAATAAAAAACAGATTTTTAGATTTCTTCCCAATCCATGAAAATCAATATGGATTTCAAAAAGGTAGTGCATCCCTGGGTGCTGCTTGTGACCTGGTGGAAGCTGTAATAAAGAACATGGAAGGAGGAAGACATGTAGTGGCCCTATTCGCTGACTTACAAAAGGCATTTGATACAGTTGACCATCAAACACTGTTAGAGAAACTTTACAGTGTGGGTGCACGGGGACCGGCACTTAACCTCATCAAGACATATCTTGAGGGAAGGTATCAATATACTGTTGTAAATGGGCAAAAAAGCCATAAGAGAAGTGTGAAGTTTGGTGTTCCACAAGGGTCGGTCCTGGGACCATTGCTGTATCTTTTATACGTAGAGGATATTTCGGATTTACACCTGGGCACTCAGTACTTCATGTTTGCTGATGACACTGTATTATTATTCGCTAGCAGATCCGAAGCAGAACTTGAAAATAACATTAACAATACATTGATTAAATTCTATGAGTGGCTGTGCACAAACAAACTAGTACTGAACGAAGACAAAACAGTATATATGAGATTTGAAGCGAAAAACAAAAAAACAAGGGAAATAATTGTAGAATTAAATAATAAGACCATACGAAAAGTCAAAACATATAGGTACCTGGGTTTGGTGGTTAACGAGGAATTAAATTGGGGCGCACACATCGAGGGAATGATTAAGAAGCTCTCTGGTCTAATTAGTGCATCAAAGCATGCCAGTCCGTATATGACAAAAAACACCAAATTGATCTTTTACAATGCATGTGTACACTCTATTTTCACATATCTGGCATCAATTTGGGGAAATACGACGAAGATGAATTTGAGTAGACTTCAAAGACTCCAAAATAGAGCGATTAAAAATATTTATAATCTTCCGTATGAGACCAGGACCAGCTACTTGAATGAAAGATTTCCTGTGCTGCCGATCTCCGAGGTGGTGAAACAAGAACAGTGTAAGCTCATTTATAGGATTGATAGGGGGCTATTAAAGTCTATGGTTAGGCTAAAGAGGCATGCTGATGAACACGAATATTCTACAAGAAATGCCAATCATCTCTACAGTGACTGCATATTTAGGACAACGAGAGGGTTAAAACTTCCATCATATTCAGCAATAAAATCATACAATGGGTTACCTAACCACTTGAAAAATGAAGAAAAATATACAAAGTTTAAAAAAGAATTGAAAAAATTATTCAAAGGAAATCTAATAGTTTAAGTTAAGAAATTGTACTCTGTGTTAACAAACTCTGTTTGATTTACAGTTTTATACCTTAATAAATAAATAAATAATAAATAAAAATGAATTTATGCAATTTGAGTAGAAATTGGCGGTTAATACTTTCCAGATATTAATTGCATGGCATTATTGCGGAAATTCCTACGAATAATTCCACAATTTCACAAACGCAACAAAAAAAACCTATTAGTATAAAATTTATTCATAATTCGTTCTCAAAAATATTGCCATTTCTCCGGATACACTTTCTCGACCTTTTCGCCACACTATCCACCGCTGAACGAACCATTTCCGGGTTTCGGCGAATCTCTTCGGCGGCTGATTCGATTCTTTGAATCAGTTCTTCTCTCGAAGTCACTGGAGCTCACTTATCATAAACAAGACTCTTCATATGACCCCAGAAATAAAAATCCATAATTGTAAGATCTGGAGAACGAGGACGCCATGCGACAGGTCGCAATCGGCCGATCCATCGGCGAGGGTATTGAGAGTCTAAAAATTCTACTACACTCCTCACTGTGTGAGCAGGGCAACCATCATGCTCGTACCATATTCCTTGAAAGTGACTCAAAGGAATATCTTCCAATAGATCGGGCAGAGTTTCCCTCACGTGTCCTTCTCAAAATAAATTCACAGAATTCTTTCCTCTTCTCAAAATCACCTTCTTCTAAGGTTTGACATGAACGGAAATGGTACGGATGGTAGCTATTTCTTTTCAAAACTCTCCATACAGTGGATTTAATCTTATTCAGACTTGGATGATTTGCTAGAGTTCTCGTTGATACCATCGGATTTTCACTCACTAAATCCAGGATACGTTCTTCGTTATTTCGGATTGTTTCCTTCTTCTTGCGGTGAAGAATACCTTCTTCAGGTAATTTACGCACTGTTTCTATGAAAATTTTAAAATTAGGAACGTTTCGGCTTGGAAATCTGCGAACGTAAATTTCCCTTGCTTTTCTCTCTGAGGAATTCGCTTCATAATAAGCCTGAACCATATCATTTTTTTCTAAAAGTGAATATTTCATTTTCGTTTGCTAACAAGTCGTTTCAATATACTCGAATTATTCAGTAAAATTCGAATAACCTGTCAAATTCTATCAGCTACTGTTGCTCGGCAACGAAAATTAATATACTCAGAACCTTAGAACAGACTCATATTTCACATTAATACTTAACTCAGAGTAGGGAGTTCAACTCTCAATGAAGTTTCACTGATTTTTTTTTTTAATTAATTTTGCAATCTGGAATGTTTCGACATACAAATTAAAAATTATGGGCCTAAGAACACAAGCTGTGTCATGTTTTTTTATTATTTGAATGGCTGTAAAAACGAAACCGTTTGATATTTTTCGATTCTGTTTTCATATTCGTGTTAGGTATAAAAGTAAGTACACTCGTGAAAGATTTCATCAATTTCGAGTGAATTTTTTTTTCGCTGTAGACATGTAAAAAAAAAGGAGTGTTCGATTTTTGAAAATTTTTTTTCACAGGTATCCTTTAAAAATTGTGCTAATTTAGGAAATGAAAATCAATTTGGCAACCGGAAAAAAAAATCACGAACATTGCAGGTTTTCCGCCATTTTGAAATTTTTTTTTCGGAGCTCTACACCATTTCTGAATGAAGCATCCAAAAATACTAGGAAATGACAAGAAAACATTACTTTCAGTCTTATACATAACCGACCACACTCAATATAACAACGCTCGAAAATGACATTTAACACCGTGTATCTCCCTTATGCTTCGAAAACGGGAAATATGTCATAAGAAAAAAATGATTCTCCCGATGTTCTCTATACGTCATATGAGTTTGTCCAGTTTATGATGAAACACCCTGTATAACATCATACTCAGTTTGAAAAACTTTCATTCACTAGGTATTGATAACATTTCATCAAATTTAATCAAAAATGCTGCTGTTTGGCTTACGCCCATATTAACTCATTTAATTAACATGTCATTGAAGGAGGGTACATTTCATGATGCTCTCAAAATAGCACGTATTAAAATGTTATTCAAAAAAGGTGATCAAATATCTACTGATAATTATAGACCAATTTCACTATTGTCATCAATTTCTAAGATTATAGAGCGAGCAATCTTTGACAGAATACTTTCTTTCCTCGATAAGCATTATCTGTTGTCGAATTGTCAACATGGTTTCAGACAAAATAAGTCAACTCAGTCAGCGATGGTGGCTTTTACTACTAATCTCTATGAGAGTGTCGAAGACCGGAAAAAGTGTTTGGCTATTTTTAGGGACCTGAGTAAAGCCTTCGACTTGGTGTCTCATGAAATACTTTTGATCGAGATGGGCTCTTTGGGGTTAAGGGTTGACCCCTTAATCAATAGATTGATAAAGTCGTACTTGTCAGGACGAATGCAATTTGTTGAAGTTAATGGTATAGATCATCTCACGCTAATGTAATTTGCGGTGTTCTGCAGGGATCAATACTGGGTCCGCTGCTCTTCCTGATATTCATTAACGATCTACCTGATATTTTAGATGATCCATCAAGTTTGGCAATGTTTGCTGATGACAATACGCTTTTGTGCACTGGAAACTCAGTGCGGGAAGCTCTTGTTGTTGCACATAAGAGAATGTTGCAGCTTTCAAAGTGGTTTGTTGAGAAAAAACTTTTTGTTAATGTCAACAAAACTGTATTCCTAAACTTTAATTTGAAGAACACGAGCGACCATATTGACAAGAGCCTTTTGATGCGAATCAATAACAAATCAGTCGAGCAAGCTGAGTTCACTAAATTTCTGGGTGTTACTCTTGATTTTAACCTTAACTGGGGGCAGCACATTAATGGTTTCTGCTCTCATTTATCGTCTGTATGTTATGCTCTGTTGAGGCTTAGATCTCTAACTGATGAGGGTGTGTGCGTGTCATAATACTTCAGCCACTTTTTTTCCAGAATGAAATATAGAATTTTGTTTTGGGGTTCTTCCTCCTGTATTGATAGAGTTTTCAAACTACAAAAAAAGCAATCAGATTTATATGCAGGGTATCTATCAGAACATCTTGTAGACCCCTGTTTCAGAAACTCAAAATTCTAACCCTCGCTTGTACCTATATATTTGAGATATTGAAATATGTTATAGCTAACATACATGAATTTTTACCTCTGAATTTCAATCATGAATATTATACAAGACAATCCTATGATCTATTAGTTCCATACCACAGACTAACCCGATACGAAAAATCTCATAAATATATGGGAATAAGATTATATAATGCAGGTTAAGTTGATTAGCATTTCTGCTAGACTTCGCCTTTTTGGTAGGTAGTAAATTGATAGTAATGTAAAATATCTTGTAATATGGTGTTATATTGCCTACTGAATAAAGTCAATTATTATTATTATTATTATTACTTCCTATCGAGTTGAGATGCATAGATAGTAGAGTTCTGTTTAAAAAATTTTTAAGACAATTTTTGCTTGCAAATTGCTACTATTTCATTTATGAATATCTTATGAGTTAACATTATTATATCAATGACATATCCTATACCAAATGTATTTGCTTGATGTTAATATGTGGTTTTGTGGATGTTGGTGCAACTTTCATAGTGGTGTATTTTTGTTTTAAATTCAAATTGTGCATCACAATTCTTTCATAAGGCACTTGGCGCATGCTTGGTTGCGCGAGTGAACAAAAATCGATTCATTCGATCGAGAGAGTTTTTCGACGACGATTACGATTTTCCAAGACCATAATAATTCTCACGATTTTCCGAATTTCTTTCCAAATTATTGAGATTGTGTGCTGGAGGTGAATCTTCGGCATAAAGGGGATCCCCAGGAACACATCAATTCCATCGAGGGTAAGTGCCAGAAGGGTTTTGATGCAATTCTTTTTCATTCTTTGTGTTAGCGGTATTTCCAACTTCCAAATACAGCCCACTAAATTTCACAGAACCGCTAACATTTTGGTCATTTAGAGCCGAATTGACTAGCAGTCATTTCATATTTTTCCAATTTCGTTTACATTTTGAGATTTTCAAGTAAGTCACCATTCAATTCCATCTATAATTTTCTTTTCACATCGCAATAAACGCTCATCGCGTTCCTTCGTATGAAAACACTGGCACCGTATGCTATCGATAAGATCGATTCAGCCTTTGTTATTTCAGATTCAACATATTAATACAGATTCATAAATAAATTTACATCCGTATTTCCGATTTCATTGAAATTTAAAAGGATAATTGCACACTGCAATTGAATTTCGAATTAAATAGCTTCACCTATATATCTTTTCACATCTCAGATAAATAGATTAAGTGGAAATGAGTAATTTAAAGAAGCTGGAGAACAAAAGAAAAATATATATCAGCCGAATTTCCGAATTTTATACCGTCGCTGTTCAGAGTTCAACTGACATCTCTAAAAGAGGGCAGTTGAAAACTAGATATGAAGATATTTCAAGAGTTTTTGATCGCTTTTCCGAGTATCATAATGAAGTTGTCATGTTGACAGAAAGCGATGAAGATTTCGAGTCACAAGAAAAGATTCGAAAGGACGCTGAATATTTTTATTACGAAGGTCTTTCCATTTATCATAGTTTAAATAAAACTGATGCTCCCATTACGTCTTCTCTCGATGTTGAAGCTACTGCAAAACTTGCACCACTTAATATACCTTGTTTTGACGGAGATCCAAAAACTTGGTCAACTTTTCATGATCTCTTCGAGAAACTGATTCACGAAAACTCTAATCTTTCTAATGTAGAGAAGTTTAGATACCTTCTATCATTTTTAAAAGACGAACCTTTAAAGTTGTTGAATGGTATCGCTATAAATAATGATAATTACAACACAGCATTTAAAAAACTTACAGACAGATATCAAAATAAAAGACTTATAGCTTCAAATGCACTAGATTCAATTTTTTCTGTTTCATTGAAAAACAATTCTGCCAAAGATCTTCGTGTGTTACTCAATACATTTTCCGAATCGTTAGCAGTACTCAATGCTTTAAATTTCAATACTGATGCATGGGATTTTCTACTTTTTTATATACTTCTAGGAAAAATAGACATAGAAACACGTACCAATTTCGAAATTCAAACCGATTCTAGTAAAATTCCAGAATACAAAGAACTTTCGTGGAAATCAAATGTAAGGCTTTGGAATCCGTTCAGCATTTAAATATTCCTAGAAATAAAGTTGCTTCACCGAGCAAAGAAAAGTATTTTAACCGAAATATTGGTAAGGCTGGCAATACTTTCTCCTTACACACAAATGTCCAGTACGATTCCAGAGTAAAGTGCTATTTTTGTAAAGGGTCACATACTTTAAACAAGTGTCCTGAATTCACTTCGAAATCGCCAAAGGATAGAGTATCATTCGTAAAGCAGAATAAACTCTGTCTGAATTGCTTACATCATTCCCATAGCCTTCAAAATTGCACTTCTTCATTCAAATGTCGTTCATGTAACGGTCGTCATCATTCATTGATACATGTTTCAAAGAATAACCCAGAATTATCCAGATCAAAAATTGAAAATAATATTCCTTCGACTTCCATCACAGAAAACAACTCAATTTCTTCTACTCTATCGGGTAATACGTATTCGAACTGTAGTACTGTTTTGTTAGCTACTGCTGCGGTAGACATACGTGATAGGTATGGATCTTTTCAACAAGTTCGAATTCTTATTGACTCAGGAAGTCAATCATACTTTATTAGCGAGAAATGTTTTCGCAATCTCGAGTTGAAAAGACATGAGTATTCGACAGCAATTTTTGGTTTGAATGAAATGTCTTCTTTTTCGTCAAAGGGCATAACATCGTGCGAGATAAAGCCTAGAAATTCTGAAGGTCCAGTATTTTCTTTCGATGCTATTGTTATTCCCAATCTTTGTTACAATATTCCTTCTTTTACAATTGAAAAACAACAGTGGGAACATTTACAAGGATTACCTCTAGCAGATGAGAATTATTATCTTTCCAGATCAATAGACATTTTAATTGGCGCTGAATTGTTTACTCACATTTTACTGAATGGTCGTGTTGTAGGTAAATTAGGTCAACCTACTGCCCTTGAAACTATTTTTGGTTGGGTTCTTTTAGGTAAAGTTGATAGCGTTCATTCCGATTTACCAATAAGAACATTCACAGTTCAATCTGATGCCTTGGTCGACATCTATATTCCTAAATTCTGGAAAATAGAACAAATTCCTGAAAAACAATTCTTCTCTGTTGAAGACGAAAAATGTGAAACTTTCTTCAAGGAAAACTTTACTCGGGATCCATCGGGTAGATTCATTGTTTCACTTCCTTTCAGAAACGCAAAACCGTAGGTGATACTTACACTCAGGCACGTCGCCAATTTCTGTTACTGGAGAAACGCCTGATTAAAAATCCATCGTTGTATTCATCTTATTCTAACTTCATGAAAGAATACTTTGAGACCGGACATATGTCTCCTGTAACATTGAAAGATCAGGTTGAGGATTATATTTGCTACTTACCACATCACTGTGTTTTGAAGCCAGAAAGTGTTAGCACGAAGCTACGAGTAGTTTGGGACGGATCGGCAAAAGGTTCAAAGGGGTTCAGTTTAAATGATACATTACTTCAGGGTCCAAAATTACAAAAAGATATTGTTTCTTTACTTTTACTTTTTCGTTTAGACGCAATAGTCTTCGTGGCTGATATCAAACAAATGTTCAGGCAGATTTTGATTTCCCCTTCTGATCGAAACTTCCAGAGAATTTTATGGCGTTTCAATCCCAACGATCCTCTTTCAGAGTATATATTGAATACGGTCACTTTCGGTCTGAATTGTAGCCCATATTTAGCAATACGAGCGCTTTTAGAACTAGCTAAGCTAGAAAAAGAGAACTTTCCGAGAGCCAGTTATATACTTCAGCATCAAATTTACATTGACGATATTCTTGGAAGTGCCTCGTCCGAGTCTGAGGCTATTTCACTTCAGAAAGATTTGATAGATCTACTTAGTCGGGGAAGTTTCGAATTGAAGAAGTGGGCTAGCAATTCTCCTAAATTACATTCGTCCGTTTCTCCTTCCGACTGCCAGGTTGTATTATCCTTTGATAAGGATGACCCTCCTTTTCTCAAGGTACTAGGTCTTCAATGGTATCCGTCTCTCGACACATTTTCATACAGTTGCCAAATGTCCATGAATGAGTGCACGAAGAGAGGCATTCTTTCAGATATTGGTAGAGTTTTCGACCCATTGGGTTTTTTGTCGCCTATTTTATTGAAGGCCAAATATATAATGCAATGCATTTGGTCTATGAAGAAGGACTGGGATGAATTTCTTCCTCTTTCGATACAGAATCCATGGAAACAATTGAAGGCTGAGATATCAGAACTCTCCAAATTGAGTTTACCAAGACGAATTCTTTTTGATGATTTCGAACGATGTGAATTGCATGGTTTTTGCGATGTTTCGACATTAGGTTATGCAGCTGTAATTTATCTCCGGGTACAGAGGGCAGACTCTATTCGTGTGTTCCTTCTTTGTTCCAAAAGTAGAGTTGCCCCGTTGAAGACACTTACCCTTCCTAAACTTGAGCTTACAGCAGGAAAGCTGTTGGCAGATCTGGTCAAATTCGTCACGGATACGTTTTCAGATCGACTTCTCTTCGACCAGATTACTTGCTGGACCGATTCACAGGTGGTACTTTCGTGGCTCAATGGTTCACCGAGCCGTTGGAAGACTTTTGTAGCCAATCGTGTACATCATATACAGGAGTTAGTTCCTCCAGAATCATGGAGTTATGTCCCTTCATCCTTAAATGCGGCTGATTGTGCGTCTCGAGGGATGAACCCCTCTCAGTTACTTTCCTTTAAAATGTGGTGGAATGGGCTGGAGTTCCTATCGATCGAAAAAGGAAAATGGCCGATTTTTCAATTTCAGAATAAGGGTGTTCATGAAGAAGTAGTTTCTGCTGAAGAAAAGGTGATATCCTTTTATGTGGAAGTTCCAACAGACGTCTTAGAGAATTTAATGAATAGGTTTTCTTCACTTGAAAAAATTCAGAGAATTCTGAGTTACTGCTTCAGATTCTCAAGACGTTCGAGATCCATTACTCTTAAACAAACTACTTTTGTTTCAATTCAAGAAATGCACGAATCTCTAATGTATTTGATATATATTTCGGATAAATATATAATATTATATAACTATTATTATATTATTATTATCATTATTATTATTGTTATTTTTTTTTTTTTTTTTTTTTTTTTTTTTTTTTTTTTTTTTTTTTTTTTTTTTTTAATCACACTTTCGTGGGGTGGTTTCCAACTAAGCTGGGATTCGCATGAATCAACAGCTCAATCGTTCGTTAACACACGCCGGACAGTTCTACACGTTCCCAGGATTGCAGCCTTCTGTGCCGTAAGTATGGTCTTCTCTACTTCATTCAATCCTATTTTTGTCAGTTCTTTTTTCAGATTCAGTTCAACGAGTCCATTTGCCGAGATTATCAGAGGATGAACGGAAACTTGTTTCAGCTGATAAATGGCCTTTATTTCATGTGCGAGGTCTATATACTTGGTGAGTTTCGTTGTTCTTGCCTCTCCTATGTTATGATCATTTGGAATAGTGATGTCTATAATCTGCGCCTCCTTCTTCAGCTTTTGAATTAATAGTATATCTGGTCTGTTATGCAAAACCTGCTTGTCTGTGATGATCGTTTTGTCCCAGTATACTCTGACTTCATCGTTTTCGAATTGATCTTTCGGTTGGTATTTATAATATGGCATTTTTTCTGTAAGTTTTCCATATTTGATCATAATTTCTTGATGAAAGACCTTTGCGACATCGTCGTGCCTATTCTTATGATCCTTTGGGGCGAGATAGGAGCATCCAGATGTAAGGTGTTGGATCGATTCCGGTCTTTCATGACACATTCTACATAGGTCAGTTGGTATTTCCTGATGTAGAATGTAGCGCCTATAGTTGCGTGTTGCAATCACTTGATCCTGAATAGCTGACAAGAAGCCCTCCGTCTCCATCATTAGAACACCGCGGCTTATTATTATTATTATTATTATTATTATTATTATTATTATTATTATTATTATTATTATTATTATTATTATTATTATTATTATTATTATTATTATTATTATTATTATTGAGCTCTGCTCAAGGTTAGAGATGAAAAAGCATTGTGTAGAAAATTTTTCAAAACCTTCGCGTAGAAAAACTGATCTTGAGGCAGATTTGGCATATGTTGAAGCATCATCGTCGTCTAGTCAGGCTAGGTTACAAGTTTCATCTGCAAGAAACTGGATCATACTTCGCGTGCTTGTGAAGCTCCTAAAACAAATCACTGTTATAAATGCGATTTATCTGGTGTTACTATTCGCGATTGTAAAAATTGTTCGCGTACCTCTAAGATTTCGGAAAATAATTAAGGGTCTCTCTCAAGGGTAGATGGCAGAACCCCGCTGATAATAATCGGTCTACCAAAGAACAAAATTCATGTGTAGGTTCAGAACGTAATGTGTTGTTAGATTTTATAATGTCGTATTCAGGTCATGATGAAAGACCTTATCTCAAAGTCAAGATTTTCGGTAAAGAATTTCTTGGTTTATTGGATTCAGGCGCTACACGCACTATTATGGGAAAAGATAGTTGGGATCAGTTGAAATCATTTCGGATATCTTTGAATGTACAAGATGCACCCAATTGTAGTGTGGCTACAGAAATGTTTGTGAAAGTCTTGGGTCGGTTTGTGTTCCTATGGAACTTATGGGCAGGATTAGGCTTGTGAATGTTTTGATTGTCCCCTCACTCAAACATTCATTAATATTGGGATTAGATTATTATAAAACGATGGAAATTGTTCCAAACCTGAATCGGGATTGTTGGGAGTTTTCTTGCGATTAAATAAATGAGCAAAAGAAATCACAAAGTCATATAATCGATCGTCATGATTCAACCGAAGAACAACATGATATTTTGAATAAGTTCATAAAAGAAAAATTCGAATTACAAGGTGATAGTTTGGGATGTACGCATCTTACAGAATTTGAGATACAAACAGATTCTCCACCTATAAAACAAAGATATTATCCGGTATCGCATGTAGTTCAACAGCATATTGATTCTGAACTCCAGAAAATGTTGGACTTGGGTATTATTGAGGAGTCTTGTAGTCCTGGGTCTTCGCCAATATTGTTAGTCCGCAAAAAAGGAAGGGGGATATCGGTTTTGCGTGGGTTATCGGAAATTGATTAAAGTTACTTAACCAGATGCCTACCCGTTGCACTATGTTTCTGTGATTTTGGATCTCATCTCAACGGAGCTAAGTATCTTTCATCTATATATATATATATATATATATATATATATATATATATATATATATATATATATGAGAAAGATATGAATATTGAGGGATCGGTAAAATACATGGATAAGATTTATGTCCAATAAATCTTATCCATGTATTTTTAATACATGGATAAGATTTATGTCCAATAAATCTTATCCATGTATTTTACCGATCCCTCAATATTCATATCTTTCTCATATTTATATTCCTGGACTCGGATGTCACGCAGGTGGCTAAAGTTGCCTCCGTGGTGACGATGGATGTTGCCCTGGAATGCAGGGTCTTCCAACCGAAATCGCAAATGTGCGGCTGGCTCCCTTGTGTTGACTTCGTTATGCGTTTTCGAATACCAACTTCTCACCATACTGATGAGGGCCGAAAGCCCGAAACAGCTGTCTACGGTTCATTTCAGTTTCAAAGGGTTATGTCCAATAAATCTTATCCATATATATATATATATATAGTCCGCTTACTGGCAGACTCCTATGAAGGAATCCTCTAAAGAATATACAGCGTTCACGATTCCCAACAGAGGATTGTATCACTTCAAACGCCTTCCTTTTGGGTTAAAGAATGCGCCTGCCGCCTGGCAGAGGTTTATTGACAAAGTAATTGGTCCTGATTTGGAACCATTCGCTTTCGTATATCTTGATGATATAATCATTATCTCCGACAATTTCGAAAAGCATCTCGAGATTCTAGAGAAAATATTTTCAATGCCATTCGATGCTGGACTCACGGTGAATAAAGGTTTTGTAGGTCTGAACTTCACTATTTGGGGTATGTTGTTGATAAGTTCGGTTCTCAGAGTTGACCCAGAGGAGATTGAAGCCATTTTAAAGATTCCGCGACCTTCTTGTGTTAAAGAAGGTCGATCATTTAAAGGCATGGCTTCTTGGTATAGAAGGTTCATCCCGGATTTTTCTACTCGTAAACTCTCTGTAAACTTTTATGTAAAAATTGTAAATGGAATTGGACTCCAGAATGTGAAGCTTCTTTCAATTTGATAAAGGAACATCTCATCAGCGCACCGTTTTTGCAGTGTCCTGATTTTAGTTTGCCTTTTATTGTGCAAACTGATGCAAGCAACTATGGGTTAGGTGCTGTTCTCTCCCAGGAATCGGATCAACGGGAAAGAGTTATATTATATGTAACCTTAGTAGGTCTCTGACTAAACACAACGGAGAAAGAACTTTTATGCGTTGTGTAGGCATTGGAGAAGCTCTGACCTTATTTGGAGGGTACGTCATTTACGGTTGTAACCGACCATCACTCTCTGATTTGGTTACACAACTTAAAAGAACCGAATGGAAGACTTTGTAGATGGGCTGTTCGCTTGCAGCAATTTGATTTTAACATAGTACACCGTAAGGGAAAAGATCATGTTGTTCCCGATCTTTTTTCTCGTTCCGTTCCAGTAGTCGATAGTATTGCGACTGATGAAAAAAAATTGTGATTTCGATGTTGGGTCGGTTAAGGATAAATGGTATTTATCAATGCGGGCCAGAGTTCTCGATAGTCCTTTAAAATTCCCACAGTGGAGAGTAGAGGGAAATTAATTATTTAAGTATGTTAAGAGCGACTTTTCTGCGTTATCTGGTGATGAGTACAACTGGAAACTTGTTGTTCCCAAGGAAAATCATTCGTCACTCATTCATGCCATTCATACAATTCCGACAAGTGGTCATCCTGGTGTTTTCAAAACATACAAGAAAATTTGTGAAAGATATTTCTGGCCTAAGATGCGTTCTGACGTGAGTAGGTACGTGAAGAAAAATAAATCAGTTCAAAAAAGCCCGGCAGGTTCATTGGGTAGTCGGACAGTTGTAACGAAACCTTTCCAGCTACTTAGTGTCGATTTGATGGGACTTCTTCCGCGGTCTACGAAGGGGTATAGTTTTATATTTATCATCTCAGATTATTTTTCTGAGTTGTCCTAACCTTTCCTCTAAGATCAGCAAACGCACTGAAGATATGTGAACATTTAGAAAATGATGTGTTTCTCTTATTCGGCGTACCAAAGTATATCATAGCGGACAATGGTACTCAATTTAAGGGAAAGCATTTCACCGAACTGTGTTATAGGTATAAGGTAAAAATGTTGTTCAACGCTCTTTATCATCCCCAACATAATCCTGTAGAAAGAGTTAATAGGGTTGTTAAAATTACCTTATCTTGTTATGTGCAAGAAAACCATAGAAAATGGGACGTATACTTTCCATCTGCAAGTTGTGCGATTCGCACATTAGTTCACGAAGTCACTGGATTTACTCCATATTCTATTAATCTTGGTCGTGAACATGTTATTAGTGGAGATCTTCATGATGTAGCTCTAGCGGATAAAAATATAGATGTGGTTCGCGGTAACGTCGATATTGAGAGATCCGGTAACTTTTTGCACTTATACAATAAGGTTAAGGAGAAATTAGAAAGGGCGTATAAAGCTTCTGTGGAAAGATATAATCTTCGAAAACGTCCGGTAGAATACAAAATTGGTGATAGTGTCTGACACAAAAATCATGCTTTATCGAAGTCAAAGTTGTTTTCGGCTAAATTGAGCCAACGTTATGTAGGTCCGTTCAGAAGAAAATCTAAACTTGGTCGTTCGTCGTATGAGTTGCAAGATGACTCAGGTAAATCTTGTGGGATATGGCACGTGAATGATCTGAAAGAGGGATGTGTTGAAGAGTTTGCTTAACTCTTCATTTTACCAGGGGGGAGTTGTAACGTTTATTATTTTCGACTTTTTTTATTAATTGTTCAAATCGAAATATACTGTCTCTAATGTCTCTAATGAGACTTCAATGAATTTGTCTGGCACAGTCTTTGATTTTTCGTTCGGTCTAGATATTCAAATATAGCGTTTTACTGCGCCTTAAGTATAGGCAAACAATAAAACACCTTTCTTGTCCGCGTACATTACATAAAGAAAAAAGTGGTCACAGATGGTATCTGCGTAAATTTGATGACATGCAGTTCATTTTCGGCACATTTTCTTATTCCTCGATATATATGATAGAAGATATCAACTGTTTCCGAAAAGGATTTTCTTTCTTCGTCTGTTTCGTTGGATAATTTGAAAAATTGTTGATGATATTTGATTTTGCTGATTTTGGATTGCTGGAATCAAGTAAAATCTCCGTCTTGTACGGGATAAATTTCTATACTCTGGTAGAAAATTCTAGAGAAAGCCTTCCTCCATCTTAGGTAATATTGGTAATGATGGTTTCATTTTCGTTTGCCTTCATGAATTTCCATTGCAGGCTTCTTTTCTTGAGTGCTGAATTTGGAATTGGCGTGTTGGTTTATGCAAACTATTTTCTGAGACAAAGGCACCCCTATCGCCTTATACTGGTTATTGGAACAAACTGTTCCGGTGGGAGCGAAACAGGAGTCATTCCAACCCTTGCTGAAATTCTTCTTTTGGATGAGTACATTTACTTATATCAGTTTACATTTATTATCATTTAATAAGTTTGAGATAATCATATTAGACCGTATATTAATCCTGAGATCTGAATGGAATCTCACACCTTGTGATTTTCTTGTCAAATAAATTTGTGATACCGTTCAGAAAAGTCGAACACAATTATTAATACTACTTTCTTCATTGTAAAATTCTCTGTGAATGAAAGCCGGCATTCATCTTTCCAAACATTAATTATAAGAACTTTACTGCACTCCATTGAAAATCTATCAGTATTTTTTAATACTAGATCATACACTTTCCTATTAGAACACTTAAATAAATTTGATAGTTTTGGAAATACTGAATTTTGGAAAGTAGGAATTGATACATTCATCTATGTAAATTTGATATTATTAAAACTATCTGGCGCCCTCCCTATTTCTTTTGAGTTCAATTAATTTTGAAATACAACCTCAAAGAAATCCACCCCTTTTCCACTAGAGCTAAGCCTTCCCTTAATTTATGTTACATCTTGGAAATTTTGAGAATACTTCATTTGTGAAGAAAATAAACGTAACAACGCCGTGATGAGTTTTCTAGTGCACTATTTTTTTATTTTATTTTCTTTCTTTTTCTAATAGGAATTCAAAAGATCTTCATAGATACAGTCCTACTTTTCTCTCCTATTTTGAGTTACCGCAACATTTTTTGATCATTTGGGATAGCCGGATTTTGAATCGATTTTCCCATCAGGAATTTTATCGTTTTCCCTTAAAAGGTTTTGCAAATTTGTGCAGACGAATATCTGAGGAACATAGGTACGTTTCTCTTTTCAATACACGGTAGAAGTATTGCATGCTGTTTATTAGTTCGAGTTCGGTTGAACGATGATCATCAATGAGAATATATTTCCAACCAAATGTGGCGTATGTTAACATTCCATTGTAAAAAGGGGTCTAAATAACACAATGAGGTTAAACATCTAAGAGCCGAAAATACAAACCTTTTGAACCGCACTGATATGGGTCAGAAGAAGCAAAAGGGGAAAAAGTATTCTGAGGTTGCCGAAGCTCTGGACTCCATCGTCAAGAAAGCTGAAACCCAAGCGAATAAAATACCGATAGAACAAGACACAATTTCTACAACTATCGATAAGTCTACGGAACCTGAAAATAGTTCTGTTCAGAATATCTCAGTATCCATATAAAATAGTGGATCGGGAACTACAACAGTCAGAGAGGAAAAAGAGTTTACTTTAGTTAAAAGAACGAAATCTAGGCGAGTTGATAGGGGTATCATGTGCAGTGGAAAACCGGAAGAAATGATCATTAAAGGAGCTCCCAAGTATGGATATCTGCATGTCTGCAAGTTAGATCCAACATTGCAACCCGGAGTACTACTTCAGTATCTGAATAATAAAGGATTCACCAACGTTAAATGCGATTAACTGGAATCACGAAGACCGGAAGAATATATTATACTTCCTTCAAGATCACTGTTCCGGCTAACAAGTTTGAATCGATGAAATATCCAGTTGTATGGCCCGAAGGTAGTAAAATAAATATTTTTTTTTTCGTCTCAACAGAATCCGAGCTCAAGATTCGATAAAAATTGTGTAATTATCCATCAAAATGTTCAATCTTTAGGTAATTGTTTGGTTAGATTAGAACAATTTGTAAACAATATCAACGCATGCGTTGTTTGTATTACTGAGCATTGGCAAAGTTCTATGGAAATTAATGCATTTCATATTGATGGTTATGAACTCGCATCAAAATATTGTAGACCGACCGGTTGCCACGGAGGATGTGCAATTTATTGTAAACAGGAGATATCGTATTAGACCAAGCAAATTAGACTTTTGCCTGGAAATTATTGGTGGAGTTCTGGAAATTGTATTAATCATTCATTTAAACCTCTAATATGATGAGTTTGAGTTTTGCCCCAATTTCCTAGAGAAGCGTATGTCGTGGCGTTCGAAAAACTTCGAAATTTTCGGACTACTTTAGGTTTTTCTCGAATAGCTCCTAAACTAAGCACTTTATCGAAACTTGTGTCGAATTCAAAAGTGTTCAGCACGAAATTCTGCTTCTAAAGAGTACCATGACATCATGTTTTGATTGAGTAGTTTCATAGATAGCATAAGCCGAAACAGTGGCGGCCTTAGCCATTGCGAGGCCCCGGGCGGGAAGTCTTGGCGAGGCCCTTTTTCCTTCGTAAAAAGTATGTGATGCGAAAGTAAGTCCGGTTGTTCTGTATAGGTTATTGTCATTTTTTTATGAATATATGAAATTTGAGTTTTAATTAAAATATAATAATATAATATAACATATATATATAATATAACTTTGGGAGATTTACAAAATTAACAAATACAGAAATTAAATTAATAAATTTGAGTACTTCGGTGTGAAATGGTTTATTTGTCGAAAACCGAGCGCTTTCGGCCTAATTAAAAGGCCATCTTCAGGGTTTTCCTGGAAGGGTATATGTAAGTTGTATAGAGTAAATAATTAAATGAAGAATAGTTACCCGTCCAAGAAACCATCACAAACATACAGGCGGAAACGGTCATCACAGCATTTTACGGACAAGATTCACAAAAGGGTGAATTTAAGACACTGTCAAAATTATCGGTTCCGAATATAAAATCGCGAAAACAACAAAGGTTTACAACCTCGAGACCCCGAGAGAACAAAAAATGAATATCCCAACTATCAACACATTGTTGAATGTGACGACAGCGGGTTCAAATCGAAATGGAAAGTCATGGGCGTAGTGACATAGGGGGACCTCGAAGTCATATCACAAATTAAAATTCTTTTAGACGTCAAACAAGGAAATAAAACAAAATTAAATGAGACGCATACAAAGCAGGAACACTCAGTCAAATCAAGCTCTTAAATAACGGAGTAAAACTATTATTCAAATTTAAGTTCACCTGGGTGTTAACACAATTTTCATTTGAACGTAGTTCCCGAACTATTTCGATATCCTCCAAGAGGTTCATCTTCATATTGTATCTGTTTGTCACAATTCTATGGAGGATCTTGGAGTTGCGGTTGGGGCTGAATGAGTGACCTGTAAACCTGAGGTGATGGCCGAACGCTGATGAATTAGGTCTGTTCAAATGTTCTTTTATTCTGACCTCCAACTTTCTTCTGGTCTGTCCAACGTACGAGGCCTCACAATCGTTACACTCCAACTTATATATTCCACTGCAATGTAAACTATTCACCCTATCTTTCGAGTTACATAGTAAGTTGTTACTCAAGGAGGTAGAGTTGGAATAAGAGATCCTTATATCCTCACAAGAATTCTCAAGAATGCGTAAAACGGCATTAGAAAAATGACCCAAGTAAGGGAGGGAAAAATATCTGAGATTTGAGTCGAGAAGGTTCGAACAATAAGCCAAATCTCGCCTTCTTCTAGACATTATACTAGTTCTAAGCTTTTCCACTAGAATAGGGTTGTATCCGTTGTTGTGAGCAATCTGTTTTATGATATTGAGTTCTTTTTGTCGGTTATTCTCAGAAAGGGGTACATTGAGGGCTCTGTTGATGTAACATCGTAAAGATGCTAATTTATGACTATTAGGGTGATGAGATTGTGCGGGAATTATGTGGTCTGTTTGTGTAGGCTTCCTGTATATTTCGAAGTCAAGGAATCCACTGTTAGGCCGGAAGATGGAAAGATCCAGAAAATTTATCTTTTTATCTTCTTCAAGTTCGAGGGTGAAAGTGATACTGGGGTGAATGTCATTGACAAAATTGAGCAGAGCACGGGCATCGTCTGGGCATCGTCAGATTCCGGAAGTCCATGAAATACAGAAAACTCAGGGATAAGCTCAAAAACCTGACCAATAGAAAAATAAACACGGAGAATACAACCACACAAATATTCACTGACCATGTCTTCCACGAGAGAATCAAGAACTTATCTGATACACAGTTCACACCCCCTGAACTAGAACTTCTTTCGCAGGGACTCAAATTCAATTTTGCTGGTGGACTGAATGAGAGGACACTCCAGAACTTCTCCGTACATGTTGATTGTATGATAGAGTGCTTGTCGAGTGATACAGACTTCAAGAGATCCCTCAGAGATCGTTGCCTGAGAGTTTTTCTAAATAATAAACATAATAAAAACAGTAAGTTCAAGTGCGACAAATATTCCCGCGTTTTTAAAGACCTCAGACTTAAAATTTCAGAAAAAGACTTAATAATTTCGAAGGCAGATAAAGGTAATTGTTTAGTCATTCTCAACAGAAGTGATTATGTTGATAAGGTAGAGACTTTCCTCCAAACAAATGGTTTCGAAAAACTCAATAACAACCCATTAAATATTTTCATGAAAAGGGCAATGACACATATCCGCAGATTCGACGAATTCCTTTCTCAACATAACAAACCACACATTTTGCCTTGTAACCCGGCCATGCCAAGACTCTACGGACTACCAAAAATCCACAAACCTGACATACCGATCAGACCAGTAGTTTCCTTCTCCAACACCCCGACGCATGCACTCTCTTCTTTCCTAAATGACCTCATTAAGAGAGTCACCAATTACAAGCCAAGATATTCTGTCCTGAACTCAGTTGACTTTGCTCAGAAACTACATGATCTCGAGATGAAGGATGGTTATATTCTACTTTCATTGGATGTTTGTAACTTGTTCACCTCTGTCCCGAGGAATGAATGTATCCCTCTCATCGCTGAGCTTCTTCGCGAGTGCAGCGTCCCGGAGTCTGATCTCGATGGTATGCTTGCTCTGCTTGAGTTTGCTTTATCCCAGGATTTCTTTGTTTTCAACGGAACAATATACCGACAAATTGAAGGACTAGCCATGGGCAGCCCTTTATCCCCCCTTTTGGCTGACCGTTTTCTCGAAAAACTTGAGATTCTTATCCTGGATAAATGTACCCAAATAGTCCGCTGGTATAGATACGTTGATGATATATTCGTCATATTGGACGGTTCCCCAGACGATGCCCGTGCTCTGCTCAATTTTGTCAATGACATTCACCCCAGTATCACTTTCACCCTCGAACTTGAAGAAGATAAAAAGATAAATTTTCTGGATCTTTCCATCTTCCGGCCTAACAGTGGATTCCTTGACTTCGAAATATACAGGAAGCCTACACAAACAGACCACATAATTCCCGCACAATCTCATCACCCTAATAGTCATAAATTAGCATCTTTACGATGTTACATCAACAGAGCCCTCAATGTACCCCTTTCTGAGAATAACCGACAAAAAGAACTCAATATCATAAAACAGATTGCTCACAACAACGGATACAACCCTATTCTAGTGGAAAAGCTTAGAACTAGTATAATGTCTAGAAGAAGGCGAGATTTGGCTTATTGTTCGAACCTTCTCGACTCAAATCTCAGATATTTTTCCCTCCCTTACTTGGGTCATTTTTCTAATGCCGTTTTACGCATTCTTGAGAATTCTTGTGAGGATATAAGGATCTCTTATTCCAACTCTACCTCCTTGAGTAACAACTTACTATGTAACTCGAAAGATAGGGTGAATAGTTTACATTGCAGTGGAATATATAAGTTGGAGTGTAACGATTGTGAGGCCTCGTACGTTGGACAGACCAGAAGAAAGTTGGAGGTCAGAATAAAAGAACATTTGAACAGACCTAATTCATCAGCGTTCGGCCATCACCTCAGGTTTACAGGTCACTCATTCAGCCCCAACCGCAACTCCAAGATCCTCCATAGAATTGTGACAAACAGATACAATATGAAGATGAACCTCTTGGAGGATATCGAAATAGTTCGGGAACTACGTTCAAATGAAAATTGTGTTAACACCCAGGTGAACTTAAATTTGAATAATAGTTTTACTCCGTTATTTAAGAGCTTGATTTGACTGAGTGTTCCTGCTTTGTATGCGTCTCATTTAATTTTGTTTTATTTCCTTGTTTGACGTCTAAAAGAATTTTAATTTGTGATATGACTTCGAGGTCCCCCTATGTCACTACGCCCATGACTTTCCATTTCGATTTGAACCCGCTGTCGTCACATTCAACAATGTGTTGATAGTTGGGATATTCATTTTTTGTTCTCTCGGGGTCTCGAGGTTGTAAACCTTTGTTGTTTTCGCGATTTTATATTCGGAACCGATAATTTTGACAGTGTCTTAAATTCACCCTTTTGTGAATCTTGTCCGTAAAATGCTGTGATGACCGTTTCCGCCTGTATGTTTGTGATGGTTTCTTGGACGGGTAACTATTCTTCATTTAATTATTTACTCTATACAACTTACATATACCCTTCCAGGAAAACCTTGAAGATGGCCTTTTAATTAGGCCGAAAGCGCTCGGTTTTCGACAAATAAACCATTTCACACCGAAGTACTCAAATTTATTAATTTAATTCAATCTCTTGGTGTGCACAACCACCTTCGTAATAGTAAATACAGAAATGATAAATTTAAAATTCATGTTTGCAGCTTTTCCTAGCACTGAAATCTTTAATTGAAGTATCATGATCGATCGAATGAGCTACATCATTCTCTATTGATAGAATAGCAAGGGCTGAAAGCAGATCTTGTGTAATCGAATTCCTTGAATATAATGGGGATTGGACTAGTGGAGATCCCGTTTGCAGATTCATCCAAGATGAGAAAATGTCGTCATCGACGCTTAGCAGAGACAGACCGGTTTCGTCCTCCTTAGGACTCATCAGTGCTTCTCAGCCAGCAACGACATTTTCTCATCTTGGATTAATCTGCAAACGGGATCTCCACTAGTCCAATCCACATTTCATTCTTCATGGCCCATGATTAGGGTGCTAACTTTTCCCTTTGATTCCTTGAATATGTTTTTGTGATTTTAAATTTAGAAAAACTTTGTGAATTTCGCACAGAGTGTCGGAATTAATTTTTAAGTAACACACAATTTTTTCAGTTCTAATGAACCAAACCAATTGAACCACAAGGCTTAGACTTTGGATCTACAGCTGGGGTTGAAAAAGAGACGGGTAGTGGAATTGTCACAGATGGTGATAATAAATGATGAAAGTACTATTAGGTATTTTGAAAAGAAATTCTAGGTTTCGAAGAAAAGACCATAAAAATGAAACTGTTTATTTTTATGATCCAGATGAACAGAATAGAAAGTTTCTTGAGAAATGGCGCCAACTTGTATGCATATTTCTATTGGAAACAGTGTTTTCGCACGATATTTTTTTCGAAAATTTTTCTGCAAAATCCACCATATATGTCTTTTCATGGGATTGTCCGAGCGATAGAGGAGCCACTAATTATGAGTTTGATGGAGGGTGTGAACGTGAAGTCTCAGTTGTATCGAGTCCTAAAGCTCAGAGCAGTTCGTGGTAGTGTTGTGCAACTTGGATTCTTTCGAGTTTCCGATATACTGAATGAAGTATTATGTATTGGATAAATTCATAGGATAGTTGGTATCCAAATTTATACTTACAAGAGCCACACTGAAAAGAACGGCTTGAGAAACTAACAAATTGAATTAATTTCTCAATTCAATGACAAGAAAGATAATAATAATAATAATATTTTCCAACTGGTAAAAAAAAACCCAATTACAGGAAAATATATATCAAAAAACAACTATATAATATTGAAAGAAATAAATATACAAAATAAAGATAAACTTCATCTAAGGGCCGGTTTTACAATCGAAAGTTAACCTTTATGGTTAGGTTACCGGCACTCGATGGTTAACTCGTACCTGGCGTTTTACAATAATTTTACCGATGGAGGTTTCGTAACTATGAGTTGAGTTTAAATTTTATTAAGTTGGTAAAAAAAAATGGTTCTTGATCTAAATGGTAGGTCGGACGCATTAACGAATTCATAAGACGTCATATTCATCAAAAGATCTGAGGCGGCCAATTTCGAAAAAATTACGGACAAAGCAAAGTCAGCCTCTAAATTCAAAATTTCATTTTTATTTCACATAATTTATTTTGTAAGTCTGAAGGACTTATCTCAATTGCCTTAAATGCAGCTTTTTATTTATTTTATTTTCAAGAGGAGTATCTAGAATGAATATCTTACGTCGAAAATTGGCATTGATGGATAAGAAATGTGCCTTGCAGAATATTAAAATCGATGATTGATTTATACAAGAATATATTTGAAGTTTTTTATTTCAGTTTAATAAATGTTTCCACAGTTTTGTCTATGCATACATGAGTTCAATTATTTCTGTTATTCAATCTGTTGAAATACATGTTTATGAAGGTATCTCTAGTAGAAGTACTTGTATTATGCCTTTGATCGGGAAATTATGAAAGATCAACATTTGAAGTGAATTCTACAGCAGCTTCTTCTTCATCATTGACTGGAGGGATCAAATCTTTTTGGTCACATGCTATGTTATGAAGAAAGGCTCTTGCCACAATCACAGCTTGAGCTGTATCTAATTTGACACTCATTCCCATGGCAAGGGCTGGAAAGCGACGTTTCCACAGAGCATACTGTCTCTCAACGAAATTTCTTGTACGAATGTGTGATTCGTTAAATAAGCTTTCAGAAGGTGTCCTTGGATTTGCTTGAGGTGTAATTAAATAAGGCTTAATTCCATAGCCACTATCTCCTACATTCTTATGAAAAAGGGAGCTAAAATAATACAATAAATGTTGAAACAAAAAGAACCTGAGCTGAGGTAAAAAAAGAACATTCTTCGTATGATAAAGAATCAAAACTGACAATACTTAAGAGTATTGATAGCTCTAGTTACACGTCTCACAACCAAACTTGCAGTTGCTTTGCTGACACCAGCAAAATCTCCATTACATCTCAAGAATGATCCAGAAGCATAATAGTTTGTGAGTAGAAGCTGCTGACTTGCAGATAGACAATCATTTCTGAAAATGAAATCTTTTTTATAAAAATGTACTTACAAAAGTATTGCATTTTAACTACCTTCTAGTTGGATGAGCTATCAAATGTTCTATTTGGCATCTTTTTGATAATCTGAATCGTTTGAAAAAATCATCATCGTCGTAAATATCGAAATAATTTGTGGCGTTATTCTGCTTTTTCTCTGTAAGCTACAGATCTGTAGCTTACGATTGATCTGTATCTATGTGGCTGACTTACAGATTCGTAAATAATGAAATTCTGAAAGTTTTTCTTTAACTGTAATATTAGAAGTGTCAATCGTAATAAGATCATAGAATAGAATTTATTTCTTTGTAAAATTGGACAGTAAGTATCGATTATTGCATATATTCATGGTTAATTTGTGTTCGTTTCAACAAGAAAGAGAAATTCACAACCGAAGTGCGAAAATGAAACATAAAAGTAGTTCGATATAGAAAAGTATTCCATATTCTGTGACAAAAACAAACCATTCAACATAACCTCACAATATACCTTTCGATATGTTTCCTGTAAGCTACAGATTCTTAGAAAGCGTTGAGAATCGTAATTTTCCTGTAATGTTATGAAGAGTTACAAATTTGCTTACAGATGAAAACAGAATACCGCCATTAGTCTATGACGGATCACCTTAGGACATTCTTTAATAAGTCAGTGGTCTACGATAATCCTCTTCATCACTGCTATAAGCGTTTATATCATAACCCATTAAATCCATATTAACAGAGAATCTGAAGTGTAATTATCAACCAAAATAAATTTCAAATCAAAGAAAAACGAAACAACATTCGTTTTTAGGTTATATACATATACATTTTTGAATAATTCTATGGTTCTTGAATTAACTTCAGGTTTACCCACACTTTCGGTGTAGGTTAAGTTAACTGATAGCTAACCACGTTTCGTGCGATTGTAAAACGCCTAACCTGCAAAATTTCCTTAACCTAAAGTTAACCTTCGATTGTAAAAGCGGGCCTTAGAAGGGTCGGACATACCAGATTCCTCCCAATAGGCAGCCACTACAGAGCGGAGAGAATCATTATGTATGGCACATCTGTTGGCCACCGAATTAAATAATCTGCACATTAAATTAACCGGTGACCTAAAAGTCATGCACAATTTTATAAAGTAACATTAATGCTTTTATATTGACCCTATGTTCTATGGGCTCAGCAGCAAATCTGCTGAGCAACGCAATGTTGTCACAGCCGAATGTAGGATAAACCCCATCTTCCCTCCAAATTAAATACTTATAGAACTTTCTTTGTACAGATTCAATTCTTCTTTTATGGCAATTATAAATTGGCCTCCAAATGATGCTACAGTATTCAAATCTTCTTCTAATAAAACTAACGAATAATACAATTAACGTATGAAAATTTTGAAATCGCCTACTATTACGAATAATGAATCCATAGGTTTTACTGACCGAAGAAATGAGCAGATTCAAGTGTAGTACAAAGGAACATTGACAGTCACACAATACTCCTAAATCCCTATATTCTGTTACACGTGATAAAACATGACTATCGATATGATAATTATAATTAATCATATTCTTTTTCTTTGTATAGGACATTGAATACCACTTAGATACGTTTAATGACAGCCTATTAATTTCACACCATCCCAAGAGAGCGTCCATTGCCTCTTGCAATCGAAGACAATCAGCAATAGAGAATACCCTACAGAAAAGCTTCAAGTCGTCAGCGAACATCAAAATAAAAATATCTGTACCATCAAGAATATCGAAAGTTATTCGAAAGATGTGAATATGACCTCTAAATGTAAATAAAGAACATAAAACAATCGAAGTTTTTTATCACAAAAAATAGAATATAACAAAACTGAACCCATTATTCTTATCTCTAATCACTAGGTTTAAAAAAAAAACAGATTTCGCTCTCCTCGTTCCGTAATTCTCTACAATGGAATGAATTCATTCATAAGAGCCTGTCCAGATGCGGCGTAAATCGAGCGATTGCCTACGCGCGTACATTGTACGATTTTATTACACGCGCGAGGGCATGTGGACGGGATCTTCTGTACCCTAGTATCTCGACTCGCGCGTAGAGAATCGCGCGATTTACGCCGCATCTGGACAGGCTCTAACGGCCGTTTTCAATAAACAACCGAAGATAGCCGATAGCCGATATTTGTCTACCTGCGTTAGAGAAATCGATCCATTTGTACCTACTTCTGTTCCAATATTCTATCTGCCTACTGGGATTTCTATCGATCGGTAAGGTGTATCGTTGGTTTCCTAAAGAGGTCAGATAGAGCTACTGAGATACCAACCCCTGAAGTAAATTAGCCTACCGGCGTTCCAAAGAACTTTAAACTTAACCAAAGATAGTTGAAAGAATCTTCGGTAGCGTTATTTGTTTACTGGTGGAATTCGGGCAGTAAGAACTATGGATAAGTGTTGGGAATTTTTGTTAGAGTACATTTTATTGCTGTTTTCTGGGATACCTGAGCAAAATTGAATTGTATTAATGAAGTACTTTAATCGCGATATGGAATTATTGCAATAAAATGATGGGATGAAGATGAGGAATGGAAAGAAACGATTACGCGAAAAGTCCATAAAATACTTGAATGATTAGAAGTTGACATGTAAATTCTTATTGAACTAGAGTGTGTTGCATGAAGTTTTCATTTATATTCGAAAAAGTAAAATCTCCAAGGTAAGACTATTTGAACCTATTCAGTTTAGAAATATCCACGTTCTTAGTTTTCAGGAATCACGGAAAAAAAGCTGTAGCGGAATTGTGTGTGCAGTACGTTTCAATAGAAAGGTTCTACCAACAAGAATTTCACAAAATTGCTGATATTTATAGGCTTACAGGCTACATAATGGTGTAACTCGTATATTGATACGGTCAACGAGTAAGTATTCACTCTGAAAATTGAATAACATGTATTTAGGCTTTAACGAACTTTTATTTTCAGAAATAGTGAAAATATGACATTTCACATTGGGAGATTCAAGAAATATAAAAAGCATATCATCTTCGTATGTTCAGATCGTGTTAACTTATGCTTCTGAATGTTTCGACTTGGTGACCAGAATGAATTCATGATACAGCAATGTTTAATCATTCAGATTTGGAAGGTGAAATTTATAAACTGTTCCTGACTGTACCAACAAGTATCCATTGTATAAAGATTTCAGGATATTGTGAACAACAAGACAGACTCGGAAATCGCTGGTTATTGTGTGATAATGGATATCCAGTAGTAGAGCTGAACAAATATTCAACGGAATCTCATATCTTGTATTTATTATTTTCATGTATTAACAAACTGAAAGATAATAATTTAGTTGAAGAAAATATACACAATAAGTTGAATTTCAAGTCAAATACTTTTTTCTACAAGCGTGCACTTTCATTCTCTTTCCCGCACGTATTTCAATTCGTAAAGAGTCACATTGCCAAACAGTGTGGGAAAAACCCCTGCTATTCCATTACCGCACGCAAATGCGTGTGGTAATGGATTAGCAAGGGTTTTTCTCGCACGCTTTTTCTAAAGAATAAACTGAATAATGATATATCTCTATGCCACCGACGACGTTACTATGGAAACGGCATGTGAATAAGAATTAATACATTGTCATTATATTATGAAATTGTGTTTAAATATAAATAATATCAACTCGAATTCAATCAGTACGCTCCGGTAAAATGGATACTTCGGGATCTGATGATGGCCTGCCCGAAGAAATATTAGCAGCTTCTTATGAAGCGAGTTTAAACTTGTTACCGGTCAAGTCGAAGATGAAATATGAGAAGCAATATTCAGAATTCTTCGGCGTATTTTTTGGAAATGTCCAAAATTTCGAGACCAAACACATTATGGTCCCGATATTCAATGATAAAGAGTGTTTGTAAACTGAAACAGGATTTGGATATTGGAAAATTCCATAAATTAACTGCCTTCATTAAACAAGAGAATATAGGATTTCGTCTAAATTCACATTTGATCTGTTTGTTGAAATCGATCTCGTATAAGCGCTTGTAGAAAAAATATTGTTCCTAACTCGCGCGGAAAGTGTTTTTCCCGCACTCAACTGCTTACCCGAACTCCGCTTCGCGTCGTTCGGGTAACGGCAGTTTCGTGCGGGAAAATATCACTTTCCGCACTTGTTAGGAAAATAACTATTTCAGGTGATTAGCGTGTTCGGAGGAGAAGATATTCTGCTTGAGCATTGAATATGAGGGTTGAAACTTGAAAATATTCTATTTGTAAATATTGCTACAGCTCCTTGAAGATATTTCCAAAAGTTACAATTTTAAAGAAGTACATGCAGAAATGAGTGTCACTTATAGATAGTTGGTTTCATGTATTTGGTCATAAACTCAGCTTGGTTTATTATTCCATAGAGTTCATATTTTAAACGGATGTGAATTTGCTTTTGATTGAGCAAGCTGAATAAGGCCATTGCCAATTAGTTTGGTACAATAGGCATCCTAGTGCCCGTTTATTGTAAGTTTCGTTGCCACCGCAATAAATGGAGTTGTACAAAATAATTGAATGGTCGGCTAGAACAAAGTTGGATGTCATTTTATTTTTTGGTCTAATTAGTTTAGGGTTTTTGTTAATTTTTATGTAATTAGGTTTCACCTGTATGAAAATAAAGCTGTTTGTTCATTTTATTTATTGTTATAATTTTTTTATTGTCCTTACTGGATAGATTATCTGCTAATTTACCCATTATTTTAGTTCCACGAGGAAATGCAGATGAACAAGATCATAATTTAATTTCTCATCACGTTTATGATTTTTTTAATTATTTTTCTAGATCCCTTGATCCCCAATACTTGTTTTGAATAATTATTTATTCACAAGTGAAACCTAAAGGAAGGGTTGAAGTACAATAACTTCAACCAAATCAGATTGGGAAGTCAGTTTAATGAAATACTTTATTTTAGTTTCCCTGGTATTCCCTAATTCCAAATTTAAATTAACAAAACTTCCGAGTTCTAAACATAGATCATGAGTTGTCTTTATGCCTATTCTTTCATAAATTAAAAGGAAAAATGAAAAAACAACAGAATTTATATGAATAATTACATTCCAATTCGACATCCAATCACAGTGATAATACAAAAATATATGATTCGAAAAATAAAATGAATAAATCAAGTTCTATGGATTGAGGTGAGAACTGAAGAAGTCCCTATCTATCCATGCTTCAACCAAGATATGGTTAAACCATGATTGTGAAACGCAAACCATAGATAGATATCAGCACCGATAGAAGGCCGGTAAAACCGAAGATAGAGCTCTATCGGCTATCTTCGGTTGTTTATTGAAAACGGCCGTAAGACGATAATTCAACGAATAGTTCGAAGGGACCGCCAAAGAATGGTCAACAGCCCAGACGGCACCCTATATTCCCGGAATATTCCTCCAATCTGCCATTAAGCCAAAAGATATTGCAATATGCGAGGCATATGCAAAAAATATGTCAAATATATCTGCTCTCAAAGGAATATTCCAGATATATGCTATCCCAGATATGTCTGGTATATGCTACGGGAATATCCATATGATATGTGTTTAGAATATTATTTAATGGTATTTATTGGTATATATATATGAATCTTCATGGAATATTACAAACGTTACAAAACCCTTTTCGAACGGTAACTTTTTATAGTGTAGGTACTACCACTACCTCGATCTTGCTTTTGTTCCGAACTCATCAATAACTGATGAGTTTGATATTTTCCAGTAAACTCTTAACTACAAACTTTCTATATAAATTATATTTTCGAGGAATCGCAGTTATAATGAAGTTAATTATACTTTGATTCAAGTTAAAAAAATAACACTTTCATTCGCTTAATAATTTGATCTGAATAAAAAATGGAATCAATGATTTGTAATTTATTTATATAATTGATACAATGAAATGAAAAAGCAGGCAACAAATTAAACGTTTTTATTTGTGAAAAATGGACATACTATACTATATTGACTGACAGTCGAGTGACTTTTTAAATAACTGAAATTTTCAATGAAATAGAAAAAGAGGTCCATTATAATTTTGATCTTATAGGAAGGAGATCAAATATATACTTACAAAAAACAGAAAAACAGTATAATATGATATTCGAACAGATTTGTAAAGAGGCCGTAGACAAGTTGTCAAAAATCATATACTCGTATGATAATCAAATATTAGTCAGCAGAGGTGAGAGTGGCTTATTCCCCTGGAGGATCGAATCACTTTTGCTCATATTTTTGTTTCCATGCAGCTGCAATGTGGTGACAAAGGTGTTGTCTGGAACTTGGAATCTTTCTAGTTCAACTTATTTCTTCTTGCTTTTCATTGAACCAAATACATTGCATTTCAAACATTTCAGAGCCATCGAAGGCTGAGGAAGTTATGTGGCCACTTCGAACCATATTTTCGCCCTTTCTAGATATTTCCTTGAATTTTATTGAAATATCTGATATAAATAAAACAAACATCATTTCTTTACTATTACTCTTTTTTTGCTTTCATCCATTCTAAACTCCCTGAATTTACCGATAAGAATATCAAATTTCGATTTTACTGAGATTTGACTCTCATGGATGTAAACAAAACAGATTTTTCTGATCATCGCCATTTTGTTACTTTTTCAGTCCAAATATTCAAATTTTTGTTTTGTGGTCTTGGATTGAGGTTATTTGTGTTCTGTGGTTAGTGGTTAGTAGCAGTTTGGCGTTCCAAAATGGTCGTCAGTCGTCACGTTGAGATCAAAGATGTTATTGTTTGAGTATTATGTGCAGCCAAGCACATGATAAAAGATCAGACAGACAGACAAGAGCATGAATATCAAATCGGCATTGGTAGGTACTCTTATATTTGGAATGCTTGAAAAAGGTTTGTCAGTTCTTTATCTTTAGTTATGTATATTTACGTTTTTTTCAGGTCAAAGAAATGAGGACTTAACAGTGAGGAAGTGATAGAAAAGATATTTCCTATATTTTTGTTGGGTTGGGAGAAGGCAAAAACAAACTTTTCATCCCTAATAAAATTGTGCAATGTTCTCAAAGGTATAGTATAAATAATTTCAGTGATCATGAAATCATAATTAAGTTTTATTAATATTTTTAGAGGTTCTTAATCAGAATGAAAATACTAAATTTGTTACCAAAATTTTGCTTTCAATCCAAACGTAACAACTACAAGAGCATGAGTGGATTATCATTTCAGGTGTAAGTCTCAGCCGAGCTGAACAGGTCGAAAATGTTAGTGGAATTGTTACAGATTCAGATGCAAAACAGGTTTTCTGAGATACTCATCAAAAAGAGGGATCGCAGGCATATATCATCATCTTCAAGAAGGAAGGTTGCCTCGATATAAAATGCCAACACTGCCTATTAAAATTCAAAGTAAGTTTATAAATATCAAACAATTCTAGAACAGACTTCCACTATTACTAGAGCAGTAGACGGCCTCTTATCTTGAAAATCTTAGAATCACTGTTTTTTTCAGGGCCAAATCTGCTAGTTGAGAGAAAGCCAGATCAAAGTCACAATATCAAAATTAGACAAAAGAGAGATTATTCAGTTCGATCATTGTTCCAAAGAATGTGTACTGCCATTATTTGGCGACTTCATATACCTAGGGAGTCAAAAATGTGTTCCACTAGCTAGAATTTACTAATGTGAATCCAATATTGTAGATAGTTCGTGTCTGAAAAAATGTGACTTAACACACTTTACCTCTGAGGTGCTGATATAGATATAACGTCGGTTTCACAAAACTTTGTTTGTACCATTAAATTACTCAAAACATGTGATTCGATTTACGTGAGGTTTTTAATTGCCCAATTAAAGTTTTGTGCTAGTTCACAAACCAAATAATTGAAGTTCACAGTTCAAGATTTATACCATTTAAAATATTACCTCATTGTGTTTTCCCTATTTTTTAGTTTAATTCATCAAATGTTAATTTTTACTTATTCTTAGTTCATATTCCTTGTATTGTTTTGTAAAATACCTAGTTGATTTATATTTATATTTTTACTTTATGTTCATTTTCATAATTTAATGTGATAATTTTGTTAATTATTGTTATTGTACAAAATATTCTTAAAACTGTAATAAATTTTTTTGAAACAATCTAATCAATGCATTATTATTTAGTACCGCTACAAAAATTTACATATATTTAAATATATACAAAGATATTACCAGCATATGGCATGGACAAATCAGGAGATAAAAAGATATTGCCAGCATATATGTAAGGGAGATATTCATAGATGAATCTGTATGGCATATGCCATGGAAATATTTTTGAAGATCATGGGATATTCCTGGAAGATGTTTCATGGTGACCTTGGATATTCCTGCTATCTGCCAGGCTTATGCCGTGGGAGATTTGGAATATGTTTGGAATATCTCAATATGCCAGCGGTATATTCATTGAATATGCATGGAATATTTCTGTGCCGTCTGGGAGGGCTATAAATATTTTATGAGGTTCCATTGGTTCCAACATCTTGGATAAGTAAACATTGTACCTAAATACTTAGATAATTTTCACCCTAATTGTGTTGTGTGCATTCCTTTTTACCTACTGGATCGGAGATCTGCTGACTCAATTACCCATTCGGACGTTCCAACAATGCGCAATATTCAAAAACTACAAAATGGTTTCTTCAATATTGTTCTGAATGAATGTATTGGTTAACTAACTTTTTTCGAATTTACTTTATTTTGAAACCTTTATAAATGATAAGGGATCTAAATCAATATCAAAATTTGCTCGGGTTGTTGCGCGCGAGGCCCCACCAAGAGCGAGGCCCCTGGCGAATGCCCCTATCGCCACCCCCTAAAGCCGCCATTGAGCCGAAAAACGGAAATTTTCACACTTTTGAAAAAAAACATTTTTTCACTATAAAGCGTGATATATCTATCAAACTACGAGCTTGAAAACAAGATGTCATTGAATAAAAATTGTAGACCATCAATTTATGATGAAAACGTAATCCCTCCCCTTCCCAACCACAATGTAACATCGCGCAGTAGCTCATCAGCAACCCCGCCTTCATTAACAATAAATAACCCTAATCGATTTACAACGTAAAATAAAATTATGTTAGAAAGTAAATACAGATAGTTTGAAGTAACCATGCTAACTATTGAAATAATATGTTTTCAATATAATAAGAACAATAAATAATATTTGCAGTAGAAACAATCAGCATTCCACTGTTTTTTCACATTAACAGCAAAATGATAGTCTATTTTTTAAGACTTTCGGAGGGAGTTGGTAATGTTAATATGGACTCTAACTCGTCCATCTCTTCCATATTCAAATCGTCATCAAAATCTTCTTTGCCTCCTTCATGCAGGCAGTCATCAAAATCCAGGTCAAAGTCGTCAGTACCAAGAATCTCGTTTTCTGTTTCGGCATTGCACGACTGGCCTCTGCAAAATATACAAATAGTGGTGCACTTCATCCCATTTTTTTCTGCCCGAGCAAGCTCCAAGGCAGCCTTTCGAGCATGTGACTAATTGGCGTAAGGCCTGAATTTTTCTTCTTCCACCCCATTGAAGTGGGTTGAGTGGGTTGTTTCTCCGAGATTGTACCTCCAAATTTGATATGTCATTGAAAAATATTAACATTCATTCAAGAAAATATTATAGGGGGATGTAAACTACAATTTGGTGCACGAATGTATTTAAAATTCTTCTTCTTCTTCTTCATCTTTTCGAAAGCCAAAGGCTTGTTTCACCTTTCACGTGACTTCTTGAGAAGCAGATGACCAGCTATCCTTCCATCTTTTTGGCGGGCGTCCTGGTGGTCTTCTAGCAGCTGGCTTGCCATTCCGTGCTATTTTGGCAAGTCTCTCATCGCCCATTCTGGAAACATGTTCATTCCAGTATCTTCTTCTTGCACGTGACCATCTTACCACATCCAATATACCACACTCCTCTCGGATCTCCTCACTCCTCCTGTGATCTCTCAAGGTATTACCTGTTATGGCTCTTAAGGTCCTCATCTCATTGGTACGCATCATCCTCTTTGTTTCGGATGTGTCGGCTCTGGTCTCAACCGCATATGTCATGATCGGGCGTACGCAAGTTTTGTAAACTCTGACCTTACATTGACTGGTCATGAATTGATTTCGCCATATTAACGAGTTCAAAGCACCCGCTACCCTGACCGATTTTTTGACTTGCTCCCTGACAACACCCGCCAGGTTTACCCACGAGGATATTTTGACTCCCAAGTAGTTGAAATCTGAGACTTGCTCTATGATGTCGTCATCAATGACCAGCTTGCATCGACGTGGCTCCCTCGATATTACCATACTCTTAGTTTTTTTTATAGAGATCTTCATGTTCAGTTCTTCGGCTTCGCTTTTGAACGCCTGCAGTAGCCATTGTAAACCGTCCTCCGTATCTGCGAGGAGCGCTGCATCATCTGCGAAGCACACGATCTTGAGAAGGTGTATTCCCAGTCTATAGCCATGTTTCACCTTCCGAACCCTCTCTATTATCCTGTCCATAATGAGGTTAAACAGAAATGGACTCAAGCTGTCGCCTTGCCTTACACCGGATTTTATTCTTATTTTACCTGTGGATGTCGATTTTGTCCTGATTTCGGTCACGTTGTCTGTGTTGAGTTGTTTGATGATGTCGATTAAGTATTTCGGTATTCCTCTTGTGCTGAGCTCAGTGAGAACGTCTTCCAGCTTCAATCGGTCGAAGGCCTGAGTTAGGTCTACAAAACATATTTAAAATTCATTATAAAAACAAACGTGGGACTCATAAACTAATAACTCACACTATGACTTACCTGTAAATACGTCCTCAGCGAGTGCTGTCGAGCCGCTGCTTCAGTTGGAGGCAAAGGGGCAAGATTAAATGAGGTCTTGGTTAATAAGTTCTCGAACATCTCATACCGCAATACATTTAATTGCATGGAATCATTTCCATGAAGGGCTGCTATGCATTTGTTCCCTGCCTCGTCAACCTAATCGGCGCTAGCATTAGATTTGCTAAACACTTCTGCTGCTTTTAGCAGGTTTGGGTTGATTTCCAACGTCTTCAAGAATTTCAGTTTTCCTTTATGGAAAAGTGTTTTTCTTTCTCTCTTCTATTTGATATCAAATACACTCATGGAGTCTTTTATTCACGGAATTATATACTTTTTTTCGAAACAGAGAAAAACTTGTAATGCTAGGGAGAATAGACAACATCGTCTTTCTTTCATGGTTTTCCTGTACTGATTAGTTTTTTCGGTGAAGAACAAATCTTTACCATATACTTCATTCAAGTTTCTCTGTATCGTCTTTGTCTCTGGAATGTAAGCACCATAGTTCTCCAAAATGTCCTCGAGTGCAAATTGACAATCCTGTTCAAATGTTTACGAATGAAGTACACGCACGCCGATACCTCATCAGCTTGTGACCGTCCAGCATCAATATGTGCGGCAACCTCATTTTTGACAAACTTTTTTGAACAACTGTCATGATACCTAACATAAGCTGCAATAAGATCGTCAATGTGTCCAATTCTGGACATAAGCTCAGCACTCCAATTATCTCTTGTTTTCATCAATTGCAAAAATATAAAGTGCGAACCTCACGAACAACATTTCTTTTTAATTTTCATTTTTTCATATTTTTCGTGAAATGAACAATTGATGCGTCGTCTCCACAAAAAAAACAATTCAATTTGAAGTTTACTTAAAGATCGAGAAGTACGAGGAGGATCTCCTCCAACTCTTTTGAATAGGCTTTTCTACACTTTTCATGAACGAGTATGCTAGAAACACTCGCCAAAACAACATGCTTTCCATCTTTTCTTACCATGCTCTTCTGTATAAATGTTTGTATAACTTTTTGATTCAGTATAGTAGACCACATCCTGTCTGATACACTTTCATCACAAATAAAACACACCGCCATGGCTGATGTACTTAGGAACAGCCACGACAGAAACTTATAACAACTTGAAAACGGATGAATTTGGATTTTGTAGTGGGGATGCAACTTATGTGGCACCCCAGGTCATAAGTATATAAAAAGTGCTAGCTGCCTTGTAACGATGGTACAACTTTTGTGATATTTGGAAATGTCACAAAAACTAGGGACCATTTCATGTTGATGCTCGGGGCGAGCCCCCCTCTTGAATTTTTGACATACGAGAAGCGATTAAAATTCCTCTTCAACTAGTCTATAGTTCTGTTAATTTTAATTATTATCATATTACAATGCAATTTCTATGTTCGACATTGACAACTGATAGGAATTGAGCATTTTAAAAGGAAAAGAAAATTTTCATGATAATTGCTTCAATGTTGCTTCTTTTCACATATGTATCAAATGTTCACAATAGAAACAATAAAAAATTGTGCTTGTCTCTCATCTAGGAGAATGTTAGTATAATATAATTTTTTATCACAAATTGATGGTCTACAACTTTTATTCAATGACATTTTGTTGTCAAGCTCGTAGTTTGATAGATATTTCACTTTTTATAGTGAAAAAAATGTATTTTTTCAAAAAGTGTGAAAATATTCCATTTTTCGACGTATTATATCTATGAAACTACTCGATCAAAATATGATGTCATGGTAGAATTTCGTGCTGAACACTTTTGAATTCGACAAAAGTTTCGATAATGTGCTTAGTTTAGAAGCTATTCGAGAAAACCTAAAGTAGTCCGAAAATTCCGAGGTTTTTCGAACGCCACGGCATACGCTCCAATAGGAAATTGGATCAAAACTCAAACTCATCATATTAGAGACCTAAATGAATGATTAAAGCAGTTTCCAGAACTCCACCAATTATATGCAGGCACACCATTTTTTGGAGCTAATTTGCTTGGCCTATATAGGAAGCGATCAGACTTGGTCGATCACACCGTTCCTTATGTGTTCGAATTTTCAGCAATTGAGGCTCGCATTAATTCGATAAAGTATATATCGATATACCGTCCGAATACTTACCCCAGATGTGATGTATTATTGTTCTTTGATAAAATGAATATTATTTTTCAGAAACTCATATCTGATAATAGTTAGTATATTATTGCGGGTGATTTTAATATAAACCTGTTATCGGATGATTCAGAAACACGTTTCACTTCTGGAAGGTTTCAATGCGAAACCTACGATCCTTGATCCAACGCGAATTACACCTTTTTCATCAACGTACATTGATAATGTACTAACCAATTTAGATGACTATGAGGTTGCTGTTATTCCATCCCATCTATCAGATCACACGGCCCAGTACTTCTCCTTCCCATGTTCATTGTCCGTTGTCCGATTTTCGAACAGAATTTGAACTGATTTGTCTTATAAACGAATCAACAATACAAAACTTCATGAAGTTGATAACCGATGAGAAATGGAAAAATTTTCTACAAGACTATGATCAAATGGATGTTGAATCTTTGTGGGACTTATTTTTTCACGATTACAAACGCATTTTCGACACCTCTTTTCCTTTAATTAAAATGATTGGACAAAAATTTGTGAAAAAATATGAAGGCAGATCTACAAAAACCGCCTAGAATACCTGTTTATTCTATCTCGTTCTCATCCGGAATATGCTAATATTTACAAAGAAACAAAAAAATCTTATGACAAAACTCTGAAAGCAAATAAAAGTAATTATATAAAAAAGCGTATTATCTCGTCTGATAATAAATACAAAACAGTATAGAATCTGATAAATCAATTAGCAGGACGTAAGAGGAAAGATTTAAATAAACTTTTAATTTCAGACAATCCTCAACAACTTTCAAATTCGTTCAATCATCACCTTATAAATGTTGACAATGTTGTCAACATCAATTCTGTAGCAAATTCCACAGCGGTTTTCCCTAGCTCCCCTTTTTGGTACCCTAAAGGCGGGTTTCATAAAGCTTTAATTGTACGATTAAAAAACCTTACCTAAATTCGAACCAATCGAATCACTTGTTTCGAAATTTCAACGAATCGCGGTTGCTCCAATTAATTTGACAGTGCAATCAAAGTTTTATGAAACCGACCCTAAATCATTCTATTTATTAGAGGTAACGGCAGAGGAGGTGGTGGATACTGTCAGAAAGATGAAAAATAAAGCTTCATTCGGCCATGATGAAATCCCAATAACGGTTATTAAAAGATCTATCTCTATTATTGCAGAACCTTTAGCCCGCATCATAAAAAAGTCTTTCAAGGATGGTGTATTTCCGAAATCCTTGAAGATAGCTATTGTGAGACATTGTCGGGCCGTAGGAGGAGTACAGGGGGAATCTTAACAATACTGTACTCTTATTATTCAAAGTTCTATGAAACAGAAAAAAGACGTTTTCGCATATGATGACTTGAGTTTTTGTGTTGATTATGATGTGAGCAAATATTTCTAATCGATGAAAGTCATTTTCGGGCCGTAGGAGGAGTACAGGGGGAGTTTGAAAAATACTGTACTTCTATTATTCAAAGTTCTATAAAAACCAAAAACGACGTTGTCGCATATGTTGACTTGAGTTTTTGTGTTAATTATGATATGAGCAAATATTTCTAATCGATGAAAGTCATTGTCGGGCCGTAAGAGGAGTACAGGGGGAGTCTGAAAAATACTGTACTTCTATTATTCAATGTTCTATGAAATCCAAAAAAGACGTTGTCGCATATATTGACTTGGGTTTTTGTGTTAATTTTGATATGAACAATCATTCCTAATCGATGAAAGTAGTTGTCGGGTCATAGGAGGAGTACAGGGGAAGTCTGTACTTCTATTATTCAAAGTTCTATTAAGTATTTTTCAGATCTCCCTGTACTCCTCCTACGGCCCGACAATGACTTTCGTCGATTAGGAGTGATTGTTCATATCTTAATCAACATAAAAACCCAAGTCAACATATGCGACAACGTCTTTTTTGGTTTTCATAGAACATTAAGTAATAAGTATGTATAATGTCATTTATTACTCAATATACAATCTACACATAAAGGTATTAAGTAATTTTGCTGGGTACATTGGAAGGGAGAATAAATGGGGAGGATGAGAGTGAAAAGTCCAGCGACTTTTCTACTCGTTAGCAGTTTCTACTGGGAGATCTTCAGGCCATGTCTTTTTTAGTCGTTTGTTGCTTGGTCCTTGCATATAAAGGTTTTCTATTAGATCGTTCGAGTGTCCTTGTAGTCTTCCTCTGTAGATGGTGGAGGTGGATTGTATTACTTCTGATACGAATGGTATTTGAAGGTCTTCATGGATTCTTTGGTTTGTGACATACCATGGAGCATTAGCTATCAAACGGAGAGTTTTCGACTGGAATCTTTGGATGGAGTTTATCACGGATGGTTTTGCACAGCCACATAGTTGTATACCATAAGTCCAGATGGGTTTGAGGGCTATCTTATACAGCAGTAGTTTGTTCTGGATGGTCAATTTTGATCTTTTTCCGATGAGCCAGTACATCTTCCGAACTTTCATGTCAAGCTGTTTTCTTTTGGCTTCTATATGTTTCTTCCATGTAAGTCGCTGGTCCAGGTGCAGTCCAAGGTATTTGACATTTTGCCTTGTTGGTATACTATTTCCGTTCAGTGTTGGAGTGGGACAGGTGTTAATGCGTGTAGTAAACACAACTTGCACCGATTTGTTGTTATTCAGTGTCATTCTCCAAGTTTTATACCAGTTGTTCAATTGGTCAAGGTGTTCTTGGACTTTTCTAGAGGAGATGTCTGGGTCGTTATCGGTAGCTAATATTGCGACGTCGTCTGCGAATTCTGCAATTGTTGTATTACAAGTTTCTGACATATCAGCGGTGTAGAGTAGATACAGGTATGGTCCCAGCACACTGCCTTGTGGTACACCAGATTTGATATAGACGTAGCTTGACAGAGAGCCATTGTATCGTACTGAAAAGTTTCTGTCTGAGAGATATGATTTCAAGATTAAGTAGTCCTTGTTGTCAAGTTTTTTCTTAATTATATATAGTAACCCTGCATGCCAAACTTTATCAAATGCCTGGGAGATATCCAGAAAGACGGCGTTACAGAACTCTTTTTTCTCAAGTGAGTTTGCAATGGCATTAACTATTCTGTGAGCCTGGTGGAGCGTAGACATTTGCTGGCGGAAGCCAAATTGGTGATCAGGAAGGAGATTTGTTGATTCATGATCGTCTTGAATTCTTTTGAGCAGTATTTTCTCGAAAATTTTTCCAGGGATAGGCAGGAGACTTATCGGTCTATATGATGCTGGTTCATGTGCAGGTTTTCCTGTTGTATGTATCATGATAATATGTGCGTATTTCCATAAAATCGGAAAGTAGTCCAAATTCAGCATACGGTTGTATATAGTTGTAAGAAAAGCTATTGCTTTTCTAGGTAGATTTTTCAAGATTTGCGGAGTTATTAAGTCATGACCGGATGCTTTGCTGTTTGAGTCTGCGTATTTCTGCTTTAACTTCATTGGGAGATATTGCTCTGACAGGAAGTGACAACTGAGAAGGCACCTCCAGAAATTCATGGACATTTTTTTCAAAACCTGGTATTTTCATTGGTTCTTCGAAAACCCTCGATAGATGTGTTGCAAAGATCTCAGCTTTTTCATTGTCTGAACGTGCCCAACCATTCGCTGTACGTATCGGTGTTACTGCTGGTGTTGGCTTTCTGAACTTTTTTGTAGCCTTCCATAAACTGTGATCTTCGGTGGTTAATTGCTCAGTGTACTGTTCAAAGAAAGCATTTTGTGCATCTTTCAACGTCTTTGTTAGGGTCCGTGACAGTCTTCTGTATAGGTGAAGATCATTTATATTGCGAGACCGTTGCCACACATTTCTTGCTCTCCTTTTTTCTGATATCAGTTGCCTTATATACAGAGGTGTGCTAATCGCACTGGGGATTTCTTTTTTTATCTAGGGAGTTGCGTGCCAGGCTGCTTGTTGTATTGTTTCCGTGAAATGTTTGGTAGCTTCGTCTATTTCTATTTGGTTTTTTATGCACATGTTGAAAGTTAGTTTTGCATTGATGTATTCACGGAAATGGTCCCATTTGGTGTGTTTCGTGGCCAATTTTGGTGGAGTTTCAACTTTAACAGGCGAGCTTTTCAGGTTCATGATGACAGGAGAATGATCAGATGTTAGGTCATGACTGAACTCTAAAGAGCAGTTTTGCGTTGTAGTACGAGAGCTAGTGAACCTTTTGAGTAACGGTTTGTCTGTAAGGCTAGAAAATTTTATAGCGATAGTTCCTAGCAGGCTGAAGACGGAAATCATCGCCTGGCACCCCTCACCCCTGCACGTCATCAAGATCTATATCTTCAAAAGTGTTGAAAAAATAAAAAAAATAAACTTGTTCCTGTAAGCTTGAAACTTGCATACGATCTTGTTCGTTCATTGTCAAGTTCAAAAAAAAATTGACAGGCGATTTCGACGAGCACAAGTACCTGCCAGGCGACTTGAAAAGGGTGTAAAATACGAACAAAAATGAACTTTTTTCTGTAAGGCTGCAATTTATATATGTGTTCGTCTGAGGGAATGAAAAAATAAGTTTTATTATTAATCCTCATCATCATCTGATATGTTATCATTAATTTCTTCATCATATAGTACAATCGTTTCAAGCGTAGTACACTGTGTGTTAAATTGGTTGAGACTGCATTATATCTCAGCTATTATTGAAAATAGAGTCATGCGGTTTTTGAGACCCTGTGTCACTTTTTTGTAAAATTTTTAAATCCGCAGACAGAAATATTCCATCTTCTTTTGTTTCTGGAATACAGTGCGAAAATGAAAATGTTCACTTCTTGAAGATGTTATTATTTCTCGAACCCTGCATAAGAAAGAAAAAAATTCAAACTGCTGAACATTTTTTCAAAGCATTGTTTCTGAGATTGAATTGGAACGGAATGAAATTTTTTACATTGGACACCATGTTTATTTTAACGACAAACTGTATCACGACCTATGCTTCAATGAATTTCAGTTGAAAAAAATATCCCACGCATTTAATCAATATTCACAAGCATTTAATCATTACTTTTTCGAAAAGCCATGTGATCTAAACTCATTTATTTTATCCTATTTTGAATATAATTTCAAAATATCTACTGCAAAATGGTTTTTTGATGCATGTGTGGAAGAATTCATGTCTTACTTTGAAAAAAAACAAACAGAAATACAGTAGGCGCTTGATGCTGGATTATCGGAAATGCCGGATTATCGAATTTGTACAGGAAAAAAAAAGGTAACTTCATATGATTTTCACCACTAAATAAGACGCTATTTTGTCAAGGGACGCTATGAAACAAGAGAAAACAAATACGTGACATCACTGTCGAGGTTAGGTCCATGATACTACAACAAACCATAATTTGTAATATGGGTAGACTAACCAAAAACCAACACAATTCAAGAAAAAACATTTCAACACGCAATCGAAATTCACCAAAAATCTTTTACTTCACAATTAATTGAACTTTTTCAATGAACAAACCCATCAACGCCCGAAAAATATGAAATGGGTCTCTTCGTGACGTCATAGATCTGAGAGAGATAGAAGATTGATATGCGCGTGGGTTTACCTTGTAGTTTTAGTATCATGGGTTAGGTCCGGACTGCCGAGCGGGAAAAACTACTCTCGGTGATCCGGCGTTCAGCTGTATTAAATGCCGGATTATGACCTGGGTCCCAAAGTGCTGGTCTGCCGAGCGTACCGGATTGGCAAGCGCCGGATAATCGAGCGCCTACTGTATACATTTTTCGGATGGTTGACGCTCAAATTTATTAAAGGTAAGGTTGTGATACATCGATGTATTCAGAAAAAAATGAGTAGATTTGACTTTAAAACATACGAGGTGTTCCATTTGAAACATTTCAAGTTTGTGCTATATCTTGAAAACATTAATTAGATGAAAATTTTTAGCTACGCCACTGACTAAGTAAAAATATTATTATAAACATTTTCATACTTTTTCTTTCTCATACAGGGCCCGAGAAATAATAACATCTTCAAAAAGTGAACATTTTCATTTTCGCACTGTATTCCAGAAACAAAAGAAGATGGAATATTTCTGTCTGCGGATTTAAAAATTTTACAAAAAAGTGACACAGGGTCTCAAAAACCGCATGACTCTATTTTCAATAATAGCTGAGATATAATGCAGTCTCAACCAATTTAACACACAGTGTACTACGCTTGAAACGATTGTACTATATGATGAAGAAATTAATGATAACATATCAGATGATGATGGAGATTAATAATAAAACTTATTTTTTCATTCACTCAGACGAACACATATATAAATTTCAGCCTTACAGAAAAAATTCATTTTTGTTCTTATTTCACACCCTTTTCGAGTCGCCTGGCAGGTACTTGTGCTCGTCGAAATCGCCTGTCAATTTTTTTTTGAACTTCACAATGGACGAACAAAATCGTATGAAAGTTTCAAGCTTACAGGAACAAGTTTATTTTTTTAATTTTTTTAACACTTTCAATGATATAGATCTTGATGACGTGCAGGGGTGAGGGGTGCCAGGCGATGATTTTCGTCCTCAGCATGCTAGGAACTATCGCTATAAAAATTTCTAGCCTTACAGACAAACCGTTACTCAAAAGGTTCACTAGCTCTTGGACTATTGGGATTCCGTTCAGTATAAAGAAATCTAGGAGGTCAGGCAGCTTTCTTGGATCTGTTGGCCAGTATGTTGGCTCTCCATTTGATAGGTCTTTATAATTTCTGTCTATCAAGGCCTGCATCAGGTTGCGACCCTTAGTAGTTGTTAATCTGGAGCCCCAGTGCGTGTTTTTGGCATTCCAGTCACCTCCGGCAATGAATTTGTTTCCCAGGGTAGAAAAAAACTCTTTGTATGTGTCAGTTGAAATCGTGTATCGTGGTGGGCAGTATACTGATGTTATGCATATATGGACAAGATGAGTTCTGATTTTTACCATAGTTGCTTGAATGGCGTTTGTTTGAAAACTTTCTTGTTCTTGATGACATATTGAGTTTCGTATGATGATTGCACAACCACCATGGGCTGTTCCATCAGGATGCGTGGTATGGTAGACAGAGTAGTAAGGGATCGTTAACATTGTTCGGTTGGTGAAATGGCTTTCAGAGATTAGGAGAATGTCGACTTTATTCATGTCTAAGAAGGTTATGATTTCTTGTTTATGGTTTGTTAGACCGTTAGCATTCCAAGTCGCAATTCTCAGAATTTTGTTTGCCATTATGGTAGTTTCTTCAAAACAGTGGTGAGTAGGTTTAATATCATACTGTTCTGGTTCAAAAGCTGTGAGAACATATTTTTAAATTCTTGAAGGAACGTTGATAGCTGCTGTGTTAATTGTGTTGATGTATCATCTTGATTCCCTTTGCTTGTGGCCTGTGCATATGTTAGTGGAGGTTTTTCATTTTGTTGCCTTGAGTCTGTTGTTATTGGATTAATGGGGGGTATTGGTATGTTGACATTTGTTGGTCGATTTGTTGTTTTATGTTGACTTCTCTGTATGAGGTCTTTATAAACTTGGCATCCCTTATAGTTCGCTGGGTGGTTTCCATCACATAGTGCACATTTTGCAGGTATATTCTTAGGTTTTTGACAGCTTTTGGAGTCATGTTGTTCTCCACACTTAACACAGTTGTGAGGTCGATAACAATATGCTTTAGAGTGGCCATATTCTTGACACCTCATGCATTGGACAATACCTCTTTTTTTTCTTGGAGGTTCTATGGTAATCTTGGTGTTGCATACATATTGTAGGTCGTAAATTCTTTTATTGTTCATTTCTGGCTCAAGGTCAACGAAGAACATAGGAAGGGGTTCTTTGGTTACCCTATGTCGAATATTCATAATATTCCGAACTCTATGCCCATGAGTCAAGAGTTCGTTTTTTATTTCTTCAATAGGCACAGAATGGCGCAGGCTGTGGATAACAACACGATACGCCCGCTCCTCCCGTATTTGGTAGGTGTGGTGAATTATTTTTTCTCTTCTTAGAAATGAGGAAAGTTTTCTATAAGCTTCCACGGTGAGCGTACTTATTTTGATTTTATCATCAGCTAGTACCCTATCATGAAAAGAATTCATTTCTATTATTTGGACGAAGCTTTTGATCATAGCTTGGTAGTCGGCTACATCATAGATGAATATTGGGGGTGGTGCTGGAGTCTTGATTTCCTTAGATATTGAATTTTCATTTGGCTCTGTGGATGACGTTGTCTGTAGAATTGCAAATCTGTTTTCTGTTGGGGTAACAGTTGGTGTAGGGGTATGTGAAGGCGATCTCTTGCGTTTTTTGGCAATCTGCCAATTAAGTTGGTTGTCTCCTCCCATTATTGTTGTCTCTTGTTTATGGATGACTATTTGTAGTTTTTGAGGGTTATTTTGTGGTTGTTTATCAAGTTCTCCGTTTATGTAATCGACAATTCGTCCTATTTGTCCCTCGTCATTATTTGATTTTTCTGGAAATCCTTTGAATGACACTTCGTGGTTTTCGTGAACTATTATTTCATCTTCATCTGAATTCATAAATTATCAGCGTATGGACACCTTTAGTTCATCGAGAGTTCATCTTATCACACAGATGTGCACTATCGCGGTCGCGGTGAATAATTGTTTTGCTTTTTCTGGAAATAGTTTGAGTTCTTATTCTTATGGACGAAAAACTCAAATTCTCACTTTTTAATTCCATTTGAATGCGCACTTATTTCGAATGAAAACACCGAGATATCGGAACTAATCTGTATCATACAGATGTTCACCATGGAATCATTAAGTAATAAGAGTACAGTATTTTTCAGATTTCCCATGTACTCCTCCTACGGCCCGACAATGACTTTCATCGATTAGGAGTGATTGTTCATATCATAATGAACACAAAAATTCAAGTCAACATATGCGACAACGTCTTTTTTGGTTTATATAGAACTTTGGATAATAAGAGTACAGTATTTTTCAGACTTCCCCTGTACTCCTCCTACGGCCCGACAATGACTTTCATCGATTAGGAGTGATTGTTCATATTTTAATGAACACAACAACTTAAGTCAACATATGCGACAACGTCTTTTTTGGTTTTTATAGAACTTTGAATAATAGAAGTACAATATTTTTCAGTCTCCCCCTGTACTCCTCCTACGGCCCCACAATGACTTTCATCAATTAGGAGTGATTTTTCATATCAAAATCAACACAAAAGTTCAAGTTAACATATGCGACAACGTCTTTTTTGGTTTTTATAGAACTTTGAGTAATAAGAGTACAGTATTTTTCAGACTCCCCCTGTACTCCTCCTACGGCCCGACAATGACTTTCATCGATTAGTAGTGATTGCTCATATCTTAATGAACACAAAAACTTAAGTCAACATATGCGACAACGTCTTTTTTGGTTTTTATAGAACTTTGAATAATAGAAGTACAGTTTTTTTCAGACTCCCCCTGTACTCCTCTTACGGCCCGACAATGACTTTCATCGATTAGAAATATTTGCTCATATCATAATTAACACAAAAACTCAAGTCAACATATGCGACAACGTCTTCTTTCTATTTCATAAACTTTGAATAATAAGAGTACAGTATTTTTCAGATTCCCCCTGTACTCCTCTTGAGGCCCGACAATGACTTCCATCGATCAGGAGTGATTGTTCATATCATAATGAACACAAAATCTCAAGTCAACATATGCGACAACGTCTTTTTTGGCTTTTATAGAACTTAAAATAATCGGAATTAATGTATTTTTAAAGTCCTTTTTTATTCCTCCGCCCACCCTTTGACGGAAATGGATTTAGTCTACTATTAACCCTAGTTAATACATAAACAACATATTATTTCAAATTATGATACCATTCCACCATGTTTCAACGTTTTTTAAGACGCTAACTAACTCTTCTGTCGGCCGTGCCGCGGGATCACCCGTTACGGCACACCGGTTAAACGCTAAATCCGTTGCTGGAAGAACTGTTGCTAGTTTCACATTCATCGAAAAATATTCATTCCATATCAGAAGGAAAGAAGTTCAATGACACCGTAAGAATTGTTTTGAAAAAGCTTGAACCATACTCAATAACCGGGTATTTCAACTATGATTTCCAAGGAATGTAGAGTACATATGTCTAAAGATCTATAACCATCTACCGAAAAACATTCAGTCCATATCGGAAGGAAATAAGTTCAATGACACTGTAAGTATTTCAACGATGATTTCCAAGTTTGATCGTTCTCATCGGTCATTTTCTTCTGTTTTTCCTTGTTTATTTGATATGTATATTTAGTTTGACTTGTTTCCTTTTCGAATTGTATTCAGATTATGGAAATAAATGGTATTATTATTATTATTACTAAATGCGGAAAAATCAGCCTGCTAACATTTGTATGGAGCCGCGTCCACTGGAGAAGGGCCGGGCCGCATCCAAGCGGAATCCTCCGGCGGATCGGTCGCCGAGCGTATTTTTCCTTCGATACGCCCCGACCCGCCAAGTGGACGCAGGGTGTAGGAACTGCAGTCGGCAGAAACGCTTGGACGATGAGTGATGAAATATTGATTCCTGGAGATTCCAGGTATCATGATGAGTTGAGGAGGTCCAATATTCGGAATGAAATATTGGGTATTATGAAAGATAGTCGTATTTTCATGAATTATGTATTATTTTTTACATTCGAAAGTATTTTCACATTTGACTCCTTCTGTGTTATGAATTCCTCTTCGCACAACATTATTTTGCCACGACAAGGTGCCGGAATTCGATACAAAATATTTTTTGAAAATGTCCCTTGTGTTCAAAGCAATTCGCGAAGCATTACCTCCAATTTGTTGCCTGCTTTTTGAGATCTTCTTGAATATTTTCATGTAGTTCTTCGAAATTTTCATGAGACATTCGAAAATACTCGAAGAATTTCGTACGGTCTTTAAGCAGGTCTGCAAATAAATGATGAAATTCTCCATAAAATTTCCTTTTCTTACATATATTGTGAACCCAATATTTATGTTTCCGACGTGAATTATGCTGTTCCTCTTCTATTAAAATATTGAAAAGAAATAATTCTTCGTCGGAGCTGTCCATAGTTAACAATTTCCGAATGCCCGTGTTTCCTAAAAGCGACTGGCGACGACTGTAGGTTAAAAATCCGTCGAAGCGACCCGCCAAGCCCTCTACAATGGACGCAGTAGGCAATAATGCTCGCCGGCTAGGGATGGGCAAAAAATATCGATATATAAAAATATCGATATTTTTTCCGATATATATCGATAAATATCGTCGATATTTTCATCCTCGATATTATCGATATTTATTTCACAATATCAAATTCGATATTTTTTATATCACACATACATCAACTTAGGAATTAGAAGTATGTGAATAGATGGTGTTTTGATCAAATGGTCGATGAGCAAGTTGACGTTGAAGAAGGAAAAAAATTCTATTTGTCACTTAACCCCCAAAAAAAATTTTTGGTTTCAAATATGAGCGGGTTTCACAAAGATTTAATTGTACGATTAAATAACCATACGTAAATTCGAATCAATCGAATCACTTGTTTTGAAATTTCAACGAATCGCGGTGACTCCAATTAATTTAACGGTACAATCGAAGTTTTGTGAAACCGACACTATGTCTAAAAAAAATATTGGAATCGAGTCCTTTCGATTATGAAAGAGTAAATTTTTATTACAGCTGCAGAAAAAACAGGTCTCTGGTAAAGCACAGGAGTAACCAGAAACTTTTTGTTGAGACTTGGCAAATATATCGATATATCGATATTTTTCACTCGATATATCGAATCGATATTCGATACTGTCGAAAAATATCGATACAATATATATCGATATATTTCTGCTCTTCGCCCATCCCTATCGCCGGCCCGATGCGACCCGGCCCGTCTTCAGTGGACGAGTTCCTTAAGTGTGGACGGCGGGGTGCAACAGCGTATCGCACCTCGCCGCGATCACGGTGTAGATATTGGCGAACTTTTGTTGATCGCGTCGATGTACGCGACGTGGTGCGGTACGCCATTCGGAGCCGGAGCAGTAACGGACCTTCAAAGTAGACCGCAGATCAGGGATGTTGCGGATGCCGATTTTTTCACATCCGCGGATGCGGATGCGAATGCGGATTTTCGAAAACTCACATCCGCGCATGCGGATGCGGATGTTTAAGATCTTATTTAAAAATAGTATATGAGTAAAGAATTAAAACAACGATAAAGCAGTTATTAACATTTTTAAAGTAAATTAGTATTAAGTATATCAAGTGTAAGTATTTACCTACATATTTTTTTAACTTCACTTACTTACATTTATATTAGTAAGAGAAGTTGAAAATTGGAGCATTATACTTTTAAAAAAGTCATTTTGCCGTTTGCCGCCTTTTCTGCTTCAAGGCAGTTACGCAGAGGTTCGTAAATTAAACCCGCGCTACTGAATAATTGCTCGCTTGGAACACTGCCTGGTGGAGTGGACAAAATTCTTCGTGCTATCGGTGATAATATCGTAAACAATGAAACGTACTACCGGAGAAATATAATGGCATTTACCTTCAGAGCCGGAACTAGAATTCTAGCGCCAGTGGCAAACTTTCAAAATGCGCCCTTGAAGAAATTCGTTTTTCAATAAATACATGTTTTTCATAATTGACATTTATTGATTATATTTTGAAGAACTTTTTTATTTAGAATAATCTCCCATATTTCTTAAAAGGTAATGAACTAAAACTAAATCAACAAAATGAATAGAAAACGATAAAAAAAAATTTATTTTTTTCTCAAAATAATATATACTGTTATATACAGGGTGTACCAAGTTCGACGGCCTATTAGGTGTTTCTGGAGAACTGGACATAATTGAAGTCTGAAAATTGAGATTATGTTATAGTTTGACATTATCTACCGATCTATAATATTCTTGAAACCTGACCACTTTCAGTTATACAGGGAGTGGAAAAAAACTTTCAAATTTTTTTTTCTGTTATTTGTTTTTGAATTTGATAGAGTATGCAATTCTGAATACATTCGTGCTCAAATCGTTGCATTCGTCAAAATACTTTCCAAAATATCGAGAAAAAACTGAAACTTCGTTCGTTTTTCAACTTCGTTTTTCAAATCATAACCCTATTTTTTATGATTGCATTGGATTCTACGAAGAAAAATGATGATAATGTTCCAACATATTGATGCTCCTTAAATTAATAATTCTTGAGTTATTCAGGATTTCCTGATTTCATGTCGTACGTACCGTCAAATTCATAGAATCTGTTTCATATCAACGATGACCTTAGTCCTAGAAGATAAATTATTCAAATAACTCACTAGTGACTACCTCTTTTCTGAATTAATTTATCATTGTTGATATGGAACAGATTTCATGAATTTGACGCTACGTGCGACATAAAATCAGAAAATCTTAAATAACTAAAGAATTATTAATTTTAGGAGCATCAACATGTTGAAACATTATCAACATTTTTCTTCGTAGAATCCAACGCAAACATTGAAAAATTGGGTTCTAATTAGAAAAACGAAAATTATGAGCCAATCTTGATCTCAATTTTCGAACCAATATTTGGAACACCTTGTGACGGGTTATTCAAAATTCTAAAAGTGTACAATATTTCCACAGTTTTCGCCTTCAAAAATGTGAAAACAGTTTGTACTTAAGATATCTAGGTTAGGATTAACAAAGATAATACCGAATACTCTCATCTCCCTTTTTTCTTCAGTTTTTTCTCGATTATTTTGGAAAGTATTTTGACAAATGCAAGGATTCGAGTACGAATGTTTTCAAAATTACATACTCTATCAAATTCGACAACAAAAAAATCGAAAAAATAATTTTGAATTTTTTTTTTCACTCCGTTTGTAACTGAAAGTGGTCAGGCTCCAAGAATATTTTAGATCGGTAGATGATGTCAAACAATAATATAATCCCAATTTTCAGCTTTCAAATAGGTCCAGTTCTCCAGAAACGCCTAATAGGCCGTCGAATTTGGTACACGCTGTATAAACATTAAATGAAGTGTTAAAACATAAAGACAACAATAAATAAATGAGTGAACGAATGAAATACCAAAAAAATAATTCTAAAAAAAGTTATTCTAACAAAGTAAATAAATAACTCCCATCAACAAAATAAATGAAAAAATGAATACTTAATAACAGAAATCATCAATATTATCTTTGGAAATAAATAAACTAAAACTTAACATTTCTTGCTTAGGTTTTAGCGAAAACATCAATTATATCATCAGTTTTCATGTGCACCGAGTTGTGTTTCGCGTCATGTATAATTTTCTAGGATTTTGTTCCGTTTTAGCAGTTTCCGTCAACTACGTGTTTCTCAACTTTGTAAACTGGTAAATACGCCACTCTGAAATATAGAGCTTGTAGTCAATCTTTATTTAAAATGGAATATATCATATCTCACATTTTGCGCCCCTAGGTCGTTTGCGCCCGTGGCAAATGCCTCCTTCGCCACGCCCACGATCCGGCTCTGTTTACCTTAATATTTCCCAATAAACAATAATTTCGTGTAATTCGAGTAAACGTACACTCCTCACTATGATCAACTGTATAGTCACAATATTATTCAAAATCTCACAAAAATTTACTATTCGACAAGTAATCCATAAGGCCAAAAAACACGTTATGGTTCATTTACAATAAATAAGTATTGCACCATAACAAACGCATCGGAACTTTTTCACCAATTTCTTCGTTCCCATTGATCAAATTCTTGTGCGAAGAGCGTGTGCCCATTTTTTTCTTATCGCAACTCCCACGTTTTCTAATATGCCATATTCCGAAAGTAACAATGAATTTTTTTTAAATCTTTATCATCAACAGATGCCCAAAAATCGTCAAACTAGGCGAATTTTATAACCCCTATAAACGTTTTATGAGCTTGCAACAACCCGGGTTGTTTAGGTAAACAAACGTGGACACATCTCACTGATATCAGGACGAACATCTGGCTCTTTTTCTTGGGATCTCTGTCAAATCAAAAAAAAAAAAACCGCAACAACCAAAAAATACGCAATTCAGATGAAAATGTTTCTCCCGATTCGCGAATCATAATTCATGTTCAAAGACGCTTGGTCCCTGAACTTTCCTTCAAAATTTCAAATGCTTCTGAAACAACGGGTATCGCAAAAATATAACATTTCAATATCACGGGCGATAAGAAATCTTGGGACTGGGACCACAGGCGGTGGTTAGAAAGGAGACGGATTGGAATTTCGGACTTAACGGAAAAAAAAACAGATGGTATAATAAAATATGTATTTGGAAAGTGTTTCGAAAAGAGAATTACCAGTATGAATATAAACAGAATAGAGGGGTGCGTCGGAAATTCCACCCTCTTGGATGCAGATGTTTCGGTTTCAGAAATAGCTACAGAAAGAAGTAACAGTGAAAAACTAGCATCTTTCTGACACTTTCAAAATTGAAAAAGTATATATTTAGCATTTTCTAAACGAAACACTGCACAACTCACAAATGAGGAATGTTCACAGGTATGCAAAATCGATCGAAACTTCGTCACAGAATAACCTATATGTATATGAAATCACTAGTTTTTGTTTCAGTCGAAAAGACCTAGTAGTTCGGATTTTACAACCCCGTGAATATTCAATTCACGGCCATGTGACGTCATACTACATTCGCGTATCGCACTCCGTGAGACGAAAGGCCCTTATATTGGACCCGGCTACGTAGTGAACCTCGCTAGTCGTTGGATGTAAAGTGACGTCACACGGATCCATCAAACTCATGTTTATAACTCGATATCTCGGGCGCTATTTGAAGTATTCAAATAATTTTTGGACACAATATTTTCATTTTCTACGGAGAATAGGGATATGTTGAAATTCATGCATCCGCATGAATATTCGCATTGGTTTTTGCGGATTCGGATGCGGAAGTAGAAATCTATGCGGAAGCTCCGCATTTGCGGATGGGGATGCGAATATCCGCGACATCCCTGCCGCAGATTACGGGCCATCCCCAATCTAATGTCAGGGTACTTACGGAACAGAAAACGGATGGGGACAATAAATCGAATACCAATCCGTGGAAATTAATAAAAAGTCTTTTTTCCAGTGTACTTGGACTATTCAATTTATTGTGTTGACATGTTTCGGCCCACAGCCATCCTCAGAACACAATACTACGCTGTCAAGATATAAAATTTGAAAATTTACACTATTTCATCCATGTACAGATGTGCTGTCGAGGAAGGCGCTCTTTTTTATTTTTATGAAATTATGATCAAAATATTGAGCCGTTCGTGACTGGATGTAAAGATCTTATTCATCCCAAAAGTTATGAACAGCTTCCCAAATAACGAACACAAACCGAACAAGGAGAATAAACTTATGGATGTTAAAAAATGTAAATTAACTCACTGAAGTCCAATGTCAATATAAATTAGCAACTTCATTAAAAACCTTTCTAGTACATGTCATCACCCAGTTAAAATCAAGTTCTTAAAATTTCGAATATCGAAACAAGGTACCACAATAATATAGAAAATGACAAACAACACATGTACGAAATCAGTCTGACTCGAAACAACTGATCTACTTTAGGGAATCTCCAATCCGTTGAAGACTGTCGTTTCCAAGAAAAATAAAAGAAAATCACGCCCAGTACTCGTCATTGGGAAATTTGTGGAACCGTCTACAGTGGAAGGTGTAGAGAAACTACGAGCTTTTATGTGTCTAGATTGAAACCTTCTACAACGACCGAGGATATGCAGACTTTCTTGAATAAGAATTTCAGGGATGTCAAATGTGAACCATTACAATCAAAGTATCCCGAATCCTACTAATCTTTTAAAGTGCTCATTCGAAATGATGAATTTGAGAAGGTACAGCAATTTGAGAAAATACAACATCCTGGAATTCCTGAATATTTTCAAGCTGCATTGTATTCCCGTCAAAAGCATATCCATGTAGGTACTATCATAATATATGCGAGGAATGGTTTATCAGTGGGTCAAATAGGAATTTCAAAATTTTCCAGTGGAAAAAACTTTAAATTCTGTGTTGTAAAGTTTGTTCTTCATGAGGTGAAATACTGCGTCATAAATACTGGGGATTTTCCAATATTTTTGAAAAAAAATTCCTTCGTTATGCAACACTGTGACAAAATGGCTGATATATTGTTTGTATGCGGAGATATTAATATTAATTATTTGTTATCCAATTGTTCGCGTGAGAAACTCCTTGATGATCTTTTCCTATGTTTCAATCTGAAAGTAACTTCTATAAATCCAACTAGAAGTTTTACAAATGTAAATAGAGAGAGAGGGAAAATAAGGTAATTATAAAGTTTACTGCCCACTTGTATTTTTTTTTGTGATCTTGAGGTAGGGAAAATTAACCTAACCTAACCTAACTTAACCTAATCTGAATGCGGATCGATGTTTTATTTTTTTATGAATTTTTTTTTAATTTGAAAAAAAAGTTTTTTTTGAACTTTCGGTGGGGAAAATGAACCTTTTTTTGCAACTGTGTAAAAAAAACCTGCTCATGAATTAATTAATTAATTAATCAATTCAATTCAGACGCCTACAACCCCGTAGTTGTAGGTAGTGTCGGGTTGGCCTTCGTTGTAGGTTCTATCGAGTTGGCTCCCTCACCAACCGCATCATCAGGGCGCACCGACTAAAAAAAACACAGTTTACCGGGTACCCAGGGGTATGGGAATCACGGCTTGTATATGCTTAGTTCGAAACCTCTTCCTGTCCCGATAGACAAGAGATAGCAAAGCTATTGGTGATCACCCATTGTATAGTTATCGTATTTAGTAAGGGAGACTATATAACTATTTCTCACAGCATTGTTTGGGTAGATCCTCAGAGAGGTCTGGGGTTATCCCCCTGGCTTTACTCGAGAATAGATTTGCAAGGAGCCGGTGTTAGCGGACTGCTAATAATTCTCTTTGGGTCGTCCCATCTAAAGATTCAAGGTTTCCAATAGAGCCTTAGTAGCCCGCATGAGGTACCAGCCTTTGTACCCTTGCATGTGGTGCTCATGGTGTACTTTGGGTCTACCCCGAGTCTGAAGTCTCGAGGGGCCAATAGGACCATGGATGACCACGCCGTTTCCTCACATCTCATCACTCGAAGCCTTTTGCTCGTTGGGATTGCTTGGATTAGGAGGGGAATGTTGATCGAGGGATCGGTGTTAGCAGAGTGCCAAGAGTAATCATTGGGTAGTCTCATCCGAAGATTCAAGGTTTCCGATAGAGCTCTAGCCTTCTGCATGGGGTGCCCATGTGGGTACCCTTGCATGTGGTGTTCTTGGTGTACTTTGGGTCTACCCCGTGTTTGAAGACTCGGGGGGCCAATAGGACCATGATTGACCACGCCGTTTCCTCATATCTCATTACTAGAATATTTCCGTTTGCGACCTTGAGACAAGAAGTAGCTCGAAGGTAACGGGCATGGAGAAAATGCTTTTACCTCAGAGGGATTCGTTTGGAGATAAAAGAAGTAGATGATTAATGAAGTGGATTCGGCTCTATCTGGAAGGTAAACCCATTTCGCAAAGAGGGAAGACTGAAGGCATATCAGTTTCAGCATTGGCGTCCGTGACATGACTTCTTCTTTACAAATATGGTAGAAACCAAGAAAGCCTAGGTACAACAAGCAGCTTTTATGAGGATCTCTGAAAAGTTGAAACGAGATTTTCTCCGAAGGGAAATGTGATATCCAAGAAATACACAGTAACATCATATTTCTGGATGAAAGAGTGCTTCAAATGGAAGTAGATATGGATACGGAATTAGAATTAATGGAGACATTGACAAATATAATTATGACAAGTTGAAATTTCGAGGAAGCGGCTCCAATGAGTCAGAATCCAGAAGTACGTTGAGTATTACCAAGCTTGAATTCGGACAGTTTGTTGATGTATTGAACGGTAGGCTTGGATTTTGGAATTCAATCAGCAGATTTGATAAAGATTCTGATATAGGAGAGGGGGATAAGCTGTGATATTCTTGTCATAGTGGAACAAGTGGTCAGTCTTAGTTTCGCCGCTCGCCAAGTACCTTCTCGATGCTAGGGTACAAAGGTCATTGCCGCTACTACAAGCCCTCACACCACGTCAAGGTGCTGACCAAGTGAGAGAGGGAAAATGAATCTAACCTAACCTAACCTTGTTAAACAAAACAATATAGACTATATATAAGACTGTATCAGAGCCGTATCCGAGGTATATGGAGTATACTTATGAGTTTCATTTATTTTTTTCTCGAAAATTACTGCCTCCCCAGAGCTGTTATTGAAACTGTAGTATCAGGAAGTCCTATAGGTTCACTGTGCGAAATTTTTTCAAAATCGGTGACGGGGCATTAAACTTTATAATAACCACCAAGTTTAATGATTATTCTTATTCTTATGATTCTTATCGATATGAATTAAATAGTAAAATATTAGTTTTCTGAACTGATATGTGATAATGTATATGTGCCAACGGCTTAGATGAACCTATAATTGATTTATATATTAACGTAAACATTATTTGAATTGAAGTTTGTAAGTGACCAGGTACCTATAATTGAAAATGAAGATTTGAAACGTCGAATATTTGAAACTTGATTTTATGTACCTCAACCGAATTCCTGCCAATTGCTCATCTTACACATTATCATAACAAAATATTATGACATCAGACTGATATTATTTATGTCTTTCATTGAGAGATACAAATAACGCTCGTCAATGATTTCTAATACGAGTATTCATCTATCTCCACAAGAGAAACCAGGAATTTGCCGAAAACAGAAGGAGCACAAATTCATAACATACGGCACAAATTGGCGCAAAATGGGCACAAAATTCGAAATTATCAAATTTCCATATGTAAGTTAGTGACGGACAGTGAAAACTCGGATTATCAGGAGAATTGAGCACGCACAAAATTCAAAATATACGGCACAAACTGGATAAAAACATTCTTATACCAAAATATCAGGAGTGATGCACCTAAGAAAAAGTGACAAACTTTACAGAGAAATATATTATATATGATTGTAAAGTTACGTACAATATGAATCCTGAAACGCACTAGTATATTTCGTGTTATTATTTTTATTTCATGTTCTTTCTCATTTTTCTTGTGTTTCGTTCTGGAAGTTTTATGAATGAGCATATACAGGGTGTCCGGAGAATAACTGTACATACTCTCACCAGAGATAGAATTGGACTAGGTGATTACTGATTGACTATAAAAAATTAAATTACGGATTTCCCTAGAAAGCTACAGGGTGATTTTCCAACTTCATGGAAATACATAGAATCATAAAATCCAAACTTATTGACGGACATTATTGAAACTTGGGAGGCTATTGGCACATGCTAAGGTCGAGTCAGAAAGATATCAATTATTTCATTATTCCCGGGTCGGGCTCATCAATCTTCATTTAAAATGTTCAGGGTAAAACAAACACTTTGTATTTCGAATTACAAATAATTGATTTGCTTTTTAGAAAGAAGCTTTATTTGTGGTATTGCTTAAAGTTGTCACATCAACAATTATTTTTTTAGAATTTTTCAACTAATATTTCCGCAATTTATATTCAAACATGAGATTTTCAGTTCTCTTCATGGTAAAAAATTCAATTTTTCGAACTTCATCCAAATTCAAAAATTCATAAAAAAATAATTGTTGATGTGACAACTTTAAGCAATGTCAAAAATTGATGCATAGTTTAGCTTCTTTCTAAAAAGCGAATCAATTATTTGTAATTCGAAATACAAAGTGTTTGTTTCACCCCGAACACTTCAAATGAAGGTTAATCAGTCCGGCCCTGAAATAATGAAATAATTGACATCTTTCTGACTCGAATATCCGTCAATAAGTTTGGATTTTATTATGGACTAAGTATTTCCATGAAGTTGGAAAATCACCCAGTAGCTTTCTAGGGAAATCCAGAATTTAATTTTTTATAGTCAATCAGTAATCACCTAGTCCAACTCTATCTCTGGTAAGAGTATGTACAGTCATTCCCCGGACACCCTGTATTAATAGTGTCTGATCTATTGAATATTCTCATCCTGGTATACTTGACCATGAAACAGAAAGTAGAATATTAGTTTGTTGAAATGATATGTAATAATATTGATGTGTCAACGTCTTAAATGAAATTGCATAGATTTATATATTAACGTAAACATTATTTGAATTGAACTTCGTGAGTGACGTGGTATTATTGAAGATGAAGAAGATTTGAAACGTCGAATATCTGAAAATGGGTTTTCTGCACCTCAACCTTATTCTTGCGAATTCATCTACTCACAGTGAAAACTCGAAACATTCCGAAAACTGAACCAGCTCAGAATTCAGGACATACTACACAAATTGGCTCAAATTGAGTTCAATTAATCAAAAAAAAAAAACTTTTCACATACCACATGAGTCACACTTGGCTTCACGGTCGCGAAAAAAATTGGGCGTTTCCATCACTCAGAGAAACCTGCATGAGGGCCCTGATTTAGGGCCACTGCTAAAATCTCATTGAGTGAAAGAGGATGTAAAGAGTTCTTTTTGCGCATGTCATTGGAGATATGAAACTTCATTTTGACGCAATTGGATGTCACTGCTTTGTAATTTTTGCTCAGTACATCGCACCCGATCGCTTTAAATATCGAAGTTTTTTATGAAGATTTGTCCCTGAGATGTGTATGCTATACTGATGAGGCCAAACAAGGCTGAAACCGGTATATCTCTCATCTCAGTGACAAAATCTAGCCTCAAATAATAATAATAATAATCTTTATTGGACTTGCCAAAAGGCATCTAATATCATTTCTCCAACTTCATGATAAAAGATCTCTGAGACTGGGAATAGAAAATGGTATTCATTTCGATGATTACTATTTTGAATTCATCTATGTTTCAAAAATAATTTCGGTGTGGCCTCCGTAAAGTGGGAAGTCTGTTTCACGGTTACGACGTTAAGGTGGCCTATAAATCCCCCAACACCCTATACGATATTCTGATTCGCAACAAAGATAAAGTAATGTTGAAGCAGAGCGGAGTCTATAAATTAACTTGCGGAGACCCCAACTGTAACGTAGTTTACATCGGCAGAACGGGTAGACCTCTTCAGCAGAGAATAAGTGAACATCTCCAAAGCCAGAAGAAGAGCAACTGCGACAAGTCTGTATTTGGCAAATACTTAAGATTCAACAACCATCCTTTCGATCCAGAGAGAGATGCCAGAATCATACACCCGTCCAACTTCGGTTTGAGACAGTGCGTGTTAGAGGAGATCGAGATTTTCTGCCATATCAATGGCTGCATTAACCGAACGAAGAATGTTGCCACCGCTCCGCTACCACTACCTAGCATAAACAGAAAGCGCTCCTAAAATGCCCGCTTCTCCGGAACGTGTTACGTTTGTAGAGTATGTGCCACCGGACGATTCCGCAACAGTTCCACAACTGTTATGTTACGTTCGGTGAATGCAGACACAGAACACGAATATACAAGAAATGAAAACTCCCTACTAATCCAAGGCAACAGATTGGCCTCCATATATGGTAGGAATTGTGATCAAACGGCGGGAATTTCAAATAATATTTAAGCGGGAATTTTGAATTTACTTCCTACCACTAGCAGACCCCACTATACATGTTTTTTATATTCATTTCCGATGTGAATTAATGGCTTCTATCATGAATCCTGATTGTTAAATCAGAATTTATGATGGATTGCCACAAATTACATCGAAATTTAATACAATGGAGAAAAGGAGAGTGAGAACAATGATGAACTTCAACAATTTATTTATTGTTCATGAATTCCCAACAAATTAAGAAATATTTCTTACAAGAGATAGATTAATTCCATTGCAAAATATATAATCAGAAAGAATTTGAATTGTGTTATGAACGTCAACGAGTAAATCACAGTATTCATAAGTCAGCACCAGCCAGACTTTACAAATAACCATTGGAAAGAAGAACTTTTTTACTTACAACACACAGAAACACTGGAATGAAAAGAACTCTTACAACTAAAAATTTGCAAGGATAGGTTTTTGACATTTTAACAGTAGATACCACCGAAGTTTTTGGCATTGTAAACGTATTCAGAATATGTAGGTACAATGTGTATGATTATCAACTTATAAATCATATGTGGCAGAACTTACCCAATCAAATTAATTATAAGAATAACTGGAATATTCTACATTCGGTCGTTGATAATTATGGATATTTCCTTTACTGTAAAAACTGCTCCCCAGTAGTCCTTTGAGTTTGTACAGTTTTATGAGTGATGGATGAATTAACCTGTCAGAAATGTAAAATATTATTTTGATTTGCAAAAATGATAATAATAAAATACTTTAAATTTCATACGTAAAACAATGAAAAAAACTCACCTGCATATTTGGATTGATGATTGTTTTAAATGAACCTCAAGTTGACGTGTGATTTTCAAAATGTCATCCTACCATTCCTACCAAATTCTAGTCAGTCTACCAAAAATTCTGGCGGAATCGCGAAATGTCATTCAAACCGGAAACAAGAGGCAGCCATATATGGTGGGATTCCTCAGGAACATAGAACCATCAGTTTCACCCATGGAGGTAAAGAAAGTGGAGGGGGCATAACGTTTGAAAAGTGTCACCAAAACAAATCCGTATTTGGCACCCCAAGATGGCCGACTTCGAGGTATTTTAAACTGTAGGTTTTGCAATTTTGGCCTTATTTATTATTCGTTCGTTGGTTTTGGCAGTTGTATGTAGTGGAAAAACATAAGAAATGGTTTCTTGTACAGCATATGCTGATCTTACTCGCCAATTAATGGTGAAAAGCTAAATTTTTTGACGTTTGTAAATATATGGTTTAATTATTGTTGCATACAATTTTAATTGATAGGGGTACACGAGATAATTTACCAAAATGTTTCTTTGCATATTATCTGAATTTGTATGTACCCTAATTGAAAAAATAGAATGTATGATTAGTAACAGGAACAAATCATTCATTCCGTACGTAATTCAACTCACCAATTCGTTAGAAGCAATTGTTTATGATATTTTGACTCCTTGATTTGTTTCGATCATTATTTATTCATCTTTTGGTCATTAAAATAGAATCGAACAAACTTCGAATTGTAAAAATTCAAATATACAAAATTCCCGCCACAAATTTGGCTCCGCAACATGGCGGATTTTTGGTGACACTTTTATAGCAAGGGAAACATAGGATATGCTACCTCCCCTTCTTCTACCTCCATGGTTTCACCCCCCTGAATGCAGACAACACTGCTGTTGCCCTAAACACGATACACATAGACACGGTATGCCGATGCGCATCTTGGTGTGACGTGTGACGTCATGTGCGTGGATCCTACTCCTAGAGCGTCGTTCGGTTCAATGGAATTAATTGAAACTTTATAGCGAAATGAATAGCGATGATCATTTTGTTCATTATGATAAAAAGCATGATAAAAAGGTATATGTCCCTGGAGAAAAAATTTTTGATAGCGCCGCGACGCCTGGCGTCTTTATTTATTCCGCAGATTTTTATGCGCATCTCAAGTCGGCATTGACTTGTTCAAAACGCCATTCACAGAATGAAAAAATATTGGGACGTTTTCGAGAAAATTGGGGTTACCAAGATAAATGAATCACCCTGTACGTTCTGGTTTTTGCAAAATACAAAATACCTTCATAAGGCACAGATGTGTTTGCTATCTGCGCCAGAGGTTTTTCTGCTAGTTTTTTAAAAATGTGCATTTCTTTTAGCAGAGAGATACCGTGCATTGTGAAAAACTCGGATTCAAGTTTCAAGGCAACTTCCCGAAGTTCATCATTTGGGTATAAAAGAGAACCTCTGGAAATCGTTTGAATCCAGTCAGGGGCCTTATTGAAATTCATGATACTTGATGTAGGTTTTCCCAGAGAGTATTTATTTTTAAATTTGAAAGCAATGAAACCTGCCAGGTACTTTAATGAATCCTGACTCACTTTCTCATTTACTTCCAAATTTGGAAGAAATTTCTTCACTGATATTCTCTTCTTCCAAATAGATTGGTTCGACAGTTCATTTTTTAAAAATCTATAAAACTTTGTCGCAGGATTTTTCATATTTTGATTGCAGTTTGTACACTTTGCTACGGCGAAATTCGGCATTGTAAATGATAATTATCAATCACACACTTATAAAATTTCGTGATTTGAGGTAGGAAACTATACACATAGACAATATATACATATGTGCATCGTGCTCTATGCTTGATAACTTTTACTACAACCCCTATTGAATGCAAGACAAAGAATGCCGAAAATCGAAAGATTGCTCATCGTCGTATAGTTTTGTTCTTAGGAAAATAATCCAGAAATAATTTCAAGTCATGTGAAATGCAGTTCACAAGAACATATATCTCTATACGCTCTTGACTTCGATGAATGGGACTGGAATATTATATTCCTGGCAGGTCGTAATTTGCCAACAGGTTCATGGTTATAGAGGTATTCTGAAATTCCTATAACAATAAGAGTTGATGATAAATAAGTCCTAAGCATTCAAAATAATGAAACTTTTCATTTTCCTTAGAAAACTGTTTCATTTCAATGCTGAACATATTGATCAAATTTTATTTCGGGTTTGAATGTCGTTTTTCTTTTTCTGTTTGGATTGACAATGTGCTGTTCAGTCTTCGTTATTATAATACTGTGCTGAAATAGGATTATATAGGACATGTCCTCATCCTTTATCAATTTAAATAAATAAAAATAAATAAATAAACAATTCGAATTGGAAGTCCCGATCGTCGCAAGTGACGTAGCTGCGCGAAGCGAATGAAATTGGGTACGAATATTAGCATACCGTGTCTATGGGGCCGTTCCACTTGGCGATCACAACGATCAAAATGCTCCTTCAGCCGTTCCACTTAACTACCGCGGTCTTTGTGAGCGCGGCAAAATCATCGCTCACTCCTAGCTCAAATCGACCCACATATTTCGATGTTCTGTGACGACCTATCTCAATAGATGCGTGAAAGTGAAAATGGACGTTCAGAATACAGTTTATTATATATTTATTATAATATTTCTAACTGTTGTACACTTTAATTGAATTTATTGTTTAGAATGACTTCTACTTTTTTCAATCTTGTCATTTCTTTCATGACAGCCCAAAACGCCCAATAATCCGTTCCACTTGAGTTAACATAATAGCGCTTGCAAGCAAGTGGAATGGGGAAAAGGGCGGTCGTGAGCGTGAGCGTTGTGATCGCCAAGTGGAACGCCCCCTATGTGTATCGTGGCCCTAAACTCTTTGTCCACGCACAGCTTCCCCCGCCTATTCGACGTACTCAGAAGAGAGCCGGTCGTGGAGTTGATAGAGCCAGGAGAAGATCGATAGGAGTGCTCTTCGTTTTAACACAGTTTAGAAATATAACAGTTGTATCACTCCTGCAATTATCTGAAGCAACATTGTTCGACCAATAGGAGCTTGGTAACCAAGTGCGCGCAAGCGCATCGATCATTTCTGTACAGAGCGGTATTGAAATTAATTTCGTCAGCCATTGTGTTCATATTCATATTGTTTACCAAGTGAACACGATTGATTGATGAGCAAAGATAACGAATAAGTTCCTAATCGTATTATCAACAAGCAAGCGAATAATCATTCCAAAGGATTGCATTACAGTATATCCTTGTAATCAATAGTATTTGTTACAGGAAAAAGAAAAATTTGAAGAAACATGGAGATAAAATGCTTTTTGTGTAAGAGAGGACATTCTTTGAATCGAAATCTCAGCTTCTTCAGATTTCCTAACGATAATTTGTTGTGTGAAAGGTGGTTTGAAGTCATAAACAAAAGTCGTGATGTTATTCATACAACGGAATATTGTCATAAAAACTTAAGGTTATGTTCATTGCATTTTAATTCTGATAATATTAAGGTGTTCCGATCAAAGAAAACTCTGAAATTGAACACAGTGCCATTATCATCAACCGATAGACCAGTGGAATTTTCAGAAATTGTCAACGAGTTCTGCAAAAGCAATTTTCATTGCTATTTAATCAAATTTCTTTTCAGTCCACAATAGCAAGCTATTTTGATTTGGTCTGGAATATGGAATTTCTCATGTAAGTATTATATCAAATGAACTATAAAAAAAAACGTGTTGTCAATGAACACTTTTCTTATTTAAAGGGTTGAGAAGTTGTTGGATCTGTTAGACAAATTGATGGACATGGTTGAGTACGTGAACTGTTGGTCTTTTCTGTGCAGCAGCTGACAAAATACTCATCGCCATGATGATCCCTAAGATTCATAACATAATAGGCACCACAAGGAGAAGATGATGGACTCAAAAATGTGTAATGGAATTTCTCATGTAAGTAGTATATCAAATGAACTATAAAAAAAAACGTGTTGGCAGATTCGTAACATAATAGGCACCACCAGGAGAAGATGATGGACTCAAAAATGCGTAATGGAAATGAATAAATGAAAGTTGAGGAACAATCATACTTTCCAAACAATGAATACTTCTTTTATCTTAAATTTTCGGTAAAGTTTCAAAGATGTAAGTATGCCGCTCTCGCTATATTTCTATTGGCTTGGTAATTGCAAGGCATTATTTTATTAATAAATATTTATATCCCCCACCAGGCACACTCACAAATAGCATACGTTCATAACCAGCATGCTCTCACTAACACCAACACCTATAAGAAAAAAGGAAACAGCTACCTGTGATTTCCTTGTCATTTACTAAACATACCCACCATTGAGACTATGTATGAATGGAAAGGTGATGGAAGAAGACTGAGATGTAAATGTTAAGTCACCTTAGAGAAGCATTAGAGATTATGGGTCGGTTTCACAAAACTTTGTACCGTTAAATTAATTGGAGCCACCGCGATTCGTTGAAATTTCAAAACGAGTGATTCGATTAGTTCGAATTTTCGTAAGGTTTTTAATCAAACAGTTAAAATTTCGTGAAACCGACCCTATGTGTGTAAATGGAATATGTTTGTGAAGAGTTGTAATTGCATGAAGCTCAGGTTTAGAATTTGCATTGATATTTTTGTTCACAAATTGTTAATTTTTCATGGTGTGGAGTAGTGTGACGTTTGTATAATTGTCATAGACTTGAATATTTAGTTTGTTTTCCTGGCAGTATTATTTTAACGATTTCTTTACGTATTAAGTACATTTATACAAATATTGCATTCTGGTTCAGGTGTAGGGGTGTTGGGAGCCTGATATTTATAATCAATAAAAAAATCTACTCATGTCCATGATATGTTTTGAAAATTTACACCTTGTGAAGCATGCTCTCTATATAATGATTTGAAAATGCTGTTCTTTCTCACAATTGATTTTTGTGCTAATCATATTGTACCTTTTAATTTATCTGTATGGAATGTGTTTGTGAAGAGTTGTAATTGCATGTGGTTCAGGTTTCGAATATGCATTGATATTTTTGTTCACAAATTGTTAATTTTTCATGGTGTGGAGTAGTGTGACGTTTGTATAATTGTCGTAGACTCGAATATTTAGTTTTTTTTCCTGGCAGTATTATTTTAACGATTTCTTTACGTATTAAGTACATTTCTACAAATATTGCATTCTGGTTCAGGTGTAGGGGTGTTGGGAGCCTGGTATTTATAATCAATAAAAAAATCTATTCATGTCCATGATATGTTTTGAAAATTTACACCTTGTGAAGCATGCTCTCTATATAATGATTTGAAAATGCTGTTCTCTCTCACAATTGATTTTTGAGCTAATTATATTGTACCTTTTAATTTATCTGTATGGAATGTGTTTGTAAAGAGTTGTAATTGCATGTGGCTTAGGCTTCGAATATGCATTGATATTTTTGTTCACAAATTGTAAATTTTTCATGGTGTGGAGTAGTGTGACGTTTGTACAATTGTCGTAGACTTGAATATTTAGTTTGTTTTCCTGGCAGTATTATTTTAACGATTTCTTTACGTATCAAGTACATTTATACAAATATTGCATTCTGGTTCAGGTGTAGGGGTGTTGGGAGCCTGGTATTTATAATCAATAAAAAAATCTATTCATGTCCATGATATGTTTTGAAAATTTACACCTTGTGAAGCATGCTCTCTATATAATGATTTGAAAATGCTGTTCTCTCTCACAATTGATTTTTGAGCTAATTATATTGTACCTTTTAATTTATCTGTATGGAATGTGTTTGTAAAGAGTTGTAATTGCATGTGGCTTAGGCTTCGAATATGCATTGATATTTTTGTTCACAAATTGTAAATTTTTCATGGTGTGGAGTAGTGTGACGTTTGTATAAGTGTCGTAGACTTGAATATTTAGTTTGTTTTCCTGGCAGTATTATTTTAACGATTTCTTTACGTATTTAGTACAGTAGTAGTAACTGTAGTTTATTGTACTATGTTACAAATGGCCATCGACCAAGGGTCCTTCAGCCTTATTTAGTACATTTATACAAATATTGCATTCTGGTTCAGGTGTAGGGGTGTTGGGAGCCTGATATTTATAATCAATTAAAAAATCTATTCATGTACATGATATGTTTTGAAAATTCGCACCTTGTGAAGCATGTGCTCTATATAATAATTTGAAAATGCTGTGTTTTCTCATTATTCTCTATTGAATTAAACCTCATATCTTCTAATTTCTCTGTATTTTATTTGATTGAACTTTCTCATTAAAGAATTTAGAAATATTATTGTGTTTGACTTTCCTACTGACATTCCTACAGTTTCTAAATAAACATAACAAGAACAATCATCCTCTTCCATGAAATATACATAATTATGAGGTATTATTCTTGACAAGTCATACTTTCATGACTATTTTAAAATATTAGTCATTTGAAATCTACTGGAGATGATCAAATGATACATAATAAAAAAGTATAACCCATGATTGCCCTATTAAATCCATTTAATAAATCAGTGGATACTTCAGGGTGAAATTTTTCATCAGAATTCAAAACCAAGCGCTTTTGGTTTAATTGAAGACCATCATAAATATCAATAGATATTATATTACTTGATCTGTTGCACCTTCATAAAACTCTTTCTCTTGATATTGAAGCAAACAAAAAACTGAATATGCACTGATGCTTCAAGATAAGATAATAAAATTTAATTGATAACAATTCCATTGAATATTAATTACTTTTATTTTGTCCAGTATATTAGAATGTTCTAATTTAATATTCATATTTACATACATTACTTGCCCAAACAACAAAAATTAATGTTACACGAATCATTTCGCATATGCAGCAAATCAGAAAATTATTTAGAGCTGAATATAATTCAGTCCGTTCCTGTTCAAAAACTGTCACTCTGTAAAATAATGGTCGAATTGCGCATGATTGTTCAAGGTTATGCGATCGATATGCTTCAAAATTTAGTGAGGAGTCGGACAACTGTTATATTACTAAACTGTGGTTTTAATAAGTTGATCACTTTCAGGGAATCCATCCCTTTTTTTTCTTCCACAGTGCCGCCTATGCGTCGACTGAAGGTCAAACCTCCTATGTTTCTTCTGTCTACAGTGACGGAACAGTGTACCTGCGCGCTGAGTCTTTTCGCGCCACTATTTGTTTGTATATGTTTTTATTCGTTTGACATCAGAATTTTCAAAGTGAGAATGTAGATATTTCAGTGTATGACCTTTGTGTATGTTTTATTGTATTTTATATGCTGACGACGATGTCTGCCGGTCGATTTTTCTGCTCAGTTGAAAAGCCATAACAGGGCTGCTGCATCGTAAGTTATATTTCCTCCCCTACTTTTTTCACTTGATTCTAACTTTTTTCCCCTTGCGTTGCAGTCGTCCTGTTACTCAGCTCCTGAGGATGGTGATATTTCACCGAAACTAGTTGAGCGGACGTGCATTTGCAGTCGTACAAAATAAATTAGTGTCACCAAAATAAGGCATTTTTATCTACCCTTAACTAGCCACTATATTATTCATTCTTTTATGAAAGCAATCATGTTCATTTATTTATCCTTAGATTTATTTGGCGGCTATCTAGAAAATATTGATAATCCTGAATGGGTACCCAGTCGACAAATAATACAGGTAATAGAAGTTCTCCTGATGCTGAGAAATATGCAAGATATGATAGAAACACTAAAAATTAAAATCATGAATGGATTTTATATTTTTACCCTGTTTTCTACAGTGAATAAAGCTCTTAAATAACACAGTGTATCTTTTGAAAAACATTGAATAAATACTAAGTTACATTAATATATCGTGATAGAAACCTCAGTATGTAGTATCTCAAAAAGAATCAAGCATTATTTTATTGCACCACTCTGGACAACTTGTTAATCTGCACAACATGCAGTAGGTGTTATGTAATTGATTCATTCATTTTCAAAACAACTCAGAAAAAGTCTTAATCGATGAAAACAGAAAAAATGTGTATACAAAGTCATAATGTCAACGAAAATCATGAGGTAATAAATTTTAGAAAAACTACTGTATTATCATTCAGAGGTGAAATAAATATAGCTCAAGCATGTTTGAAAAGTTTGCTGTCTCTCCTGAAAACTAGGAATGTTGGACATACGACATATTGCAGTTTCCACTAAGTTTCATGCATTATTATTATTTTCTTCTGAGGATAGCTGCTTCATCATCATGCCTGGTCTTGCTCCACAAAATGTTTCACCAAAATTAATTTCTGTTACCACTTACCTTACTGATTTTGGGTACATTTCCTCAATAAACGAATATCAGCACAAGTGCTCATCCTGGATTTAACAATAAATTTGGCTACAAACAAAATGACATGAACAAGACTGCATACTTCCTCAAGATTGGCCGGGCCAGTTCAATGGCCACAGTTGATACTTTCAGCTTCATCAGCAATGCTGTATCGTATATCCATTGTGAATGCTCCACCTCAAAAAATAGATAGTCTATTGTAACGTGGTTAGTCGCCATTTTGTAACGGTGCCGACGCCATTTATCAATTCTTCTAATTATGTCTGGCCACCATATTTTCTGCTGAGTTTCTCTCGGAAAAAGGGGTTGCTTGGGCGCCAGCTATTTTTCTTACTGAAACGGCTGAATAGGGGAAAATAGCAAACCTACCTGGGTAGTCTCTAGTCGAAGACAGGATTCGAGTTTATCTAGGATGTTAGCGATAATTTGCTAGTCGAGAGTAAAGTCTCTGTTAATATATTTCTGTTTCCCAGAAGGAGAAACTATGACTTTCCTAATCGGGAAATGCCGGGAGAAAGGTAATATATAAAACCAGTGATATTAAGAGTTTATGACACAGTTAAAAAAAGAAAGAACAAAGTATCTATTATAAATACAAGTTATACAACAGGTCTGAATGTGAGCACCTTACACGGTTGAAAACGCTTTCCCGATCAGAACTAGCCAGAATTAATATGTACTTATTGGTCCGAGAATTTGAATGGCCAAGTTGAACGGTCAGAACTTAGTGTTCGTCGGTTCAAATATTTCGCCTCCTTTTTGAGGTAGGTAAAACTCGTCCGTCTACTCGTGTTGTTTAACGAGACAACGGCGATATGCGGTTTTACAAAACCGGGCCAGTCAAATATCGGTCTCTTTGGTTTACTTACGGTAATTCGAAAATTCAAATAAAGAATCCAAAACGTACTCTAATTCAAACGCAATCGCAAACTCAAAAACGGAATTCTAATCTCAATTCAAAAACGGAATTTAATCGGAATTTTCTTAATCTCAACTTCACACTCTATAATTCAAACGGAATTTTTCGGAATCTGAACGGAATTCAATCGGAATCTAAACGGAATTTATCGAAATCTAAACGGAATTCAATCGGAATCTAAACGGAATTAATTCTGGCTGAAGAGAACCCCGTCTTTTATAACTTCGGGGGAGGGGAGGCACATTGTACCTGCGTCGTCGAAAATTTCTGGAATTTTCGACTCCAATAATGCGTTTTCAAACTAGTCCATATGTGAAAAAATACCGGTGTGAACCTACCAGACCAAATCCATCAGACCGTTTGTCGGAAACGCCCGAACGCGGTGTCCAGTGGCGTACGGATCTGCAGTAAGATGAACGGTGTAACACGGCTGATTCGCATGAATAATGAACAAGGGATGTCAAACTTTATTTAATTTCTATTAGAAAAAGACTTCTACAGGAAACGAGGGTTGATTTTAACGGAGCTATTTCGGAAAGATATGAAATATCAGTGATCAGCTATATAGGGAATATTTCGTTGGATCATTACATTATCACGGAAAATTTCCGACGAGAGCATAGTGACACTCGGCATGCGGAATTGTTATTTTGATGTAAATATTGCCTGGAAATTTCGTTCCCTTGCAAAGGGATCCAGGGGGTGAAATTTCATCCCCTATTTTGAAAAATTCGATATCTCGGAAAATACTGAACGGAGCACAATTAAACTCGGTACGTAGTACTGTTATATGGATTCGAACATGTGGTGAAAATTTCGTCCACTTGCAGAGGGATCCAGGGGGTGAAATTTCATCCCCTATTTTGGAAAATTCGATATTTCGGAAATTACTCAACGGAGCACGATTGAACTCGGTACGCAGTACTGTTATATGAATACGAACATTTGGTGAAAATTTCGTCCACTTGCAGAGGGAGCCAGGGGGTGAAATTTCATCCCTTATTTTGAAAAATTCGATATCTCGGAAAGTACTCAACGGAGCACGATTAAACTCGGTACGTAGTACTGTTATATGGATTCGAACATGTGGTGAAAATTTTGTTCACTTGCAGAGGGAGCCAGGGGGTGAAATTTCATCCCCTATTTCGAAAAATTCGATATCTCGGAAATTACTCAACGGAGCACAATTAAACTCGGTACGTAGTACTGTTATATGGATTCGAACATGTGGTGAAAATTTTGTCCACTTGCAGAGGGAGTCAGGGGGTGAAATTCCATCCCCTATTTTGAAAAATTCGATATCTCGGAAAATACTAAACGTAGCACAATTAAACTCGGTACGTAGTACTGTAATATGGATTCGAAAATGTGGTGAAAATTTCGTCCACTTGCAGAGGGAGCCAGGGGGTGAAATTTCATCCCCTATTTTGAAATATTTGAAACGGAGCACAATTAAACTCGGAAGGTGTGACTATTATATCGATTCGAACATTTGATGAAAATTTTGTCCACTTGCAGAGGGATCCAGGGTATGAAATTTCACCCCCTGGCTCCCTCTGCAAGTGGACGAAATTTTCACCAAATGTTCGAATCGGTATAACAGTACTACGTACCGAGTTTAATTGTGCTCCGTTTAGTATTTTCCGAGATATCGAATTTTTCAAAATAGGGGATGAAATTTCACCCCCTGGATCCCTCTGCAAGTTGACGATATTTTCATCAAATGTTCGAATCGATAGTCACACCTACCGAGTTTAATTGTGCTCCGTTGAGCACACACCACATGTTCGAATCCATATAACAGTACTACGTACCGAGTTTAATTGTGCTCCGTTGAGGACTTCCCGAGATATAGAATTTTTCAAAATAAGAGATGAAATTTCACCCCCTGGCTCCCTCTGCAAGTGGACAAAATTTTCACCACATATTCGAATCCATATAACAGTACTACGTACCGAGTTTAATTGTGCTCCGTTGAGGACTTTCTGAGATATCGAATTTTTCAAAATAGGGGATGAAATTTCACCCCCTGGCTCCCTCTGCAAGTGAACAAAATTTTCACCACATGTTCGAATCCATATAACAGTACTACGTACCGAGTTTAATCGTGCTCCGTTGAGTGATTTCCGAGATATCGAATTTTCCAAAATAGGGGATGAAATTTCACCCCCTGGATCCCTCTGCAAGTGGACGAAATTTTCACCACATGTTCGAATCCATATAACAGTACTACGTACCGAGTTTAATTGTGCTCCGTTCAGTATTTTTCGAGATATCGAATTTTTAAAAATAGGGGATGAAATTTCACCCCCTGGATCCTTTTGCAAGGGAACGAAATTTCCAGGCAATATTTACATCAAAATAACAATTCCGCATGCCGAGTGTCACTATGCTCTCGTCGGATATTTTCCGTGATAATGTAATGATCCAACGAAATATTCCCTATATAGCGGATCACTGATATTTCATATCTTTCCGAAATAGCTCCGTTAAAATCAACCCTCGTTTCCTGTAGAAGTCTTTTTCTAATAGAAATTCAATAAAGTTTGACATCCCTTGTTCATTATTTATGCGAATCAGCCGTGTTACACCGTTCATCTTACTGCAGATCCGTACGCCACTGGACACCGCGTTCGGGCGTTTCCGACAAACGGTCTGATGGATTTGGTCTGGTAGGTTCACACCGGTTGAAAAAATGCCGTTCTCGGGACCGATCTTGTACTACCGGATGTTTTTCTAATATGTAGAAAAAATGAAAAAAAACATTAACAGGAATAAACGGCCTTCTTCCACACATTCGGAAATAATTCCGGAACCAGAAAATTTATGAAATATGTTTGAATGAAAATCGGTTACTTAATTAAATACGAAACCGAGCTTCATTACACTATTTATCACATATGTTACACTTATGTAGTACCTTTACACACATTTCCTTCGAATGAATATTTTGCTCCAAAAATTTTATTTATTGACGCTGTCAAGCGCTCTAGAAGACTTTCATTTGCTTATTGGTGTGAAATCTACTGATTCTTTTGAATACAAAATACATTTGCAGCTTCCACGGGAAGAAAATCTAAAGAAGGAGAGTCATCTCATTTTTTTTCAAGGTGGTGTAAATCAAAACCCTTAATCTTATTTATTTCCTGCGAATATCATCCAACCACTTCTGCATTCGTTCTAGAAATTTAAATAAAATAGCCACTTTAAGTATTCACTGATAGAAAATTGAATTAATTAAGATATCTTCATACACTTGATATATCATTTGAAAAAATATTAAATTAACATCACGTTGCAGTTAGAAAGAGATGGAAGATCACACCCAACGTCGTTCGAAAACGATCGGCAACATTTCAAACAACTGAGTGCGCCCAGCGTTCGACACACGCACTTTATCCGACGTTGATTCCGAACGCCGCCTTGGCTTTACGGTTGCGAAAAGAATTGGGCGTTTCCATCACTCGGAGAAACCTGCATGAGGGCCCTGATTTAGGGCCACTGCTTAAATCTCCTTGAGTGAAACAGGATATGCAGAGTTCTTTTTTCGCGTGTCATTGGAGATATCATTTCTTTATACAATGGAGATATGAAACTTCATTTTGACGCAATTGGATGTCACTGCTTCGTAAATTTGCTCAGTACATCGCACCCGATTGTTTTAAATATCGGAGTTTTTTATGAAGATTTTGTTCCTGAGATGTATGCGATACTGATGATTCCAAACAAGGCTGAAACCGGTATATCTATCATCTCAGTGACAGAATCTAATATCATTTCTTCAACCTCAAGATAAAAGATCTCTGAGCCTGGGAATTGGAAATGGTATTCATTTCGATGATAACTATTTTGAATTCATCTATGTTTCAAAAACTGACATGGAAAATTCAAAATATCTCAAAAACTGTATGGGCACAAAGTTTATAACAAACGGCACAAATTGGCACGAAATAGGCACAATTTATCGAAAAAAAAAAAATTCCAGAATTCCATATGTGAGTCACCAAGTAGACGCTTGACTTAGTAAAAACTCGAAATATCCCGAAAGCTGAATGAGCAAAAAATTCATAATATCCGGCACAAATTGTCTCAAAATCAGCACAATTTATCGAAAAAAGAAAATTTCCATAATTCCATATATGAGTCACAGCGTCAAGTTGGTGACATTACAGTGAAAACTCGAACTATCTCGAAAACTGAATGGGCACAAAATTTGTAACATACACAATTGGCACAAAATAGGCACAATTTAACGAAAAGAGAAAATATCCAAAATTCCATATGTGAGTCACCAACTTGACGCTTGACTCATAGTCCACTGAAATTAGACTTTTGCTTCGGACCAATTCATACAAAAGCAAATGAAGGCTTTTCGGGTAGGTCTCGGTGTCCCAAATGATATCCCAAAAGTCCCCTAGGCAGGAGTGACCGCATAAAATTTGGCAACGCTGTAAAGGGCTAAAATCCTGCCCCAATGTGATTTTTCGTGAAAATCTCGGTCCCTATGAAACTTACGACAAAAATACATCAGTGCAAAAAAAAAGCTGATGAAATTTCCTAGAAAAAAGGTTCTGGGTCGTTTTTTTATATAACTAATGGTTTCGTCTCAATCTTGCCTTCAATTTGAACGTATGTGATATTCTGGATAATGGAGGTACACTATTCCACACCACCTTTGAGGATGACTACACGGTTCGTTTTTCTCGAAGTTGTATCCCCTAATAGGCCTAATCCACGCCTTTTTTGATTTTTGGAAAGGCGTTCGAACGCTAATTTTCTTCTCCTTGCTATGAATGCATGTATATTTTCTTCGATGACATCCGTGGAGTCAATCTCAGAGTTTCGGATTCCTGCATCGGTCACATTTTATTTTTCTGAGGAATCTTCGAATGGTTCGGCATTCAGACAGGATTTTCCATGACAATTGCCACAAACCGGTGAGCAACGAAGTCTCAAACTCCGACGGCCACACATTGATCCACAAACTTTCGTACAGTTGCAAAAAACATTTTTCTCTATTTCAGTATCGTAATGAGTTCATTACAGTACTAAAAGTAGTGCTGTAATGAAACTCATTACAGCACTGTTCTCAGTTATTTTTTTCGTTTTGTCGTTGTCAGTTCTGACTGCCGATCCACTCAATTTTCGAATCAAATCAATTCAAATTCCGCAATCTGTCAAATTTCGTTAGTGACACCAACTGCCAAGATACAATACAAAAGTCACTAATATGAATTTTGATTTGAATTTCGAGAGTTTTCCACAAAACTTGACTGAAATAGAGAAAATATCGTCTAATACTCGTTGCAGAAGGCAATTCCAACACTCATGCTTTCGAAAACTCGCTCCTTCGTCGCTCGTTTTCGAATTTCGCATTCGTGTTGGAATAGGAGCTCATTCTGCAACTTGTTTTAGAATATACTATTGAAAGACAATCAGGCGCAGGAAGTTGGGATGTCGTTTTTGGTTACAATAAATTGTCTTTCAATATGCATCCCCACTCCTCAGGATTCAAATTGTTACCCAGCCATTGTTGTACTTGATAGTACACCCGAAACAGATGTTCACAGATGTTGTTGTGCTGCGTCAAGGGTTGGAGGTGAAAGATTCAATCTCACTGGTCTGCTTCTGCTCACAGCTCTAATCAAGTAAGAATACCGGTATTTATTGATGCGGCAACGAGGCTGACGAGGAGAAAGAGAAAATAGCAAAAAAGGACAAGCGTAAAATAATTTGTCATGTTTCAACCCTCATTTTTAAAGAAAATATTATAGCACTTGCCGGAGATGATTGGGCAAAATCTTTTAAAAACCGTGTAACGTTTGACACAGATGTAGTTGCAGCTGAAGCTAAATATCATCAAATTTGTTTCAACAAATTCAACTTGCCAGTCTCCGAGAAAATGAAGGTTGGTCATCCTGCGTATGAAAATGTTCTCAACGCAATGAAGGACATTTTTTCTTTCATTGAAAATCATGAAGACTCTCAGTTTAAATTGACTGGATGGAGAGCAATACTGACAGAAAACATACCTGATGACAAGAAAATTGAGAGAAAACTCGAAGAGAAGTATGGAAACCGTATTGTTATCACCTCAAAGGAAAACAGGATGTCTTGAATCAAGCTTGGTACAATAGGAAAGATTCTGAGGCAGAATTATCGGTACTTCTGCAGCACCAAGCGACACAACATCTGCTCTGTTCAATAAATGAAAGACCGCAGCTTTGAAAATGGTTAAGGAACGGCAGGACTTGAAAGAGGCAGCTGAAATCTTCAACAAAAATAATACTGCACATAACCTTTAAGCGGAATGAAGTTTTTCCTCTCAATATATGTTGCCCCCATTAAATAACTCTCCATAAATCACTACCGATATTCTTCCTTGATTAAAGCTGTTAGCAGAAGCAGACCAGTGAGACTGAATCTTTCACCTCCAACTCTTGACGCAGCAAAATAACATCTCTGAACATCTGTTCACAGTGTAATATCAAATACAACAATGGCTTGGTAACAATTCAAAACCTGAGGAGTGGGGGTGGATGTTAAAGACAATATATTGTAACAAAAAATCCCAACTTCCTGCGCCTGATTGTCTTTCAAAAATGATATTTTGCAACTGTACGAAAGGTTGTCGACCAATGTGTGGCCGTCGGAGTTTGAGACTTCGTTGCTCACCGGTTTGTGGCAATTGCCATGGAAAATCCTGCCTGAATGCCGAACCACTTGAAGTTTCCATAGAAAAATGAAATGTGACAGAAGCAGAAATCCAAAACTCTTAGATTGACGGATGTCATCGAAGAAAGTATACATGCATTCATAGAAGGAGAAGACGAAGGAGAAGAAAATTAGCGTTCGAACGCCTTTCCAAAAAACAAAAAAGTCGTGGATTAGGCCTATTAGGGGATACAACTTTGAGAAAAACGCACCCTGTAGTCATCCTCAAAGGTCTTGTGGAATAGAGTACCCCCATTATCCAGAATATCACATACGTTCAAATTGAAGGCGAGATTGTGACGAAACCGTTGGTTATATCAAAAAACGATTCGAAACCTTTTCTCTAGAAAATTTCATCAGCTTTCTTTTTGCTCTGATGTATTTTTGTCGTAAGTTCCATAGGGACCGAGATATTCACCAAAATTCACATTGGGGCAGGATTTTAGCCCTTTACAGCTTTGCCAAATGTTATGCGGTCACTCCCGCCTAGGGGACTTTTGGGATATCATTTGGGACACCGAGACCTACCCAAAAAGCCTTCATTTGCTTTTGTATGAATTGGTCCGAAGTTTCGGCCTATTTCGACCTAAATGCAGTGGACTATCAGTGAAAACTCGAAAACTGAATGGGAACAAAATTCATAATATACGGCACAAATTGGCACAAAATGAGCACAATTTATCCAAAAAAGAAAATTTCCGAAATTTCATATATATGAGTCACAGCGTCAGGTTGGTGACTTACAGTGGCGTAACGTTTCTCAGCCTGGCCCCCCATGATTGCACCCGGGCCCCATTCCTATTGAAAAAAAATTCGAATTTTTTTAAAATTGTTTCTTTGTTTTTCGGAGGAACTTTAGCAAAGATGAAGAACTAATAACTTTCAACTCGTTTATGTCTTTGCATTCCATTATTATATTATAATTGATTTTTATACAAAATGTTATTAATACCCCTTTTTTCACACTCTTTTCGTATATTGTTTTTCTATACTTTTCATTAATACATTAAACGGTTTTTTTCGAAACCTCAACGCTTCAAACAAAAACACACACACAAACAAAGAAGCGGAAATCCGACCGCCCAAACTCCACACATGGTAGGTACGCTTTGTATAATGCTAATACCGGCTGTAACTAAAATTTTGGTTTTTTGGAAATCAAAGCACTATCTGTGATGAAATTGTAGTAGCTCAAATTTTTTTTAAAGATTATTAGCTTTTCAGAGCAAAAATCGTGATCCTTTAATTTTTTTGAAAATTCGATCGAGTGAAACGAAAAATTGAATGGATGGATTGATTCAGCTCTTCGTGGGGTTTTTGTAAACATATTAAACTCTAGAAAGCACACGTTACATTATTGGTTTTCTCAATATGTTCGATCCAGCGCTTGATTTTTCAAAAGAACACAAGAAGCCTCCTTTTCGTTGCATTTTCAAATTCATGTGAAAAAGAAAAAAATATTCTCGGAAAAACAATAAAAAGCCGCTGAAGGGAGTTCATCCTGATTCATGAAACCAACCAATAACTTTCTGTGTGATCATTGGCCTCATTCACCGAAAGAAGATTCCGCTACCGCTACCTAGCATAAATTGAAAGCGTGTTGAGTTTGCACCGCATGTGCCACCGGACGATTCCGCAACAGTTGCACAACTATTACGTCCGGTGAATGCAACAAATAATGGTTGCTGAGATATCGATAATCAAAGACAAAAGGATGTATGAAGGTCTAAAAAGCAGAAATTTAAGCTGAATGAATTTTATAGTGGTAGCAAAAAAAATTCCCACACCCGTGGACAAAAAAACGAAACTTGAAAAAGTTTGAAATTTTCATGTTGTTGGTTTTTCTATTATCACTCAGAAACTACTGACGCTACAAACAAAATTTCGATTTTATTTTGATCTTTTAATTTATTCCAGTAGTTCATATAATATCCAAAAAACAAACTGCTTTGATTTGAACCGATATGTACTTTAAAAATTTCGTTATAAATCACATTTTTAAGATCATCTATTTCATCATTTTTACTGTTATTCGAATTTAATTTTTAAACTTAGCTAGACTCAATATGAGTAATCATATCAAACATTCATAAATTTCTTGCTGTCTGATAAGCCTAACACATCAACAATTTCTTTAATAATATTAATTAATTGGCAGATGATTAGTTTTTACTATCAATTGGTTCTTAAAAAGATAAATAAAAAATGTAATGGAAAGTTCAACAACCGCGCCCCCAGACCCCGTGGGCTCCCCTCCAACGGGGTTGCTGGGGGGGTGTACGTTACGCCACTGGTGACTTATAGTGAAAACTCGAAATATCTCGAAAACTGAATCGGCACAAAATTCGTAACTTACGGCACAAATTGGCACAAAATTCGTAACTTACGGCACAAATTGGCACAAAATAGGCACAATTTATTGAAAAAAGAAAATTTTCAAAATTCCATATGTGAGTCACCAACTTGACGCTTGACTCGGTGAAAACTCGAAATATCTCGAAAACTGAATGGGCACAAAATTCCTAATATACGGAACAAATTGGCACAAAATGAGCACAATTTATCGAAAAAAGAAAATTTCCAAAATTCTATATATGAGTCACAGCGTCAAGTTGGTGACTCATAGTAAAAACTGGAAATATCTCGAAAAATGAATGGGTACAAAATTCGTAACTTACGGCACAAATTGGCACAAAATTCCTAAAATATTTTCATATCAAAATTCCACATATTTCGAAATGTCTCGAAAACTGAATGGGAACAAAATTCATAACATACGGCTCAAATTGGGCACGAAATTCCCAAAAACGCACCTCCTAAAGCTTATAGCTACACCAAACCTCAAAGAGTTGCACCAAACTTTCTCTGGTTGTTCAACATTCAAAGGCAGTCCAAAGGATCCCGTAATTGCTAATCGACGATAGATGAAGATAAGGCACTCGCAACAACTAATAAGTTTTCGTTGAGAATGACATTCCAAATTCCACAAAACTTATAATAGAGAGTTATCGAAAACCAATAGAGGCCTAACTTAAATAAAGGTTCCCTTATTTTGACATTTACTCATGCGCATTCGCAAAAGATTTTAAGGCGGCCTGTAATAAAATACGGGCCTCCTGTACTTGACTTAAATAAAGGACAACCGTATTTAAATAAAAGATCTCTTATTTTGACAGTTCTCGCAATCTTCTAGGTTAAACAGCTTCTCACAACTGTCAAAATAAAGGAAATGTCATAATAAAGTTGTCAAGATACAAATCGTTGCGATAGCTCAAATATTCGACCAACGTTAAGGGATCTTTTAATAAAGTCAGGCCTGTATTTGTGTTTCGACAACTCTCTAATATATTATAAGACTTTTCTTAGCCTCCGGTAGAGACCCCAAAATCAAGATTTTAACACTTTAACTGTATAATCAGAAACAGATTTTAAAAAATAAGTGAATCTCTATACAAAACTCACCCTATCAATTAGAAAGGGTTGTTTTATCAGTTCCTAATAATGCTGGTCCAAAATCTCAATGTTCTCAATATCCTCTTTCGAGTCGAACAAAATGAAAAAACGAGAATCTGAAATGAGCGTGTCAACGAGATAAAAAAAAAATTGTTGCGGGAGATGGATATGAACTGCCACCTGTTTTCCATCCGAGAACTAATTCCGCAAGATGGATCACGAATGAAAAGAGAAACAACGATAATTTTAAAATTTGAATTTCGAAACGCTACAGTACGTGATTTTGGTTGAAAGTGTCTAGAAGTCTAGAACATAGACCTTAGACCATAAGTTTGGGGTTTTAAGTATGGGTCACCTGTATATGCAAGCGACGCATGTATTGGAAGGCCTCGAAAAAAATAATACTTAAAACAAATGGATACGTGGTCCAGTATAAAGAATGATACTATTTCTTGTCCTAACGTGTCTTGGGTTCACTTAATTTTTACAAATTTCAGAAAAAAATGCATTAAAGGAAAAATAAAAAAGAAAAATGAATTAACTTCTAAAACTATCAGTCTATTTTTTTATTTCATTGCACAAAACACTGATAAAATAACAAATCGACAAAATATATGAGAATTAATTTTGACAATACAAAAAAAAAATTTTTCATTTGTACTAGATAAGTTTGAATATATTAAGACAATTAATCCCCATTGTATGCTTAACGTTTGAAGAACAAAAATTCAGTTATACTTAGATATAATATTTCATTAAACGAATGTACAGTTTATTTACAATTTCCAGCAAAATTCATTTCACATAAGTTCTACTTGTATAATTTAAATCTATATATTCACTGAGAATAAATAAGGGTGCCAATAATCATAAAATGAAGGTTTGGGGAAATAAGCACTGAATTGTCAAGTATAATCTCGAGTTAACTAAAACAAATTGCTCCAAGAAAATTAAAAATGATATGTAGAATTTTGGTCAAAATGAAATTGGTCCAATATTCAAGATGAAATATATTTCTGACAAAATTATTGGCAGAAATCATATCAGAACTTCTTAAAGTTAAATAATATTCTGAGTTCACTATTTTGGAAGCATTAGTAAAATATCTTAGGATTGGACAATAATTTTAAAACCTCCAATAAATTAACGTACAAAATTGATCTACATTCCCTACTTTACATTCAATAAACTTATTGGCATCTAATTTTTCTACTATCAAGAATGAATTATTGGCAAAAAGAACTTAAATAATTCAAGTGAACCTACAACCTCTATGAAAGGTAAAATAAAAAAACTTGTAGGAACTTGGACCCATGTTGTTGATAATATAATAGGATACCAGACATACAAAAAATTCAAAAGGATTGATAAAAACACAGAGCTGAAGAAAATTCAATTGATTTTTATTAGGAGAATTGGATCACACACAAAAGGCAACCACATAACATATTATACTTTCGTTAGAGAGTGATGACAAGTAGAATTCGTACAGATATATTTGGTAACATTTTCCACGAAAAATTCATAAACTAATAATGAAATATGACATCAAGAGGAGAAGGAATGTTTTATGAGGTATATCCTAACTCTCCAATCCTATGAGGGCTTTCCTAGTTGAAGGCGAAAAAAACAAGGGATTGGACTCTTTTTAATTACGAATGAAAAATCCATACAATTCAGCCCATCTTGTAGTTGTCTCTGGGATAACAGATTTGACAATGTACAACACCTCGAGGTAGTCGATTGAAATCAACAAAATAAGATTGAGCAAAACTTGAAAAATGAATGATTCTAGGCTGAAAGACCCTTCGTTGGTCGATGGCCAATTGCAAAGGAATAAAGAACTGTTAATAATAAAAATAATTCAAAAAAATTTTAAAAACCGCTTGTTGAAGAGAACAACTATTTAATTCGATGGATTTCTTTCATGTTTCCTATATGATACAAGTACTTATTCAATTGTGATCATCAGAGGTAGCTAAATAATTACCCTATTCCAAATTCTGTTCAGAACCAAATTTGATTTTCACCTCCAGTTTGAAAACACCATACTAACAAAATAAAAATTTCTGGAGATCAGTCATTTGAATTTGTACAAAATCTACTTATACCACTGTTAGTAATATACATCATTAAATATGTTAAAAATCACCTATAATTAAAAGTTTATCACAGTCTCAGAGTTCTTTAATAATAATTAAAGTCATTATGTGGATGCTTGTGTACTGATGTATCATAACAATATAGAAATTGTGTATTTTCATGATAAAAATCACCTTAGATCCACTTGCCACTATGCTAAATCCGGAACTAATTCAAGCTCTTAGTCCTAAATCAGATGCGCACGCATAAAAAATGTGAGACATTATTATACGCACACATGTGATTTGCCATTCAGTACTCATTGTAGTTCTGAATTTAGTGTAGAGGCCAGTGGCCCTTAGAACAAAAATCTGCGCACATATTGAGCTAGTGGATGTATTAGGTTCACTGAATTTTTGTAGCAGATAATGATCAAAGCATATGCACATCAATATGCAAAATGACCAGCAATAGGTCATTCTAGAAGTATTATATTGTTTGGTTCCAAGTTCTATGCTATAATAATAAATTTAATAATACTAATCTAAACTGGCCGTAACGACTGAATTTTATTCCATTGGGGTATTATACATTACAATACAGGTTATTCCCTTTTTGATTGCATATTATTGAAATGATGTTCAAAAATAACAAAACGACTGTCATGTGACAAAAATATTATTGGATCTAGTTATATTTGGTTTTAGAGATTCTAAGTATTACCTGAATAATATGTAATCAAGATTCATATTATTCCAACAAAATAAAATTCATGACTTCATTGACGAAATATTTACAAATAATACAAATTTGTTTTAGACCTTCTTTTAGCAAATAAAATGTTTTATCACACATTTTTTCACTCACTTGTCATCACAAAAATGTGATTGTGAGCCCAGGAACTTGTCTTATTCAAACAATGCCAGTATATCATCACTGGTTGCTGAAGTATTGGCAGGCCCTGAACTGCTACCACTAGATGGTGGTGTATTCAAATCTGGTGGGTCCAGATAAGATAATATTTCCATAGGATCAACACTCTCAGGAAGCAACTAGAAAAAGAAAAGAATTATTTTGGATATATTATAATGAAACCCAAAAGTGGAACTTGCACTTCAATTTCAAATTCTAGCATTAGATACATCATTGATACATACATTTAATGCTTCCTGACCAGTTCCTTCACCATCAATTACTGCAGCAGGGTCGAAGTTCAAATCTGAAGGAATATCAGAAACACTGTTATCAGAATTTCCATTATTATTTCCATTACCGTTATTATTTGAACTAGCACTATTGTTGTGCATCTCTGTAGGGGGTGGAACACTTGGAGGTCCCGTACCCCCACTAGGAGTATGAGCACTTGGGGTACCACCTGGTGTATGGGGTGTATGAGGTGTATGTGGTGTGTGAGGGGTATGAGGCATCTGAAACAAATTCAGAATGTTTCAACTATATTCGTTTTAACCAACTTCACACATGAAAGTAACGTGAAGCTAAAATGAGTCCAAATAAATGTTTACCTGATCACTCAAACTCTTCTCCATAGCATTCAGCTGATCCAGTGAGTTAACAGATTCACTCAGATGTGAGAGAGGCCCGCCTGCATTCGAGAAATCGCTACCAGTACCATTTGAAGTTGAATTATAATCATATTGACTATTTCTACTATTATTGTAAGATGGAGGTCCATTCATCATAGATCCGCTGGCAATGGTGTTCATGTCTGGAGGAATGTAGGGGGACATCGCTTGCGTCATATCCCAGTTGTTTGTGGTTGGCAAAGTCATGCTACCAGGCGACATGGCTTTACTAAGTTTTTTGGCTCCACAGGAGTCATTGTCATCTTCAACCTTTAGAAGAATATAGATTGTAAATAATAGATGAAGTATGTGAAATATTTTATATTAATTTATTATTTCAAGATCATTAACAAAATAATATACTTTATTCTGTTTTGTTGTGTATACCATAAGTTACCATAAGTTCATTTAATATAGAATGAGGGGATTCTGGTCTAGAATTTGTAAAGAAAATTTTATGAATATCTAATACAATTTTTTTTCAGTTTGGCAATAAACAATGAGATATCTCCTTTGAATCAGAGTTATAAGGACATGTGAAAACTCCTGTTGATTCTTGTAAAGCTAATTTCAAAAGTGGACCTAAAAATTGCAATCCAATAGCAATTTAATATTTCACCCTGTCGAAAAGAGAAAACCCAAAAGGATTTTTTTTCATATATTCCTTTTTCAAAGATAATTGATTACTAAAAGTTCATGTAAATAATCGCAGGTTCAGCTTTTTCTTGCAATGTTTGCAGTACAATTTTTTTTTAATATATCCTGTGGCATGCAACCATTGAGTATAAATATAACAAGAGGCGTAACGTCCTTATACAATTTGAAGCCGAATTTTTTGCCCGTCAAGTGGCGGTACATAGCATCTGAAATAGGAACTACAATCTGGCTGCTCAGTCATGCCCATTTTGGTAGCCTATTCCTTTACAGCAATCTGTAGTAATATTTACTACCCTCGGGTACTACGATACAAAAGCAGGGTCGGATTTGTCGCGGTTCGTTACGAACGCCGAAGAACGGACGCAGAGGAGTTTGTCAGGACCTAGTGAACCAAGAAACTATCCCTATTGCTTGTCAGAAGTACCGAACAAATCAAGGAATTGAGACTTATTTAATTTTTAAAGCAATACCATTTGAAGTTTGAATTTATATATCCGAAAAAAAATTATCAATTTTCACAAAGTAAATTGCTTTCTTTCTTGTTCGTGATTGATCAATCAATGATAGACATATTCTATATGTGAAAATAGAAGTTTGAAAACCTCATGAGAACTTAAATTCAAGAAGGCTCTGTTTTTGAAAAGAGACTTTGAGTTACATTAATTGTTTTTGCTTCCTCAAACTATTAGTTTTTGCGAGTGAAATTCCCACATTCGTTCAGGAGGAATAATTCAAGTGAAGCCAGTGACCGGTAATACTGAAATAGACAAATTGATTTTTTGCTTTCAGATTTCAATTTTTAGAATACGAAATCTTATACTCGTTTAGTTCACTGTTTCTGACAAACCCTCTGTATGAATGTATTTTAAAAGTTTCAATTCTACACAACACGTAATTACCACGATGAAAAATATTTATGGATAATTCTGCAAACCACAAACCCTTAACCTTTCGCGGCTGGCGAGCGGACTCTGACTCCGCATCTATCTTGAACACTCAGTAATTTTGAAACCACCCACTTGTATATCTTCTCACAGTAATAATATCTGAGTTAGGATAAAATATCAGTAGAATTGTGACAATGGTCAGAAATTTATGAGCAAAAATCCGAGTTCCAGCTGGAAACATTGAATTTTTTGAATTTCACATTCGTGTTGGAATAGGCGCTCATTCAGCAACCTTTTTTAGAATATACTATTATTTGAACGTAGAAGATAATTTCTTTGTTTCCCTCTTGAATGAAATTGATGTGGATGAAGTGTTCTTTATATTTTCGTGGTTGAAGCTTGAAGCGCCAGCCCCGGCGCTAATAGGTTGTAATTCTGCGGGCCCTCATATCTTGTACTGTCTTCACTGCTTTTTCGTCGGTTGATTGGATTTTGGATTATTTGAATATAATATGAAGACACATGACGAAAGGAAAAGTTCTCAACTGAATATAATGAACACTAGTGAAATTCTCAAAAACATATCAGTTCAAAATTGTAATAGGTGGGAAGGCAGCTATTTCCAGACTATTCCCTCTCGCGATTCTCGTACGTTTACACCTGATGAAGAAGAAAACTTGCAGAAGAGTGAATAATTTTATTGCTCTATGACCCAATAAAGTCAACTTTGCGATAAGGAGAATATTGGAACACAAATTCTACCATTTTTCAAGTGCGTTACTCGGTTTTTTTTCAATCGCACAGTCAAAGTTTTTTGAAACCGACCCTACATGTATTTTTTGACTATTAAAATTCCGTTTTTTATAATATTGAGGAATGTTGCGATTCGCCTACCTTTATAAATCGAAATAGAATATTTCAGGATCCACGGTAATTTGTTCAACATCTTGTTGAGTGCTTTCTTAAAATCCGACAAATATTACCTCTTTTGACTCGACGAAACTTGAAGGCAGGCAGGCAATGAAATACAAGGGATAGGGGACCAGCAATTTTATGACAAACGTTTTGCCGAGGTATTTAGTATTCGGGTTCCGAATTTTAGTCCAGTAAACGAAGGTCTGAAATCACTTTTTTGCGGAAAGAGCTGCATTTTTGATATAATGATTGTCACTAGAGTAGGAACTCATGGTCAAAAATGCCGGTTCCCAAATTTTCAGGAACCTTGGAAAATTCGTGAAAATTTCGAAAAAGTTACGTTTTCTCGGAAACTAGAAGGTTTATCGAAAAAAGTTTCAAACAGAAGTTGTATAGCGGAAAATTCTAGTAAACATTATGGCTTCTCGCATTCTCGTGGTGTTGATATTGACTAATTAGAGGTGCATTTATGTAATGGCGTCAGTTGCCAACTTCATTACGTTCGGATAGCCGAAGACGCTCCAAGAGAGCTTGTGGTTTTACCGAGGGTTTTATTATTCCTTTTTATGATGTATGTATATGTTTATGAACTGCAGGGCGAAATGCCAGCACCCTTACCCAATGCTATACTATGCGAGTTCAAGAATGAAGACAGCTTTCGTTAAGCAGCATTTTCTTTCAAATATGCCCGAAAACTGCACTAATATTTGTTTCTCTTGTGATTTTACACCTGATTTTTTTGATCGGATGTTACCGGGTAATCAGATGTTAGCATTCCATGCAAGAATATAAAATTTCATCGAAATATCTGTCATTTGGAATTTTGAAAATAAAGGAAATGAAAGAAAAATTGTTGATGGCACACCCTCAAGAATTTTTCAGAAATATGTTGCACAATGTATAAAACTCATACAATCACGGAAGTTCAATCTAATTTTTTTTTAAATATAGATAAAAGTGAGTCCAAGAAGCTCATTGTACAAGATGAAATTTTTTTTTTAATTTTCACAAAGCTTAACACTGTAATAAAAAAAATAGTAATTTTTGGAAAAATTCAAAAGAAATATTCTGCTCTAAACAGAGCAGTTTTAGTTTGAAAGTTCTGCATTCAACGGATTGATTAAAAAAAGGTCAGATAATGATTCCGATGTGAGAAGATCGCTAATTTTGTAGAAGTTTGAGTTGTTTAACTCCTTGATGAAGTAATGTATTTTTATATTCGAAGGAATTCAAACTCCTCCTAAATTTACCGAAAATGTCATTATTTATATAGCACCGGATAAAGATTAACATTCTACATTACTACAGAAAATATGCTACTCAACGTTACCTGAATTGGAATGTGATATACCTATTGTGATATATACCTTATTCTTTTCTTCGACAGGATTTTCATTTTTGTTTGAGTCCTAGTCCTTCATATCAGATTTGAATATTTCGATATTCCGATTAATTTGATCAACCAAATATCGAGTGAGGTCACATAACAAATTTCTTGTGTTTCACGCTTTAGATTCAGTTTCACATATCCTAATTTATTTTGACAACAGAGTATAAATATATAATATATTAATACTCAATGGTTATATCGAGAATTTGAATTGAAATAGATTAGGTAAAATCTTCTCACGACTATTCATAAACGACGACCTTTATTGCGATAGTATACTGAATATCCTATGACGGTCCTGATTATCAACAGCTTGGAGTTCAGCTCGGGTATGAAATCGAACCTAATAGTTCATCTACCCACCACCAGATGTTAGGGGCTGAAATTTGCTTTCCTTGAAACACACAAGCGCCTCTATGAAGCAAAGAAGGAACTTCATCTGAAAGTAGCTTCAATTCCTTGAACTGGGTTGCTGCTCTAGTTATATTAATACTCAATGATGCAACTCAATATTTTGTTCTGAAGTTTCTGATATGAATGAATTTATCACTTTGTGAACCCAGATGTTTTTATGCAGTTTCCAATAATTCATTAAATACACAAATATTACATTACAGAAATTTGTTAATCTAAAGAGAAAATTCTTCAATAATATTTGTGAAAAAAAAATCCGTAAATCGGTAAACAAATTATCCAGAACGGATTTCTATATTTCATACTCTTTTCTTATGAGAAACATTCTCAATAATCACATTAAAATATACCTTTATCCCAGGAGGCTTTGCAGGTTTCCAGTTTGCGGAACTGTCAATAGTAACCTCGTCAACTTCAGAATTGTTCAAGGTATTGAGTATACCCCACATATACTGATCAACCTCCAGTCCCTCAAGCTGAGCTGGTTTGCTAAAAAGATGAGAAGAGTATATGAAAAGCATTGCAACATGGATCATTCTAATTTCAAACTTCCACTTACTTGCATACAGGGCACCTCCATGAACCTCTCTCACAGTTGAGCTGGAGATAAGATTCCAAATCAAAACACTGAATATGTTTACATTCATGCCCTCTGGCTGGCAATGTAATTCGTTTGAAGGTTATAGGACATTTCAATGAGACCTTCAGGGCTGTTTGTTCTATTGAGTCCCTATCCCTTTCAACATTAGGACCTCCAGAATTAGTGTTGTTGAAGTTTCTCTTGATTTTAGCGGTACAATGATCAGCTGTTAGTAATCTCTTTCTCAGCAAGCCTTGCAGCACTGATCGTACACTTGGTCTATGCACCAATTGCAGAACAAAGAGGTGAGACTGTGAATTTGGAAAGTTATTTCTTTATTTCAGATTAAGATTAATTCAAGTTAAATGAAGATGCACATTCAGATAAAAATTGGACGAAATAAAATCACAAAATTCAAGCTATCATGTATCTTGAAAATATTCCTTGAGACTATATGGTGCCTAATGTAATCAGTAGATGTTTCACTTTATTTCTGAATGATATATAGTTGATATATAGTTTGCTATACATTGTATAGCATTGGGTAATTTATGAAAGGCTTTGATACTGATGTAGGCACTAGTTTTCTCGACTATATGACTTGGAAATATAAGATTTAAAGTTCTTGTATTATGAGACATTCTTACAGATATGAATACTTTGATATTTTTTTACATTAGAACAAATTAAAAGTTCAATAGGCATAGACTATACCACTTCCTCTAGATGAATACTTGGTGGGACCGCTCACCAAAGTAGCATAGCACTGGCGTAGCGCGTGATCTGGCACACAACATGCGAGATGCATGATGCTTCGATTAGAACCAATTAATGAGCGCACACTGAAATAGCACTGTCAGATCCGTGCGACTAGCACGTCACCTTTAAATTCGATGTGTTTGCCACATTTATCTTTCCAAAATTTTAGTATGTTTCCCTTTGAAAAATCTGATGCATTCCAATAGACCAACTATTATTATTATTATCATCTTGTCAGAATGACAATTCTCGGAATATGTCTTAGTTTTTGGTCCTGAAAAATATTCTGTTTTCTTGTGTTATAACATGTTTCGGGAAAGCAATCGAGTACGGGAAAGATACTTTCTGCACAAGATATTATTTTTTCTACGACCCCACATTGAAAATATATATTTTATTTCAACATACAAAACATTCCATGAAAATACATAATACACATGAATTCTACATGTCGTCACCATGTTACTCTCATCGTTGACGTTTGATGCATAGGGACATATCATAATTCAGTTTATTCTTTAATGAAAGTGTGCGGGAAAAACCCCTGCTAATACTTTCCCGCACTAGTGCGGGAAGGTGACTTTCTAAAATAAAATATGTACAGGAAAGTGGGTTAAAACGCACGGTCGTAGAAAATTTTTTTTTTTTTTAAATGCCAACATTTTTCGATGTGAATCGACTTTAATACTATTTTTCCACCCTTTTCCAGTACGCATTTCAATTCGGAAAGAGTCACATTTCCAAACAGTGCGGGAAAAACCTCTGCTATTCCATTACCGCACACTTTTCAGTGCGAGAAAGGACTAGCAGGGGTTTTTCCCGCATTGTTTTATTAAACAATAAACTGAATTATGATAAGTCTCTATGCACCGGACGTCAACTATGAGAGTATGTACTATGGTAACGACATGTAGAATTACGTTCGACAGTTATGAATTTATATAGGTTATTCAATTTGATCTGTGTGTTGAATTCAAATCGAACTCATATAGGCGCTTGTAGAAAAAATATTGTTCCTATCTCGTGCAGAAAGTATCTTTCCCGTACTCGATTGCTTGCCCGAACTCAGCTCCGCGGGGTTTTTAGTCGTGTTTTCGTGTTTGACATAAATCGATTTCAAGCGAATAACCGGTTAATACCGCAGTTATTGTTGGTTATGCCTTTGGTTATAGCCCTTACTCAAATGAATGACCTGTCTGAATGACCAAAAGCGCTTGAATGCAGTTGGTAATTACCAATGATAACCGGTTATTCGCTTGAAATCGATTATAATTCACACAATTATTGACCACATTATGTATTTACATTCACAAGATCAAATGGATATGAAGATAGTTATTAGTTATTTATTAAATATTGGAGAGTTATTATCCACTTTCTTCATCATTGTCAAACACAATCTGTGACAAAATTCCAAGAAATGAAAGAGAGAAGAATTTCTTCAGGTGAGTTCAATGATAATTTTCCACATTCATCTCTTGTTCTTTTTTTATTGGCTGAATCTTTCAGATTTATGTTTTTTATTCAGTGATTAAGAAAAAATTTATTCTTTACAGGTAAAAGAGCTGTGATACTTTCTAAATTAAACTGTTTGAGGCGAACACACTTGAGGGCACAGGAACAGATTCTCTACAACATGATTTACAAACTGAAAATACAATTAAACCAGAAGCAGTATCAAATCAAGAACTATCAAGAAAGATTAAGTGCTGCACTTGTAAACCCGATAAAAATTCAGGCAAAAACTCTATGAGGAAAAAGGGAACAAGCAAATCTTGAGAAGCCAACTTTTTAAATGTACACTGTGTCCCAAATTGGGTGTGACTGCACTGTATCTGAGCTATTATTGAAGATAGAGACATGCGGTTTTTGCGACCCGTTGTCACTTTTGGTAAAACTTTTAAATATACATATATGTTTATTTTTGGTAATTGTCTAGACTGATCCGAAAATTGACGAACAATTCAGTAAGCACTAACCTTAATATGCAGAAGAGGACTCTTATTTCAGATTTATCTGGTCGGTCTTGGTTTTTCTAAAAAAAATTCTCAAATTCATTGACGGTCAAATCAACACTTCAATTTTCAAGTCCGTTATAATATTTCAGTTTCGTACACTTTTTTTCATTATGAATACAAAATTCTCGATTTTTTATTAATTTATAGCCTTCTCCATCACTGGATTTCCCTAAAATGTGATGATTTCTAAGTGTATACAATCCGGTGATATGATGGCCATCTTCATTGCTACGTCATACGAATCACGTGATATTGCGCTGTTGACGTAGAAATGAAGATGAGTAGATGACAAATATCATTCATATCACCGGATTGTAAAAACTTAGGAATCATCACATTTTAGGAAAATTCAGTAATAAAGAAGGCTATAAATTAAGAAAAAATTGAGAATTTTGTATTCATAATGACAAAAAGTCCACGTCACAGACTGAAGTGACTCAATGATTTTGAGTATTTAAAAAAAAAACCAAGACCTGAAAACAGATTCTGCATATCGAGGTTAGTGCTTACTGAATTTTTCGTCAATTTTTGAGATTTTCGGGTCAGTGTAGACAATTACCTCATTTTCTGTATATTTATATTATATTTTTATATTTTTGTATAGAGAACAGTAATAAATATATATTTGTGAAGGACTATTGTTTTCAATTGCTTAGAATTCAGAAAAGGTTAGCCTACTGAAAATCCTAAAATGCAAAATAAGAACGTAATTTGAATTTCGCGCCAAGCCTGCCGAAAAATGTGATAAAGTAGTAACCTGTACTATATTAGTTGAGACAACAACCGCTTGGGGTATAAAAAAAGTTGTTTTCATCATAGAACGTCAGTGTCCGATCTATTTTACTTTGTTATCTGTGCTTTAAGGAAAATGAAAAGTTTCATTAGGACTTTCATTTAGGACTTATTTATCATGAACTCTTATTGTTATAGGAATTTCAGAATACCTCTATAACCATGAACCTGTTGGCAAATTACGACCTGTCAGGAATATAAAATTCCAGTCCCATTCATCGAAGTCAAGAGCGTATAGAGATATATGTTCTGGGTTGCGTTCATAAACTTACTCAGAGCAAGCTCCCCTTACTCTGAAGCGTTCACAAACTTGCTTTGTCTTCCTCGGAGTATACTCTGTGAGCGTTCATAAACTTCCGCTGAGTAAGCTCTGCATACTCTGCTATTTGGGAGAGTAAACACATACTCTGACAGTTGTGACGTACGATTTTCATTCTGTCCTGCTCCCGCGGACTTTTTGAAACTCGAATATTATTCGAATAAGTATTTATTTCTGGTTTTGTTTCATTTCAATAACGAAATACGAAACAATTAATTTTTCAAGTGAAACAACTATTCTGTGAAATAAAGAAATATTGAAAAGAATTACTTTAATGATCAATAAATTTAATGAAATTGCTAGCAGTGAATTAACGAAGCTCAAAGTGAACTTTACCAAGAGATAATGGTAAAGAAAAAAAGAGTTTTTCCCTGTATTGCAGAACCTAGAGTGGTCCGTTCAAGTTCAAATAAATCGAGACATGAAAAGTCCCACAATAACTGTTTTTTGTACCTGATTTGAAATCTACGTTGATATTTTGTTATATTCGAGAGTTTAGATCTCTCAAGATTCATTCATATTTTGCTTTATCTTTCATACAATATTTTTTCAACTTCTTTTTGTTAGCTTCCTCAAATGAAACTATTTTTTGTTACGAAGTATTTAATTTTTTTCTGGCGTAGAGTCAATAAACCAACAAAACATGTAATAACATTTTCAATTTTCTGCTTGCAAAAGAAGATTATAGACAATAATATCCTTTTTCATTCTTTCTGTCTCATTAAAAGAAATTCAATAAAGTCCTGAGAAAATTTATCAGTTTCCTCACAATCATAAAAACAACACGGTTGTGCTCTGCTTTTCAAATAAAAGAAAAATTGACTATACTGCGAAGACACAACTGAAAATGTACGACTAGAGGGAATTTTTTTTAAACTTCTATTATTCATTCATGATAGAAACAATTCAATATAAAAATGATATATGAAAAATGTATATGATGCAAAAGTATTATTCATAACCTATACACATGTTTGAATTTTGAATGACATATGTCAGAGTAAGTTTGTGAACGACGAGTGTGGAGTAAAGACTGAAGTATATTTCTGATCATATGTCCATACTCTTACTCTACTCTCTGAGTAAGTTTATGAACGCAACCCTTGTGAACTGCATTTCACATGACTTGAAATTATTTCTGGATTATTTTCCTAAGAACAAAACTATACGACGATGAGCAATCTTTCGATTTTCGGCATTCTTTCTCTTGCATTCAACAGGGGTTGTAGTAAAAGTTATCAAGCATAGAGCACGATGCACATATGTATATATTGTCTATGTGTATAGTTTCCCACCTCAAATCACGAAATTTTATAAGTGTGTGATTGATAATTATCATTTACAATGCCGAATTTCGCCGTAGCAAAGTGTACAAACTGCAATCAAAATATGAAAAATCCTGCGACAAAGTTTTATAGATTTTTAAAAAATGAACTGTCGAACCAATCTATTTGGAAGAAGAGAATATCAGTGAAGAAATTTCTTCCAAATTTGGAAGTGAATGAGAAAGTGAGTCAGGATTCACTAAAGTACCTGGCAGGTTTCATTGCTTTCAAATTTAAAAATAAATACTCTCTGGGAAAACCTACATCAAGTATTATGAATTTCAATAAGGCCCCCGACTGGATTCAAACGATTTCCAGAGGTTCTCTTTTATACCCAAATGATGAACTTTGGGAAGTTGCCTTGAAACTTGAATCCGAGTTTTTCACAATGCACGGTAACTCTCTGCTAAAAGAAATGCACATTTTTAAAAAACTAGCAGAAAAACCTCTGGCGCAGATAGCAAACACATCTGTGCCTTATGAAGGTATTTTGTATTTTGCAAAAACCAGAACGTACATAAGACTGAGAGATTTAGATAGAAATATTAGTTTTGAAAATCCACAAAGGAGATTGGAAAAGAAAATGGTGATATTTACCAATCCCACACAATAGTTTTAGTTTTTATTTTCAAAAACCTGTTCACTGCGTCATTTTGTATTTTGTTTTATGTAATAAAAATATTGATTGAAGTAGCAGTATTTCGTTATTTCCTTACTCTTGAATAATGACATCTTCATAATAGCTCTTCAATATCTTTCTGAATGCCATGTTCAACATTTATTCAAACATTCAACTGTCTTATAGCTTAGAATCAAAATATCTATGATAGCATTTACCACTATACAACCCTCTGAAAAAGAAAAATCCGACACCAATTGCTCCTCCTCAAATCAGTTACAAGAATTAGGGTCGGTTTCACAAAACTTTGTTTGTACCGTTAAATTAATTGGAGCCACCGCGATTCGTTGAAATTTCAAAACGGGTGATTCGATCGGTTCGAATTTACGTAAGGTTTTTTAATCGCACAATTAAATTTTTGTGAAACCGACCCATAATGAACAAAATGATCATCGCTATTCATTTTGCTGTAAAATTTCAATTAATTTCATTGAATCGAACGACGCTCTAGGAGTAGGATCCACGCACATGACGTCACACGTCACACCAAGATGCGCATCGGCATACCGTGTCTATGTGTATCGTGTGCCCACTGAGTTATATAAAACCCTGGAGTGCGCTGTCACCACATAAAACCGTGCCGTTGACCCCCTCTACTGGAGGGCAAAAATGTTTAAGACTGAATAGAAAATATTCTTGGCACCGTTGCACATAACCGGGATTTTTCCCTAATTAATGGAACTTTTACGCTTCTCGGGAATTTATCCGGGAAAAGCAATACATATTTTGGGAAATTTCGTTTTCAATTTTGAATGTTTTATACATGATTTGAACGTCATCGTTTCAGTTTTGGATTATTTTTTTTTATTGACGAATTTCAAACAAATGGAAAATGAAAGTACTAGTAATTATACAGGGTCTTTCACGAGGAACCTCACCCATATTTATACGGGAAACTACTGAACGTATTTTCATTAAATTCAGCACTTATAAGTATTTCACGATGCTGATGAAATCTAAAAGAATTTTGTCTCTTTCTTTCTTTTTTTTTTGTAATATTTTCAATGTTAATTAATTTTACATGAGCTGAAAGACCTAAGGTCAATGGCTCTTTGTCTGGTATTCAGCCCATAAAGCATTCTCTCTCTCTCTCTCTCTCTCTCTCTCTCTAAAATATTTTCAAGGCATGAGCACCTCCGGTTTTTCCGGAAATGACGTCAACTTCCGTTTTTCAAATTAGAACAACATTTTTTTATTGCAGAAATAGATTCCTTAGAAAATTTCAAGTTATTTTGATGTAACATTTTTCAGTTTTGGTTGAAAAATTCTCTCTGAGCGGGAAAAATTCGAAAAAAAAATCGAAAATAGAGCTCCGCTGAAACAAGAATAACTTCGAGGTTTTTGGATGGAAAATTTTCATTTTTGGGATATTTCAAGATGTAACATTGATGTATCCACTTTAAAAATCGAAATCGCGATTCATGATACAGGGGGTGAAAAAATTGCTTTCAAAATTAGGGATGACAAAATCGTGAAAAATCAATTTTTTCAAATTAGAACCACATTTTTTTATAGCAGATATTGAATCTACGTTAAAAAATAATGTGAGTGTATGCATCACACCCTTGATCTAAAGTTTATATTTTCTGAGTTATTCACAAAAAACTGTTTTTCGTCTTGAATTTTCAGCTATTTCTTTTCCCTTCACGCCAAAAAGATGAAATTTTCAGGAACTGTTATTTGAACCATGCTTCACCCCTTCTTGAAACCGACTTCAAGTTACTATTAGGAGAACCATGGCAAACTCTCGCAGTTATAACTACAGTTCATCCATCGAGAGACGATACCGCTTCAAAACAAGAAGGCGGAGCCAAATTCATCAGAACCGGGTTTAATCTTCAATGTTTCAGATTTCAGATTTTCCGTTTGTTTCCATGTTAACCATACGCTACATAGATAGATCAGATTCCAGTTCAGTCGATAAATATCTTTCGTGGTGATTGCCCATATTGGCGCGTTCAGTCGAACATATTGCGTGTTATAATTTTAAAAACAATGACGAGTTCTACAGATTCTGCCCAGGAATTTACAACAAAAAAGCGATCAAAAAACGTGCATGTAGTAGTACGGAAAAAAGCATTATAAATTATATTTATACATCGACAATGGAATCGCGTTCTGAATCTTTAATATCGGAAATAGTTAAACAGACTGCTTCTACCAGCGGAGTAAGTGAAGCTTCTGTGTACAGAATTATTAGGGAGAAGAAAAATAGTACAGCAAGATTTTCTTCACCGAAAAAGAATAAGCCCAGAAAAACCATACAGGACAAAGTAGATGATTGCGATAAAACTGTTATACGACGAATTGTACATCAATTTTTTTTTCGGAACGAGATACAAATTATAGACAACGTTCTTGGAGCTGTTAACGACGACGAAAGCTTGCCAAATTTTAAACGAAGTACTTTCCATAAACTTCTAAAATCATTAGGTTTGCGAATATTCTGCCCCTTTCAGAAGACAACTGTGTAATAGTTCTCGATAATGCTCCTTATCATTCGCGAAAAAGTGAAAAAGTAAAAGATTGGTTAAGATCAAAAAATATCCACTTCGATGACGAAATGCTCTAAGTAAAACTTTTACAATTAGTGGCATCGCATGAGACTGAATATGATAAATATGTTGTTGATCAATTGGCAAAAGTCCACAAACAGTTTTGCGGTTGCCACCTTATCACTGTGAGCTCAATCCAATTGAGCTGATTTGGGCTGATGCTAAAAATTTTGTCGCGGCCAACAACAAGAGTTTTTAAATTTGCGGATGTCAAAATTCTTTTAACTAATGCCCTTAACAACATTACTCCTGAAAAATGGAAAAAGTGTGTGAAGCATGTGCAGAATACAGTCGAAAAAAAGTCCTAAGTGGTGGGGGTGAAAGTTTCAAATTTAAGAATTCTTTCGTTGTTTGTGTATTGAAGCTGAAGTGAGAATTTTGTTCATCTACTATATCCCAAACTCAAGTTAATGAGTGTTCAAAAATACGACGAAACACTTCGATAAAAGATAGGTAGTGCCCCGGCGCCGCGCTTCGCTTGGCTCGTGTTGGCCACGAGCCGACTTTGTAAGTACATTGAATCAAAAACGACCAATAATTTTAAAATTTATATTCATAAATGAATCACTCAATTGTCGTACCTAATACAGATCTGGAGAAGGCGGAGAAAGCACTAAACGGGAGCCAATGAAAATATTCATAACCTTGTAAGCGTACATTTAGTTGTTGACTTCCACTATCAGATCTCGCTGGATATGGTATAGAGAAGATGCTCAAAGTTTTGACCGTTAATTTCAAGACATTTATTTTTTAAGTGCTGAATTTCATGAAAATACGTTCAGTAGCTTGAAAAGGAATCATCAGTCTACAGGAACAATGTGAATTCCAAGTTTATTCAATCTTTATTGCGACGTTTCGGCCAATTTGTGGCCTTTCTCAAACTAAAAAACAGACAAACGGTATTCAGTGTCATCTGTGAAAACTACACACTATACAAACATACATGGAAAATATATAACATCAGAACGATTGAAATTCAACAGTTACGAACGTGAACAACAAAAAACAATACACTAGAACAATGGAAATCTTTGTCAATTGTCATCTATTCATATTATATATATATATATATATATATATATATATATATATATATATATATATATATATATATATATATATATTGTACACGATGCATGTCCTCACCTCAGATTAAAAAGTTGCATCATAAAAATTGTTGGAAAATCTCTTCCAATTTTTATGATACAACTTTTTAATCTGAGGTGAGGATATGCATCGTGTACAATATATATAATATAAATAGATGACAATTGACAAATATTTCCATTGTTCTAGTGTATTGTTTTTTGTTGTTCACGTTCGTAACTGTTGAATTTCAATCGTTCTGATGTTATATATTTTCCATGTATGTTTGTATAGTGTGTAGTTTTCACAGATGACACTGAATACCGTTTGTCTGTTTTTTAGCTTGAGAAAGGCCACAAATTGTCCGAAACGTCGCAATAAAGAATAAAGATTGAATAAACTTGGAATTCACATTGTTCCTGTAGACTGATAATTCCTTTTCAAGTTATTTCATATTTGGAACGAAATATTCATATATTGATATACGTTCAGTAGTTTCCCGTATAAATATGGGTGAGGTCCCTCGTGAAAGACCCTGTATACAAGGTATGCAATACATCCTACTGTTGCAAAGCTTCAGCATAGCGGCGTTTCGATCTGCGACATGCCATCATTACTAGATTCTGCTTGGTACCATGATGAGAATAACATATTATGGCATTACGTTCCAAAAAGAAATGACATTTCTCAAATTCATAGAGAGCTAGTGAAATGAATACCAGAGAGAAAACAAAAACGTTTAGTTAATCTATGTTGAACACTTATTTGTGTCAAATAGTGCAAAACGTGTCAAAACATAGATTGGAAAATTCTGAAAATGAGTTTTAAGATAGATTTGGAAATATTTCGCCTGACGGCTCGTGATTTTGATGCAAATGTCATTCGCGAAATTGCCTAGCAACGAACTTTCATAGTACAACCGAGAAATTATGCCAGCAAAATTTCGTCTCTATGGTATTATAAGTGATTATTCCTCGATGGTAGGGCCGATTCTCGAATTTATTGATTCTAAGCCATGCTCTTGGAATTCTGTAAGCATGGAAAATTTCTTTGAGATTTTTTTGTTTTCGAAATTTTGTTTATTATTTGCTTTTGTGAAAACGTTATTCATTAATCATTATAGGTTTGCTTAAGAACTTTTCTGTTTTGTAATTTTTGACCCTTGGGTGAGCATGGTCAGGTCATAGACACTGTTCGGGATAAAAGCCTGGAATTTTTGTTTTAGTTGCTGCGACATTTCAGTTGACAACACGTGGGCATTGTAGTGAACGTTTTCAAATGAAACGAATTGCCCTTCTGTGGAGGGAAGAAAGTGAACGTAACGGGCACGCATTCACAGTGGGCGAAGGCGAGTCAGCACTCCAGCTGTGCCCCAACAATACGTATTAGTCTAGGAACATAGTGAAGCGATGAGGAGGTGCGACGAGGATAGCGCTTCCCGATTGTAGCACGCTCACAACCGCAGCACTATGTTCTACCCTATTAGAATATCATGGGGCGCGTTCACCGAACGTAACAGTTGTGCAACTGTTGCGGAATCGTCCGGTGGCACATACGCTACAAACTCAACACGTTCTGGAGAAGCGGGCATTTTTGGGAGCGCTATCAATTTATGCTAGATAGCGGTAGCAAAATCTTCGTTCGGTGAACGCGACCATTGTTTGAATTAGGCTATATCCTCGTCGCATCTCTTGGTCGCATCACTATGTTCGTAGCCTTACGTAGACGTGCCTCGCGGAGGGAACGATCTATGGCTGACAAGATCATATTCTAATATTCTTCAAGTCATAAATTGAAATCTTTAGAAAATGATTCTTTGGGAATGACATAACACGTTAGCTATTATTTATGTTTCTGAATCATACCATCGAAGAAAATTTCATTATGAGGTGGGCATACCATTACATAAATACAGGATTTCCTAACGACAATTTTACCCCTCTCTCAGTTCTCAGAAACGAAGAATTTTAGAGGATCCTCCGCGCTGAACGCTGAATAACAGCGTCCACTCAGGCCTCACGCTAAGTCCAGGCGGTGCGGACGGAAGTCAATGTTCGCTTAAATTTTTTGGCAGTTGTACCACCATCACTCAATAGAATCTTAAGTAAGGTACCCTTGAATATTTTTTTCTAGTGATATTTCAATTTTTCAGTTTGTGAAACTTCACCCTAGTTAAATAAAACCATTTCATTATCTGGCCGGCTACAGACGATAGTTGTCATTTCTTTAACCGATCTTTTCTGTCATTTTGAGCATTTCATGCTTCAGTCAACGTTAGCTAGCAAAATCCTAGTCCCACGATTTCAACTATGTACTTCCAAGGCCGGCCACTCACGTACAGTTTTAACTGTCAGTCTCAACTGTATAGTTGAAATTCTCAGTTGAAACTGAACGTGAGTGTTTATTTCAGTCTCAGTTCAACTTGATTTTTTCAACTGTACAGTTCAACTGAGAAATATGAACAGTTGAAACTGACAGTTAAAACTGTCGTGCGTGGCCAGCCTAACGTGTCTGTTTCCAATTGTAATGAATTCATCATCAGAATTATTTATTATTAGACGAAATCAGAAGAGAACACCAAATGTTCTGCGCTCAGTTTATGAGTTTGACAAATTATTTTAGGTCAGAATCCCTCCCTCAAATATTCAAGTGGTCATTACATAAGCACTTAAATTCAAGGTTAGTGTTAGCCATATAAATGTCACTTAAACCGCTGATGCAACGTAATTTAAGTTAAGGGTTTATTTTAAGAGAAACTTAACAGTGCGCTAGTTTGGTGCCCTAAGATGAGGAAATAAGTTGACGAAGAAAGGTACTGAAGTAATCCGCTATATGGCCGAGATGAAATAGAAGTCGGGCAGGACATGTTGCAAGACAGGATGACAGTAGATGGAGCAACAAAGTAATCCACTGGCGATATCAGGGAGGTCTTGAGATCGACAGGAATGTAAAAGACTCTGAGAGATCTGTGTCCAGGAGTGAACCGGATGAGACTGATGAAGAAGAGAGGAAGATGTAATATTTAATGGTGAAGAATTGTGGTCAATGACGAGTGGAACTGTCTAAATATATATATATATATATATATATATACGCATTAGACTATCTTTACCAAGCCCGCCATAAGACACAGGTGAAGTGAAGCCAGGGTGTGCGGTGATACAAGGGGGGTGTGTATAATTTATACATTTGGGAGTACGTATCGCAACCCATTAGAAGCCTGTCATATGGTTATGCCATACCAAGCCTATTTGTGTAAAAAATAGATGATTCACGGTCTATGGCAAGCCCGAGCAGTGTTGCCAAAATATTCCAGTTGAATATTGCGTCTGAATTATTCCGCTGCATTATTTTCGATTTGTTTCATATCCAGATATATACATACGACACAAAGTGCGGCCACCTGAAGCCACGCGTTGAGTCATTAGTTGTACAATGAGGGTGATACCATTTCCACATCGATTTGATATCCTCGGATACCACGAGAGCTGTTTTTCGGAGAATGAAAGATAAGGAAAAGACTACGATTATTTTCTGTGAAAAATTGTTTCAAATCTTCATGTATCAAAAAGAATTCAAAATTTTCTTTATTCTTCAATTTTAATTCAATGTCATTTCCAGTCAAATACTTGAAAAAAGCTTTTACGTCTGCTGCGTACGTCATAAGTTTCATGCGAATACTTGATGAGACCTACTATTCAAAACTCATTATATTTCGTGGATAAAAAAAGTAGATACTCGAACGACACTAGAATATAGGAGAGATATTTGTTAGAAAATTTCGCATTTATTCCTTGTTTTCAAATACAGGTATCCCACCAATTCCGTTCGTTGTATTATTTTTGGGAAGGAATCGAAATTCACAATTGAAATTTCGAGATCCCGTTGGACTGAAAGTAACACTTTCCACTCTTCAAATCGGAATGAAGCTCTGTTTGATCACGGATAACTTTAATTTGAAAAGTGAGGAATAAAAAAGATTTTTTTGTGTAAATGCTTGAAATTACAAGGTATGATACAGTGGATACTGTGAGTCTCAAAATTGATGACAACGTGAAGTCATAATTGAATATATTGCATTAAAAGATATTGTAGGTGTGCAGACAGGGACGAGCCCAAGGGGGGGATGGGGTGGATGATCCTTCCCCCAATGTTGAACGTAGTTGGCAAATTTTTAAAACAGTCGGAAGATTTTCAAAGGAGTTGGAAAAATTTCAAAGCAGTTGGAAAAATTTCGAAGCAGTTGGAAAAAATTTCAAAGCAGTTGGCAAAATTTCTAAGCTGTGGGAAAACGCACGGACAACAAGTGTGAGAGAAAATTATGGGTAGTGACCACAGAATATCGGAAGTCATAACATAAATCGTTCAAAACACTAAATACATTAGGAAATTTTGTTCAAAATTGTTTCTTCAATATGACTGATATAGGTCAAAACCGTTTCCCTACTAAATTTGGAAACTGGTTTTTTTAAGAAGTATCTTGATTTATGACACACACTTTGACATACATTTTCTGTTTTATTTCCTAGTTATATTGCTTTTCTTTATTTCATAGAATCTGTAAGCAAAATTAAGGCTCATTTTCATCAAACGACATATATTTTCTGGAAATTTTGTTCCTATTATTCTGTGAAATGGACCCATGTTAGGGATGAGCAATTTCAATATTATGAATCTCATACAAGTGGTCAGTAATCAACTTTGATTTTTCATCTACCCAACATTCAATCATGTATATTTCTTCATTTTATGGAATCTGCTTTTTTCGTGAAAAATATCTTGTTTTATGATGCTTGAATTTTTGAGATACACCAAAGAATGAAACTGAACTAAATTACAGAATGAAACAAAAAGTGTGCCTCAAAGTTTCAAATATAGTTCAAGGTATTCCTCACGAAAAAACGATTATTGAAAATTGGAAAATTAACTTCAATTTCTCATAACTTTGATTCCCAATATTTACTCTTTTCACGGAATAAAAATAATAGATTTTTCAGAAAAAATATTTTCTCTGATGAAAATGAGCCATGCCTTCGCTTACAGATTTCATGAAATAAAGAAAAGCTACAAAACTGGAGAAACAAACAAGTAGTGTTTCTAAAAGTTTCGAGCAACATCAAGATACTCATCATGGAAAAACAAACCCTTTAAAATCTACTCAATTGAATGTTCGGTAGATGGAAAAAAAGTAAATTACTCCTCACTCTGTTGAAATTCATCATTTTGAATTTTTTTTACCGAAACAAATATAATACCATAATATGTATAACGGTTTCCTGTTAATTCAATGTCCAGTTGGAAAATTTTCGATGGAACATATTTGTTAGTGACATTTCGAATCCAACTCTTCTCAAAAATACAAACAAGGTCCAATTCAGAATTCACGTTCGAAATGTCGTCCATTCGGTTCCAGACATATCGATCTCGACCAGACTGCGTTGTCTAAAGAATTTCGTTAGGATCTGAACTATGAAAAACTTTACATACTTTGATTCGCAACTGTTCTATATTTCGTTCGCGTAAACTTCTTTCTTAATTATACCCCATAAATAGTAATCTAGTGGGGAAGATCTGGAGATCGAAGCGGTCGAAGAAATCGACCCATATTTCACCAGCAACATTCCTCAAATATTCTTGACGAATATTCTCTCTTGTTTTCCCTATACCAATCATTGAATGCGAGGCGCAATTCACGCAAGAAATTTTCGACTAGGTTTTCAAATGAAATATCTGAGTTGGTCATCTGTGACAAGGCAGAATACAGATAATTGAAATGCAGTTTGAACTTCCTTGACTTTGTTTCATTCGTTATTCCTTGTCGGGTAAATTTAGCTTGGTCAGACCGAATAACATGTTTCAATAAGTTTTTGTGTTCTTGAATTCTCAGTAAAAATTCTTCACAAAAAATTACCATTAATTGGACGGGGTAGAAATTATCAATGAATAAGATTCTCTGATCTTCTAAATCATCAAAAGATGACCGAGGATGAGTTTGATAATAACTCATTACGTCGATTTGTTTTTTTTTTCAATTACGGTAATGATTTTGTTTCTCCTGTACGGCAGGACCATGAAATTCCGCTGGATCCTGAGAAACTTCACTATCGTTATCCCAGGTAACTCGGGATATCTGATATCGAAATCGCAACATGTTATGTAAACAATTCTTGCGCTTTCTTCATATATAACAGCTGTTTTGCAAAATAATAATTCTGAACATTTCATTTAGAGAAATGAACAACAAAGAAGGGCAGTATGCTCACAGGAATGAACATTTTCTGAGATATTTTCAGTGTGCTGAATTTGTAGTCGAAAATTCTGAATTCAATGTGTTGCGAGAATGAAATTAGTAGGAATGAAAATGTGATATTTTGACATGTTGTCAGTTTTTTTCAGTTTCGATAAATTGTTTTCTTCTGCAGTTCAATGTTTCATCCACACATTCAGTAACTAGAAAAATTTTGATTCATATTCATTTTTTGGCAGGAAATGGTAGTTTGTAACAATTTCGCACATTTTCTGCCCTTCGTTTTTAAAATGAATAATTTGTCACTAATATTCATAAAATTTCATTGAAAATACGAGGTAAGGCATCTGGTTTCATCTATTTTTCATAGTGCGTTGTGGAAATAATAATTTGTTTTTGACAATTATTGTAGTGACACATTCCTTTATGTCAATAGTTGCAATTTAATTGGCCATGGAGAAATTTCGATGAATCAGCGAATTTGTGTAGTAAAACAATTCATATTAAATAATTCAGTTGTGCAAGTGCAAAAAAATTTTCGTCAGGAATTTAATATGAAAAGACACGGAAGAATTCCAACATGCCAAAACATATTTAGGTGGGTAAGAGATTATGATGTTAGAGGGAATGTTGCATCAAATTTTTGTGGAGGTATGCGTAAAGTCAGAACACCCGAAAATATTGAACGGGTGAGACAAGCTGTGATAAGAAGTCCGAATAGATTTGCATCAAGGCAGTCACTTGTGTTGCACATTTCCAACAAGACAGTGCGAAGAATTTTTAAAACGTAAATTGCACATATTAACATCGTTATTTTTCAAAATTTTGTTTCAATAAAATGTTTTTTGCTTTTATAACAAATTTTTTTTAAATAGGTGACACCAAATGCCTAACCCGTTAGTTGAATGTATTCATAACATAGTAATTTTATTGTGAGAAGCCAAAACGAAAGAACTATGGACAGAGAAAAATCAAATCAAATCGCAGGTGTCTGAGAGACACCACCTCACTCTCTATGGCAGTGAAATACCACCTCACCGGTTAATTCAACCAGTTGAATTAATTGATAATTGCCAATAAATTCAAAATACGATGTCCAAAGAAATTGATTTCCCATAATTGAAAAAACTTTGCAATTCGAAGCAATTCCCTTTTTTTCACACAAACATCATTTTCTTACGTTAATTTCCCCATGGCATTAAAAAAGAAGTTCTCGTTTGAAACAATTTAGTGCTCAATTTTTCAAGTTCGCAGTTTGCCAACATTGACAAACATTTTTGAACTGTATACCTAATGATTTGTTATCTAGAGGTCATGACAAAAACTTGATGTTTATCTTTCACAAAAACCTAAAATCGAGAATCATCCAATAAAACAAAGTTGTTTTTTGTTTTAGCGAAGCTCTATTTTCAGATGAATATTCATAATTTCACTTCCGGAACCATTGCCTGGCCTATTATAAGAAATTTCACATTCGAACAACTTCCCTAAGAACGAATTCCGTATAGAATGCGACATTGCCAAACTTACGGGCTTCGAATAGAAGCGAGGCATGGCGGGATTCCTATAATCAGGGTTATATCGCCAGGATGTATATATTTATATACGGAACTAGTGGAGCACCACCTACAGGTGGATCCCGTGAACTAAGCGCGTATATATTGCGATATTATATGGGCGATATTCGGCCCAGGCGAAAACTCGTATATAGACTCACTGACCCATTAGGAAGCCTGTGTAGAAGATATACACGCAAATTTTTAGGAAGCCCGATCCGGGCTTCGTAAAAATGATTTTGGCTCAGTAGGGGTAGTCGCGTGTAGCATTTTCGGCTGCGTAAGGTCGCGTAATACGTATATATATATATAAGAACTAGAACACTCGTATACCCAATGATTCTTGTTTTATCAGAAATTAGGATATATAACAACTTATTAATAGTGATGATTGAAAATTCAGAAATACAATGACGAATTCGAAGGTGATGAGTAAGTCCTTTTGAAAAAATTATGGACTTTTAATGTTTGGGGGAGTTCTAGAATTGACTTCTAGAAGCAAAAATGAAACATCTTATATATAGGTATCCTGCAATGTTTGTGCCTCGAACAGACGAAGTATGATAAACATTTAACGAAATATCCAGTTCGAGTGTCGATTGCAGAACACCCACTTTTTTACCAACAAGCCGTCACTGTACATAATAATTGATCATCGCATACATAGGCGGGCTTATTCAATGTTTGAAGCACTTCAATGAGCATAACGCGTTCATATATTCCACACGGTCTGTGATATCGACGTAGCACGCTCATCTCGTGTCCGTGGCCGGCTTTAGGTGACCGGTTCTTTGCGGACGGATCGATTTGGTTTCCATGCGCGCCTGGACTGAATTTGTGCGCAGCTCGAAAAACCACCGATCCGGAAAGTGTATCGGATACGCGCAGAGCACATTTTGGCATCCATAAGGCAAACTGGGCGATAAAGTGCTACTTCTCGCCCGGTTTTGTATCAAAGGGATTGTTCATTGGCTGGTTTATTTTATAAAACGGTTCAGAATTTTCAAATATACAGTGAATTTCCAATGCGAACAGTACGAATATGAAACGGCAACTTAAGAAATTTTCAAAACCACTATGATCGATGTTACAAAAACTCAAAAAAGCCATTGCTGCTACAATTTGATTTTTCTGGGCAATGAAATTACGTTTATAGCAGGAAGAAGTTTTTGAACGTATATAGATGCACATTGCTTATTAAAGGCACATATGTAACAATAATAGCTGAATTGATTATCAGATTTCTGTTATGCTATAATTCTTGAAAACCCAACATATACAAACCAAAGTAGAATGTGTCCTATTCACCAACCACAAAATTATAATTGAATGTGAGCAATATTAGTGTTCATTGATAAATTGCTAAAAAATTATGCATTTTTGCTCCTCTGTGCTTGGTGACATACCCATTATCGGTCATTTTAACATTTTGACGCCAAAAGATGGTTCGGGCTCGAAATAGGCGATTTTCTAATTTCTATTAGTGTAAGTATGATTATTATACCTGGAAATGATGAATTCTTCAAAATTCTGCTTTGGTATTTCGTGAAATCAAATCTTTTATGAAATTCAAGTTTTTTTTGGAAAAGGGAGTGGAGATATTGGAAGTGTAGGAAGAATGGAATATCCATCTTTCATGATTCATGAGATTTTTTGCACAATTTGTTTTTTTTCTATTCAAACAATTTAAATCAAAATTCAGAAAAAAAATTAATTTTTATCAAACTACATTGGTCCTAAATACCAATACAGTAATTGTTATTATTGCTAAAAGTACTCACACAACAACATGCTGATACAGTAATCTGAACGGTATTTCTCCCAGGCTGACATACATCTTTCAGATATAAGGGTTTATGCGACGTTTTGTGCTCTCCTCGATCAATCAAAAGAGGGGTTGCATTAACAGATACTTGGACAGACGCTGGCCAATTGGTGTTCATTAATCTATCCTCATGATGAAAACATTTCAACTGTAATTCCAAATCTGACCTCCACATTAGCGTTTGATGTACAGTAGGCTTCAGTTGGAAAACATGATTGCTTACAGCTAGATTGTGCTCTAATCGGAAAGGTGTCAGAATGATTCCGTCCCGAACAGGAAATGTTAACCTCAATTCATCTTCTTCTGCAAAAAAATAATTATCAATGTTTTTTGTAGATCCAGCACTGAAGAATTCATATTCTTCTATTACATAATCTAGGGAGGCAATCATACACAAGATAACCTTGTAATTGACAAACTTTTAAGTTTTTGTGAAACCTGTACAAAAGTTCTTGAATTTAACATAACCAGAATTAATTGATCACTTCCAAAAATGAAGCTTTAGTATTATGGCTATAGTACAATTACTTACTCAGTGTCGTGACTGGTGGTTTTAGTTCATTAAAAGTAGGTTTAACGTCAGGGTTTGGACTAATGTAAGGTGGCATGCTGCTAGCAGGCGTCAATGGAGGAGTGGGATTACCAGGAATTGGACTATGTTGGTAGTTCATATTGTTTCTCATGGAAACATCTTGTTGGAATTGATTTGTCGAACCATATTGGGCAGTGGGAGTACCATTCATATATTGTCCGGAATTATTTGTGGGAAATTGATTCATAGATCCATTGAAGTATTGGCTCTGATTTGTGTATGGTGGAGTCGTCTGTCTCAGTGTAGTATTTCTGACAGGAGCCATGCTAACAGGTCCCATATTACCTATATTTCCTGGACCCATATTTCCAGGTCCCATGCTGCCATGATTCATGCTGCCTGGTCCCATGGAATTAGGGCCTATTGAACTCGGGCCTATACTACCCATACCCATGTTTCCAGGACCAAAATTGTTTGTAGGTCCTAAAGACTGCTGTGAGGGATATTGATTGAAGTTAGGTTGTCGAGTTGGATAGTTTTGGTATTGACTATTTTGAGTGAAAGAGGGATTCAGAGCAGGGGAACAACCATTCTTGGGATAGCACTGCTGCCTTTGTTGATTGATCATGGCGGGGTTAGGATAAGGTGTCATCCTTCGAGGGTACATTGAATTCCCAGATGGGCTAGGTCCTGGGCTGTGCATGCCCATTTTTGTCACCATATTACCTGAACACGGGAAAATTAGCATATTTTATCACTCAGAAGTGAAAAGCAATTACCCATCATATTATGTTGCATGTTACCCATAGGCATAGAAGACATGTTGTTCATTGGGTTCATATTGTTCATACTACTCATATGCATCATCCTCTGTTGGTAACCATGGGGATATTGGTGACTGTTGAATTGATTGTTATCTTGAAATGCTACAACGCTGGCAGTAGCCGTGGCAGTAGCAGTGGCTGCCGCAACCATGGCTGCAGTTGAAAGTGCGTTTCCGCCGGTGTAGCCACCGTCGGCACCGTTCATTCCATTGATACCATAGTTAACAAGACTGAAAAAATAATCAAGTTTTGCATGATGAAAAACTTATGAATTAATAATGGCACGGCTATACCTTTTCAACTTCAAATTGAGACTAATCATATACAAATTGAGATTGAACAATTTCAAAATGAGAATAAGCAACTTCAAATTGGAAAACTCAATATTAGGAATAAACAAATTCCAGATTGGATTAAAACATCTCATAGTGGGAAATGGCATATTTTTTTATATATCAGAGAATTTTCACGAATGAAATTTGCTACAATCTTTGAATTTTCGAAGCGTAATTTCTTTTTCTATTGTAAGGCAACAAGTTTTTGAATGGATTCGGCCTTTGAACAATTTGTGCACAAGTTTTACACAGTGGCCTTTCTTTTTTTATGTACTTATAAATTTTTTCTGATTAATTTTTGATGCAGAGACTGGGAGAGAAAACCTAAAAAAAATCAGAAGATTACAGAGTATTGATTCTCACATTTTTAAAACGAAATCGTTCATAAATTTATACAGCCTCTACATTTTTTCCTCATTTCGATTCTCAGATACTTCAGAACAATTCTCTCGAAATCTTAATAGTCAGTCGGCCATATTGTTGGTTACACCATTTATAAATCAAGATTGGATGAACTGTTTGTTATGAAATTTTTTTTGTTGGATCCTTCTACGGTGGGGTTAACATAAAATACATTAAAAATATGAAAAATTTGATAAAATGGAAAAAAGTAGGAAATAATTTTTCCTTCTTGCGAATAACGCCTGTAGATGTCGCTGTCGCTACGGTTGATAGAGTTTTCGTGTAGGTATTATATCTGATTTCAATTTCTCTGCAAAGCCACTAGATGTCACTGCAATTTGAACTGTGTATTTTGACTTGCCAAAACGTCTCAGCGCTGGAATTCTAATCTTAATATATAGAACTCAGTCGGCCATATTTATAACTCAAGATTGGATGAACTGTTTGTTATGAAAGTTTTTTTGTTGGATTCTTCTACGGTGGGGTTAACATAAAATACATTAAAACAATGAAAAATTTCATGAAATGGAAAAAAAGTAGGAAATTATTTTCCTTCTTGCGAATAACGCCAGTAGATGTCGCTGAGATTGATAGCGTTTTCGTGTAACTATTATATTTGATATAAATTCAGTGAACTACATTTAATAATATTATTAACGCACCTGAATCCATGTGTTATCACACCTTTCTTTCTTCCGAACACTACGGAAAATTTTTTGACGAAAAAACTAAAAATGTGGTTCATCATAAGGTACAACAATGAGACAATTTTTAAATAATAATAAGGTACCGCTTAAATAAAGTGAAGTCTATTCATGTAAATAACAATGTACATACCTACCTATTTCAATGTAATTAAATTTTTTGTATATTTTGTACTTTAATTTTGTCTTATTTACCTCCTACTTGAGAAAGTACCAGTTTTGTTGATACAACTTTATGAATCTCTGAGGCGAAACAAAGTTCGCCGGGCCAGCTAGTGTGAAATAAAACACAAGACTACTTTTTTCAATATGGAATTGTTTAGTGACAATATGAATGTGTTTAATTCAAATTTGATTGTGATAACCACTTTGAAATTGCTTAGCCCCATTTTGAATGTGTTTATTCCCAATTCGTTTGTGTTTACCATTTTGAAGTTGCTTGTTCTCATTTTGAATTTGTTCAATCCCAATTTGAATGTGATGAGTCTCAATTTGAAGTTGAGAAGGTATAGTCTATCGATCATTCGAAGGTTTATTTTTTGATAATGATCAAAGAAGCAGTCCGAATCTAGAAATAACAAAAAAATTCGCATCAACGATTTTCTCAAATTTAACCAATTCTTCATCCGTCAAGGCAATAAATTATTAGCATTTCATGAGTTTCGCATCTCTGAGGTTGAATTTCACTTGTATTAACGATCACTTGGAGTCTTTATTACTTCAACAAGGGCCAAATTCAAAGGACGTTCACATCTCGTATGCTGGCAAATATTGTATTGTTTAATATATTCTGCTAAGGGAAAAAATATGGGGTTCGAATCAGTAAAAAACTTCAGCGTTAAAATACAGGCGTATGGTGCGTCAATGGGGGTAAGCCAGTGCCTGAACAATGAACAGTTAGAAGGGCGATGTCGCAGGGTCGGAAAAGGGAAGGGAGGTATAGTAATAGGCTGATGTGACAAACAAAACACTGGCGAAGTGAGACGATACAGCAGGATTCTATTCACATCGTAGTCGGAAATCGAAGGGGAAGAATATATGGGAAAATCAGAAATACTCAGCTACGAAAACCATGAAACGAATATTACATGTATACTATATTCCTCTAATAGATGCGGTGTATTCAGAAACAATCTCTGAAATCGACTGATTCGGAAATTTTTTTGAAATTCCCTGAATTCCCTTTATCTTCAGGCTTTCAAATAAAAATAAAAGATATCGAGAATTATTTATATGGATATAAAAGAATATTCGACATGATAGACATGATTGAGATAATATAAGTTCTACAAATGAACAAGATACAATATTCACAACATTTCCAAAGGGCAAATTATATAGGACAGCATACTATCAGTAAAGCCTCTTTATTCTAATTAGTAACTATTAGATAATAATAATAAGATAATAATGTAAGGCTTCAAATGAAATCAAACCTCAAAATTTCGCAATGATATACCTATTTCCGTGTATGTATATATTTGGACATTTGATTATGTAAAGATGATGTTTCTTCGAAATGATCAAATCTAAATCAGAATTTTGTCAGGAATAAAGCAAATTGGGTTACCGGTATCAGAGCATCGTTAAATTAAAAATAGCCACATAATATTATTATGATTAATAGATTTATGATATTGTCTACTACATTGAATGTATTCTACTAAATAACGTGATGGCTGGAGATTCGTTCATGACTGTACCTTCAATATTTCGTGAAGTAATTTATTCTAGAACCATTTCATAGAAGACAAGAATTTGACATGAATTCGTCTACGACATTTCAACACTAACCATTATTCAATATTATTTATGACGGTAATTTCCGATGTACTCTACAACAAAACCTCAAATGAATATAGTGCCCTCCAAGACGGAATAGGAATTTCGAGTGTAGTCGAAAACCTAATATTTGTAAAATATTGTCCCTGGAAAACTTGACCGATAATTTTATTTACTACGAAATCGCTATAGAATGAATAAACAACCGCTGCGCGAAACTGTTTGACGACTGCTGGTGGCTTCTACGCTTTGAGAACGTCTGTTCGATTCTCTGGTATCGTTGAACGTTAAACATAACGCTCCCGTTGTATTGACAGTCCCTGAAACCACCCCTGCTGTTTCCCTTCACCCCTCTCGCCTTAAATTGACTGGGTCACCATTGTTACGTATAAACCACCCTAATTGGACACATATTTGATTGAATACCTGGGGTAGTTTTCAAATAAGTACCTACTTTTCGCCTTCAACGAAAACTTTCGGGTTCGTCCAGACAAGTTTGCCTGAACTTGATTTGTTTTTAGCTGCCATATGCAACGCACAGGAAATTCAACCTATAGGGACTATAGCGATATGATCGATGATTGCCTTGTGGTACTTTTATAACGATTGGCAGTGGAAATAGTCGAATATTATATATTTTGTTCGTATACCTAGCTTATTTTCAATAAATTGTACGATGTGATACCACTAGCATTGCGTGGAAGTAGGCAATAGGTCGTTTTATCCATTTCCGCTTTCGAATTCCTACCGAAAGTTCATTTTGTGATATTATGGTCGTGCAATATTCGTCAATTCGACAGAATCCTTTATTTCATTCAGATATATTCAAGTATTTTCTTGCATTGAAATTGAAGAATCATCAAACATATTGTGATTTTATGGAAGGCCGCACCGATATGAACTGGATTTACAAGGGTTTCGTAGGTAATCAATCCAACGGTAATGAAAAATTATTTTCGAAATATATTTAAACAGAACGGGATTGACAATATTATCAAAGTAGTAGTCTTCATTATTCATATGATAAATAATTCTAGGAAATCTGGTGAACTTGATCGCTAGGTAGTTCAGTTAATGCTTAATACAAGAATTATTCATGATCTTCAATATAAAAAGTAAAAATTACGTGAAGATTGATTAATATTGAAACGTTATGACAAGCAGATTTTCAAATCAGGCACTTAATCTGTCGTGATTACAAAAACCATTAAATAGAATACCTGAAAGGATCAATTAGTTTGAAGTTCCCATTGGCAATGATATATAATATTATATATATATATATATATATATATATATATATATATATATATATATATTAGACTGATTCAAAAAAATCAACTTTTTTTGTTTTCACGAAACCCCCCCCTAATTATCTTCAGGGTATCGAAAAAAGACCTTTGTGAAAATATCAGCTCCAAATAATAACATTTAGAGGTCGCTCATCAATTATTTCTATTTTGCCTACTAATAGCAGGGGAAAAATTTCTTTTTTCAATAAAAAATTCCTAGAACACAAACCAATAGGCGGATTTCTTTGTGTGATACATTTTCGTGTAGGCAATCAGATACTCTACAAATATGTCCCTTACGATATTTCGATAAAACGGCCGCTTCGAAAGTTGTTCGATTCGATGCTAATATTGAGGTATTTTTGAAGAAAAAAAATTGTTCAAAAAAATCGACTTTACTTGTTTTCACGCAACCCGCCTTCTAATCATCTTCAGGGCATAGACAAAAGCCGTCTGTGAAAATATTAGCTTTGAATATTAATATTTAGAGGTCGCTCATCGAAAGTTTCTATTTTCGCTGCTGATGGCAGGAAAAAACTTCTTTTTTCAATAAAAAATTTTTTGTTCACTGACCAACAGACGGATTCCACTGTATGATACATTTTGGTGTAGGGAACTAGATACTCTACGAAAATGTTCAATACGATATCTCGATAAAACCACTTATTTGAATATTTTTTTCCAAAATACCTCAATATGAGTTATTAATATAGAGGTATTTTCGAAGAAAAAGTTCGAATAACTTTTGAACGAGCGGTTTTATCGAAATATCGTATGAGACATTTTCGTAAAGCATCTAGTTCCCTACACAAAAATGTATCACTCAATGGAATCCGTCAATTGGTTCGTGAAGAAAAACTTTTTTATTGAAAAAAGAAATTTTTTTTCCTGCTATCAACAGCGGAAATAGAAGTAATCGCTGAGCGACCTCTAAATATTAATATTCAAAGCTAATATCTTCACAGACGCCTTTTTTCGATACCCTGAAGATAATTAGAAATAGAGTTTCGTGAAAACAAACAGAATCGATTTTTTTGAATAATTTTTTTCTTCAAAAATACCTCAATATTAGCATCGAATCGAATAACTTTTGAAGGGGCCGTTTCACCGAAATATCGTAAGGGTCATTTTTGTAGAGTATCTGGTTGTCTACACGAAAATGTATTACACAATGAAATCCGTCTATTGGTTTCTGCTCTAGGAATTTTTTTTTGAAAAAAGAAATTTTTTCCCTGCTATTAGTAGGGAAAATAGAAATAATTGATGAGCGACCTCTAAATATTATTATTTGAAGCTGATATTTTCATAGAGGTCTCTTTATGATACCCTGAAGATAATTAGGGGGGGGTTTCGTGAAAACAAAAAATGTCGATTTTTTTGAAACAGTCTAATATATATATATATATATATATATATATATATATATATATATATTTGAAAATGCTATTGTTATGAGGAATAGAATGCTATTCTATATTTCTTGCCAAATAGGCGGTCCTACCTAGGTACACAACGATTGGCGAATTCGAAACTCACCTCGGCCCAGCTTGACGATATCCCTGTTGGTAGTTTGTGTGTTGAGATTGTTTAAGGGTGTTTCCGTAAGGAGAGTTTCCTGCAGGTGTCGGGCCACCCGAGAAGACACCGTGGGGGCCCGACTGAGTCGACGATGTAACTTCCCACACTGTGGTCACGACTGACAACTGCTGCTGGGCGGTGGCGCCACCAGGCGACCAGTCCCTGAAACACACACATGTTTACGCACTGCAAAACGCTCCACGTGTTGGTATTGACTGTCAGAAAAACTAGTAGTCAACAGATCTTATTCATACAAAACATTCATTCCAAAACCTAAACTACATAAATGGAATAGCTTGGACACAGAATTTATTCTTGAATTTTCCCACCTCATTAGATAAAACTCTCGAAAATGTTCGTCATAACACAAAAGAAATGTTTACAAAGCAATTGAACGTAAGGCATTTCCAGAAAAAAACATACTGTATAGAGTATTATATTATAGATTATTTATTCCACTTATTTCAAAATCTAAACTGCATAAATGGAATAGCACGCACATAGAATTTATCCCTGAATATTCCCACTTATTTTGTAATAACAGTCGAAAATGTTTCTCATAACCCTAAAGAAATGTTTACAAAGCAATTGAACATGAGGCATTTTCAGAAAATATATCCCATATAGAATATTAGCTGCCTTAGGAGGAATTTTTTCGAGTTGTTAAATATTATCCCTCTTCAGATCATATTCACAATGTTGAATCTTATTTTCGTTCGATTCTGTCCCATTCTATTTCCTTTAATTGACTAATCAGTAGCAGTCTCGATATGAATTTTACGGAATACACCACACATCCTAGGTACATCAAAATATTGTGGTTATCCTTACGGATATTATGTTCATGAACGGTCTCGAAATTAATTGTTTAAAATTAAAGGTATGAATTTAATAGTAGGTATCGTAACCTATGTTTTTTTCTGAATGTTCAACTTTACGATGCGGAAGTCATGCAGATATGGCAATTTTCACATATATTAATTCATATCTTTAGAAGACTTGCAATAGCAGGACCTATCATTATAAATTTTCATTAACTTCGTTTCTCATCGAACTAGGTACCTATCATTGAAATTCTAGAACATGAACGCGAGTCTGAAAATTATTTTTCGAAAAATTAACGTATTGTCCGACAAATCTTTCATTGCGGAAATTCGAGTATACATGTTCCATAAATATGTGATGTATAAACAATGAGATGCATATATACATTTATCAATAAGTTTCATACTTTCATATTTTATTTTAGATAGGTACTAGGAGAAAAATAGAACAAATTTAGAGAACTCCTCAATTTGTACAAACCGAAGGCTTATCTAACGTACAACTGAAAAATTTAATCCTTGAAAAATATGTTTTCTGACTTTTTTCCTCGGGACCAATCTTTAATAAAAGTTATTAGAACTATGGGAATCTACTCTCTAGCTTCACCGTTCAAGTATTAAAAAATGGTATTGATTGGAATAGGATTCTGCTTTTTCCGAGACTGAAGTAAAAACCCTGAAAATTTCAGAACATAGAAATGTGGTGAAAACTAAAAAATCAACATTCCACTCTTGAATTGTGTGAAATCGCTTCAACCAACATATATATCAGTTAGATCACATCAACACTGGGGACGTCCAAATTCCGTTTGTGTTGCACATCTTAAAGTTTCGTTTAGATTTTATTTATCTGGAACTGTCACTGAATAATAGATCCAAACGAAAAATTCGTAACTCTCCAGTAATAAGTCCTTCAATTTCTGTCAACACAAAATTTCTGAAACACAGTCACTAAGTCACTTTTCACAGCGAGAACATTCTTCAAAAATTCAATTCACTGTCCATAATCCTAAATTTGTAAGCACTTTCACAATAAATCCAATAGGGAAGCTGTAAGAAAAAGAAATAAAATACTTATTATATACCTATAGGTATATCCCAGCATTTGAAGGTAAACATAAAGGAAGTCACTATTTAAATCACTTTACACGATCATAGCAAATCCGAGGAATAATCCAAAATCTCATTAGCCCTACATCGACATCGAGACCCGACGTTCGACTGTCTACTCTACTGTGGGAGAAACAACGGCACGTAGTCAGCCATGGAGAGGGGCTCAGGAGAAGTTGACCCGAGCTGATTCTCCTCCATTCCATGCGGCCACAATATCGGTTATAGCGGGCGCCGTTGCCGGTTCTACGCGACCGATACTGTGGGTGGATGTATTGTTGTCTCTGTCTTTCCCTCTCACTGCGCTACGAAACTATATAGAAGCTGAAGATGACAATTCATTGAGCAACATTATGTTTGATACGGTTACATCTACCTGATGTACATTTTAGGAATGCGAGAATGTTTACCAGCGAAATCAAATGGCTTCCTTTAAAATTTCAGGCGAATCGAAAGATTATCCCTTTGTCTAAGCTCAATCCCTATATCTCACACAAAGATTCCATAATACACCGAATGCTGAGGCATATACCTTATTCTTCACAGTTTAGCATTATTGAGACTAGGAGAATAGACTTCTGGGTTATAACTTTGAACTAATGTTAATGTTAACTATTTGTAATATGCAACCGAAGAATAAACCCCTACATCTATCTTCTTGTAAAAATATCATCTGTATCTGAAAAGTAAATTGTATCTTTTTTCCCATGAAATAAGGAATCACAATGAATATTTTCCATTTCATTTCAGTCACCTAGGTACAAAGGATGGAGTTCATTTTGCTATACCTGTACCCTTCCCAAAACAGCTAGCGGCTTTGCAAAGTTTCACTGCAATCGGACTATCAGACGAACGGTATGGTATTTGATATCGCATTTTCTTATAGGAGACTAACATAGAAACATTCATCTTCACAGCAGCAGGTATGTAGGAATATCAGATGAAGTTACCCAGTTTTCATCTTATTGAAACAGCATATATGACAAAATAATGCAGTTAACAGAGAATTTGACAGATATGTTATAGGTACTTCAAGGTTTTCGTCATAGTACATGTCAATGAAATTGACATGAAACTTGAAACTTTGAGGTGCACCTTCATAACCTTTCTGATGTGCTGGAGGTTTTTCTGGTCTGTGATGGGTTATTATAAATTTTATGGCCCCGTCACCGATTTTAAAAATATTTTGTTTTATTTTTCAATGGATTTATATTTAAAACTGAAGGGATTGTACTGATAACACAAGAATAATCTTTACGAGAGCCTTTTATTTCAATCTTCAGTCACCTGACAACCGACATTACATTTCACAATTGATCTATTCAACTTAACCTATATCCTTCACTGACTAACAGTATGGTCTGAACTATCTGATGCGATTCTATGATGTCAATTTCAGCGCGAATATTCAAAACCCTCCCTCGCTGAAATTGTTACATGATAAATTAAATATCAGGTAAGCACCAGAGAACACAACCATTTTAATAATAAATTGTATATAAAAAAAATTAAAATCAAATATATCATTCAATTAGTCACAAATACATCTCTGAATTTTGCAAATTTACATTTAGACAAAGCTTTTGTTAGAACATCTGCAATCTGATTCTCGGTACAAACATATTTTATAATCATTTCCTTAGATTTTACTTTTTCACAAATAAAAGTGTATTTAATATCAATGTGTTTCACCCTGGCATTTCTTTCAGGATTCAATATTATATTTATACATAAGGATCAAGGGATTGTGCTCATTCACAATGAAACTCTGAACATTACATTTCAAATCAACAGAAACTTTCTTGAGCCATAAACCCTCAGATGTACAAGTACACAATGCAATCAACTCAGACTCTTTAGTAGACAAAGCGACACATGTTTGCTTTTTAGTTGACCATTGAATAATATTATCATTCATTTTAAATAAATACCCTGATACCGATCTTCTATCTTTTGTATCACCACCCCAATCAGAATCTACGAAAGCTACTAGATTAACATTATTTGATTTTCTGTAAGTTAAACCATAGTCTATAGTGCCCTTCAAATATTTTAAAACATGTTTTAAGTAAATCCATAATTGTTCAGAATAGCAATTCTGATATCTACTGAAGTAGTTAATACTAAAACACAAATCAGGATGAGATCCTAACATTAGGTACATGAGTGAACCAATCAGTTCACGATAAGGTTTGTTACATATTTCATCGTTGGTAGAATGATTTAAATTTACAATATTTGGATCAATAGGTATAGATGATAAAGAACAATTATTCATATTGAAACGTTTTAATAGTTTCTTCGTGTAGTTACTTTGTTTGATGGTCAAAATCCCCTTTTCTCTATTGTGGTCAATTTCTAAACCAAGAAAATACTTTAATTCTAGTTTATCTTTCAACTTGAAATTATTTGCTATTTCTGGTTTTATCTTATTGACAAGCTCCAAAGATGGACTAGCTACAATAAAATCATCTACGTAAATCAAAATGAAAACAAATATATCTTTTTCTCTCTTACTATACAAACAATAGTCATTTTCGGATCTCTTAAAACCAATTCTTGTAAGAAAACCATGAATAGTTTTATTCCAACAATTTGATGACTGTTTCAACCCATACAATGCTTTATTTAGTTTGAATACTTTATCCTTATCTAATGGAATACCTGGAGGAGCATTTATATAAACCTCATCATCTAATTTACCATTGAGAAAAGCAGTCTTTATGTCTAGTTGATGAAAATGAAAATTCTTTTCTACACCGACAGATAGTAAAGTACGAAAAGTCGTCATTTTTTGCAACAGGTGTATATATATCCTCATAACTGAACGATTTTTCATCTTGCTTGAAACCAGGAACAACAAGCCTAGCTTTATATTTTTCTGAATCAACTTCATTTTCCTTCAAAGTATATATCCATTTTGCATCTAAAATTTGTTTTGAATGACCAGGATTCTGTACAATTTGCCATGTTTGATTTTCATTAATTGAGTCTACTTCTCGCTTCATTGCATCTAACCATTGAACTTTATTTTCATTATTCAAAACATCTTGATAGTTATTTGGAATGTTATCCACAAAACTATTAGTACACAGTGCCATGTACATTTCATAATCATTATACTTTTCCGGTTGTTCAATATTTTTTTTTTCTCTTACTGTAGGAACCAAATTTTGAGAAGTTTCTATGTTACTAGCATTTTCAAGTTCAATAGTCACATTTTCCCTAGTATGAACTTTATCCCCTCCCTTATTCTGGACTTGATCAATGTTTTCAGGTTTTAAATCAAAGCTCACAATTTGACAAAAGTAAAATTCATCTTCTTTAAATTTTACATCCCTAACATGGACAATTTCATTTTTCTCAACATCTAAAACTTTGGAACCATTTATATGATATCCCAAGAATACGCCCTTTTTAGCTTTTACATCTAATTTTAACCTTTAATTGCTTAGGTATGTGAAAATAAACAGAACAGCCAAATATTCTAAAATTACTGACGTTAGGTTTTCTCTGATACCACAATTCAGCTGGTGTTACATTTTGCAAAGTACTAGTTGGACTTCTATTAATTATGTATGCTGCAGTATACACAGCTTCAGACCAGTATTCTTTAGGTACATGAGCATTATCCAACATAGTTCTAGCCTTTTCAATTAACGTTCTATTAATTCGTTCAGATTTTCCATTTTGTTCTGAACTATACGCAACAGTATATTCAATGAAAACTCCATTATCTCTACAGAAATCTTGCAATTTTTTACTTTTATATTCTCCACCGTTATCACAACGCAATCGATTGATACTTTTATTGAATAATGACTTTTGTGAACATAAAATACTCTTTAAATTTACTATATACTTCACTTTTAGTTTTGAGTAAGTACACATGTAAGTAATGGGAATAATCATCCAAAAATGTTAAAATATATCTAAACCCATTGTGCGTTACTGGATCCATTGGTCCACACACATCTGAATGTACAATTTTCAGTAAGTCATTAGCTCTATCTCTAGTTTTAGAAAATGGCAATCTTGTCATTTTACCTTTGACACAGGACTCACAGAAGCCTTGAATATTTACTTTGAAATTATCTATCCCATCAACCAAATTCTCATCTATCAATTGTTTTATGGCTGGAAAATTCAAATGGCCATAACGCCAATGCCATAGTTTATTTTTGGACATCATGTTATCACAACATAGTAGTGAGTCATGATACCTATTTATAAGAAAATGCAATTCATATAGATTTTTCCTACATCCTTTACCAATAATTTTATCGCCTTCAACAACTTGAACAGTACTATCAGAAAAAACAATAGATAATCCCGACATTTCAACTTTCTTAACTGAAAGTAAATTCTTTCTAGCCGAAGGTACATGAAATATATCATTCAAATTACAACTATGAATAAAATTACCATTTTTCATTTCTGCCCTGATTGTCCCTATGCCAACAGCTTCCATGCATTCACCATCCTTGGCCACAGATATTTTGACAGGTTCTTCCAGCTTACGATATGAAGCAAACACATCTGCTTCCTTCACCATATGGTCTGTACACCCACTATCTACGTAGAATACCAACAATCTCCCAGCAAATGTTACTTCTGGATTAGCAGCAATACTATCTGGTACATCAACTGGTGCCATGAAAGATTCACATTCCTGCTCTTCCAAAACATCAGCAATATGACTTCCATTCCGATTCCCATTTGATTTGTATGAGGAATGTCTGTGAAAACTTCCACTTGAATTACTGGAGTTTCTATTACTGTTCTGGAATCTAGAATTTTTATTTAGACGTTTATTATCATAGTTACGATCTCGATTTCTATCATTATTTCCTCGACTGTGTTGTCGATTTTTAAATGCGAAACAATCCCGCTTTAGGTGTCCGGGCTTCTTACAATAATGACACACTGCTTTCATATTGGTCTGAAATGATATCTGCTCACTGGTTCCAGAAACACTACAAGTAGTAGTAGTAGACTTTTCGTCTACATTTTTCAATTTTCTTTTCACCACTTCATATGTTAGGCCTGTCAAATTCATGTTTTCAATGATGGACACAACAGTATCATACTTCTTTGTCAAACCCATAATTAATATACATATTTTGTCTTCTTCATCCATTTGTTTATCATCAATCATCCTCAGTTCATTTACAAGAACTTCAAACCTTCCTATGTATCATTCAAGATTCTCTTGCTCGTTCATTCTTATACTGAATAGTTTCTTCTTCAGAACTAGTTTCCCACATAGTCCTTTCTTTTGGAATGTCTCCATCAGGGAATTCCACATATCAAAAGCTGTGCTTTTGTCCCTGAGCAAATTGATTTGACTATCATGAACACATTGAATTATCAAGTTCTTTGCAAGATTATATTTTTTCAGTTTTTCTTTCTTCTTACTTTCATCCTTCTCCGACTCAACATAGTTCAGATGTTTGATACATTCATTTACATCTTGTTCGATGAACAACCCTTCCATTCGGAATTTCCAATTCAGGAATCCATCACCATTGGACAGAAGCAGGTTGAAATTACGATTCATTTTTATTTTAAAACACACCTTGACCAGGCAGAATAGTATATTCTAAAACAAGTTGCAGAATGAGCTCCTATTCCAACACGAATGCGAAGTTCGAAAACGAGCGACGAAGGAGCGAGTTTTCGATAGCATGAGTGTTGGAATTGCCTTCTGCAACGAGTATTAGACGGTATTTTCTCTATTTCAGTCAATTTTTGTGAAACCTCTCGAAATTCAAATTAAAATTCAGATTAGTGACTTTTGTTTTGTATCTTGGCAGTTGGTGTGACATACGAAATTTGACAGATCACGGAATTTGGATTGATTTGATTCGAAACTTTTCAACACGTTGCACGTTGAATCACCCTAACCGGGCAAGCTTTTTCTTTCAAACTTTAATTACGAATATATTGCTGGGACCATAACCTTTTATTTTTTCAATGGATTTATATTAAAAACTGAAGGGATTATACTGATAACACGGGAATAATCTTTACGAGAGCCTTTTATTTCAATCTTCAGGCACCAGACAACCGACATTACATTTCACCATTGATCTATTCAACTTAACCTATATCCTTCACTGACTAACCGTACGGTCTGAACTATCTGTTGCGATTCTATGATGTCAATTTCAGCGCGAATATTCAAAATTTTGCACATTTTCCCTATAGGACTTCCTGATACTACAGTCTCAATTACAGCTCTGGGGAGGCACTAATTTTCGAGAAAAAATAAAAATGAAACTCATAAATATACTCCATTTACCTCGGATACGGCTCTGATATAGTCTTATATATAGTCTATATATTTTAGTTTAACAAGGTTAGGTTATGTTAGGTTAGGTTAAGTTCATTATCCCTACCAAAAGTTGAAATCAAAAATTTTTGAAAATAAAAAAAAATTTGATAAAAAAATTAAACATCGATCAGCATTCAGGTGAGGTTAAGTTAGGTCAGGTTCATTTTCCCTAGCAGTATGCCGTGAAGCGCGAAGGAATACGTACGTCTTTGAACAGATTCAAAATAGATCGTGGACTAACTAAAATTCAAGTGTTGAATCGGTTAGTGATAAGTTTGCAAGTTCTCAGTTTCAGGGGCGGCCTTAGCCATTGCGAGGCCCCGGGCGGGAAGTCTTCGCGAGGCCCTTTTTCGTTCGTGAAAAGTATGTGATGCGAAAGCAAGTCCGGTTGTTCTGTATAGGTTATTGTTTTAATTAAAATATAATAATATAACATATAAATATATTTATATAACATATAAATATAATATAATTTGAAAATTAACAAATACAGAAATGATAAATTTAAAATTCATGTTTGCGGCTTTTCCTAGCACTGAAATCTTCAATTGAAGTATCATAATCGATCGAATGAGCTACGTCATTTTCTATTGATAGAATAGCAAGGGCTGAAGCCGATCTTGTGTCATCGAATTCCTTAAATATGTTTTTATGAACCTTGTTTGTGAATAAATCATCCAGCGCCTGTCAAGCTTTCTTTTGATTGCTCGTTTCCTTTTTGAACTACCCGACTCGAATTTTCTACCGGCATCTCGATCACGCAAACTCATTTCGAAAATCTTGTTGAATTTCGCACAGAGTGTCAGAAATAAATTTTAAGTAACACACAGTTTTTTCACACTTTTTCGGTTCTTCACTATGAAAATGACCCTTTTGTTCATTCCGTTCTAATGAACCAAACCAATTGAACCACAAGTCTTAGACTTTGGATCTACAGCGGGGGTTGAAAAAGAGAAGGGTAGTGGAATTCCCACAGATGGTGATAATAAATGATGAAAGTACTATTAGGTATTAGGTCTCAGTTTCGTAGAGAGGACCATAAAAATAAAACTGTTTATTTTTATGATTCAGATGAACAGAATAGAAAGTTTCTTGAGAAGTGGCGCCATCTTGTTTGCATATTTCTATTGGAAACAGTGTTTTTTTACGATATTTTTATCGAAAATTTCTCTGCAAAATCCACCATATATGACTTTTCATGGGATTGTCCGAGCGATAGAGGAGCCACTAATTATAAGTTTGATTGAGGGCAGTTCGTAGTAGTGTTGTGCAACTTGGATACTTTTGAGTTTCCAATATACTGAATGAAGTATTATGTATTGGATGAATTCATTGGATAGTTGGTGTCCAAATTTATACTTACAAGCGCCACACTGAAAACAACGACTTGAGAAACTAACGAATTAAATTAATTTCTCAATCCAATGACAAGAAAAATTTTAAGTTATTCGAAAAATGTGAATATGACCTCTAAATGTAAATGAAGAACCGAAAACAATGGGAGTTTTCCATCACAAAAAATAGAATATGACAAAACTGAATATTCTTAATTCTAATTACTTGGTTTGAAAAAATACAGATTTCGCTCTCCTCCTTTCGTAATTCTCTACAATGGAATGAATTCATTCATAAAACGATACTTCAACAAATATTTCAAAGGGACCGCAAAAGTACGGTCAACAGGGCTATAAATATTTTATGAGGTTCCAACATCTGGGATAAGTAAACATTGTACCTAAATACTTAGATAATTTTCACCCTAATAGTGTTGTGTGCATTCTTTTCTACCTACTGATCTGATGGATCGGACATCTGGTGCCTCAATTACCCATTCGAACGTTCCAATAAAGCGCAATATTCAAAAACTACAAAATGGTTTCTCCCATTTTGTTCTGATTGAATGTATTGGTTAACTAACTTTTTTCGAAATTACCTTGTTTTCAAACCTTTATAAATAATAAGGGATCTAAATCAATATCAAAATTTGCTCGGGTTGTTGCGCGCGGGGCCCCACCAAGAGCGAGGCCCCGGGCGAGTGCCCCGTTCGCCACCACCTAAAGCCGCCACTGCTCAGTTTGACAAACCAACAGTGAAATCATCAAGGTCGAGCAAAGGTAATCCATCTTCATTTTGAAAAATATTCATAATTAATCATAAAATTTCATTATAATAAGTATTCAAAATTTAATCTTTTGAACACTTCTTTCTAATTTACTACAACAGCCCGAATCAGCTGCTTTGCTCGAAATTATCTTCATATTTCACTTGATATTAATTAATCTTAATTTACATGCTGAGACTTTGCAAAGTGACACTTTTTTCTAGCTAGCTGCTTTAATGACTTGAATATTAGAAATTAACAAGATTCACTAAGTTAAACATTCTCTTACGCTGAAAATTGTTTACTTTACCAAATTCGTAACTTGGGTCGGAAAAATAAGAACCTTATTTTCATTTTCCGGGGTCACCATCTTTTCGCCGAGGTTTAGTTTATATACAAAATTCTATACATGTTTTAAAAAAGGAACTTCCGACATTTTTCGATACGGCGATTCGAGACTATTCAAAGATGATTAAATATAGGACACGCAGTTGGGGGAAGGAGGGGAACAGCATCTTCGGTCCGGATTTATTCTACTCCCACATCATAATAAGACAGTCTCTCACCTTTTTTTTTTATAAGTCCACATGAACGTCGTAATTTAAATTCTCTATTTTTTGGTATTTCTCGGTTATTCTCGGTTAGATTCGAACTGTGATTCCACATCTTATTAAGCCGGTCTTTCACCATACATGACCGTCATAATTTAAATTTTCGATCTTTTATTTTTTTGAAACTCCCCGGTTAGGTTCGGAGAGATTCGAACTCTGATTCAGGTCACTACCTCACCCCACTGCCCCACACCATGCTTGAACATTCTCTCACAGGTCCGTCAAAAACCTCTTCAAAAGCTTTAAATCATAAACTGAGTATAGACCGCTTAGGAATCTAAGCCTCCAATTAGCTTCTTTACCTTCTACCCACCAGTATAATAGCCCCAGGGACAAATCATCTATCTTCTCTACCCCGAATATATTCTATTAGCTTTTTCACTTATGAACATTTGATTAACTAACACAGTTTCGTTTCCGCCCACATAAAACAGTGAGCCATTCCAGCCCTCCCCAAACTCGCATGCAACATGATCTGGGGGAATCATAAAAGCTGCTACTGTAGAACTAAGCCTTTCAGGGTTTCTTCATTCTGATAAAGAGTCCACCATCGGCTAAAAACACATTTTCTCCACATGGTAGCCCCGTCCTGGCCAACAAGTTCACCCCTGAGCTTCGAGTAACGAGATGTGAGGGAACGGCGTGATCAACTAAGGTCCTACTGGTCCCCCGAGTCTTCGGACGAGGGGTAGACCCAAAGGTCACCAAGAACATCACATGCAAGGGTACCCACATTGGCACCCCATGCAGAGTTTTAGGGCCATATTGGAAACATTGAATCTTCGGATGGGATGACCCAGAGCACCATTAGCACTCTGCTAACACCGATCCCTCCAAAATCTGCTCTCGACTAAGCTAGAGCCTGAACACTCCCCCATAATTTCCAAACACGAAGGCCCTTTTCCAAACAACGGAGCCCGAGCTAGTAAACAAAAAAAACTTCGAGATATGATACATGATATCAAGCACCTTCAGCCTCAGCAGACGAAATTTTTCCAGAATTCAATTCCGTCTGCACGCCATTAATTTTCAATTTTTCTATAAGATTTTCAGACGTTAAAACCTTTCATAGCATAATATTATGTCCAAAAGCATTTGTGTGTTAAGAGTTTACAGGCCTCTTACAAGTGACTTGGAATTGTTTAGCAAAATGTTTCCTTATGACCTGAATTTTTGTTACTTGGGATCAAAGTCAATTTTCGTCTGTGGTGATCTTAATATTGATTCCTTTTAATCCACTGGTTATCTGAATTACCTACTGTCAAAGTTTGGTACTACTTCTTCAGAACCCACTTTCCCAGAACCCATTTGCCCTAACATTCGTGTCATGACATCATCTTCTAATGTTGATTAGAAATTTCTGACTGTTAGCGTGGTTGAATCTGATATTGGCGATCACAAGACGATGATTATCTCTATCACTACAAACACTACGATTGAAGGTTTCGCATTTTGGAGTCTTTCCGAAGATAATATTGTGAATCTCTCCACTATGGCCTCCTCTAATGAAATGTTTGTCAGGCTGACAAATTTTGACAAGGAAAAGTTCATCAACCTCCATTGCTCCAATTAATCAAAGGGCACACAATTTATGAGAATTCTTGATGTGCATTCTCCTTTTTAAGTACCTATGTAAAATGTTTATATAGAACACTAAGGTATATTTTTATCATTCATTAATGATAAGATAGTTGCTATGTTTTCATTTTTTCATGTGATACTAAGTGACTTCACATAAATATGATTTTTTCCAATAAAGTCACAATTTTTTACCTGTTTTTGAATTCGGGTAATGCCTCTATATACAGGGTCTTTCACGAGGAACCTCACCCATATTTATACGGGAAACTACTGAACGTATTTTCATGAAATTCAGCACTTATAAGTATTTCACGATGCTGATGAAATCTAAAATATTTTCAAGGCATGAGCACCTCCGGTTTTTCCGGAAATGACGTCAACTTCCGTTTTTCAAATTAGAACACCATTTTTTTATTGCAGAAATAGATTCCTTAGAAAATTTCAAGTTATTTTGATGTAACATTTTTCAGTTTTGGTTGGAAAATTCTCTCTGAGCGGGAAAATTCGAAAAAAAAATCGAAAATGGAGCTCCGCTGAAACAAGAATAACTTCGAGGTTTTTGGATGGAAAATTTTCATTTTTGGGATTTTTCAAGATGTAAGATTGATGTATCCACTTTAAAAATCAAAATCGCGATTCATGATACAGGGGGTGAAAAAATCGCTTTCAAAGTTAGGGATGACAAAATCGTGAAAAATCAATTTTTTCAAATTAGAACCCCATTTTTTAATGGCAGATATTGAATCTACGCAAAAAAATAATGTTAGTGTATGCATCACACCCTTGCCCTAAAATGGATATTTTCTGAGTTATTCACAAAAAACTGTTTTTCGTCTTGAATTTTCTGCTATTTCTTTTCCCTTCACGCCAAAAAGATGAAATTTTCAGGAACTGTTATTTGAACCATGCTGTAGATTTTTCACTCCTTCTTGAAACCGACTTCAAGTTACTATTAGGAGAACCATGGCAAACTCTCGCAGTTATAACTAGAGAAGATGCTCAAAGTTTTGACCGTTAATTTCTAGACATTTATTTATACGTCTCAGGAATGCTTCGTGCGTTGCTCTTCTTATTTCATCGGGAGGAAGAGATCTGCAAAAGTGTTTAAAAACCAAATTGAGTTTCAAAACTATGAATCTAAAAATCTAAACAAACCTGAACGCATTTCTGACTCGTTCTATGCAGTCCTCTTTATCAGTCAGGGGAGTTGAGTAGACAATATTTTTTATCCTACCCCAAACATAATAGTCTAAAGGAGTGAAATCGGGAGAACGTGGTGGCAAAAGATGTGGACCATTGCTCGCCAATCATTGATCATCAAATAGCCTGTAGAGGATATTTGACACATTGAGTGAATTGTGTGGAGGCGCGCCATCTTGTTGATACCATAAGTCATTATGGTTCTGTACTAGCGGCTCAATTATTTGAGTCAATATGTCAGAATATCTATCTCCTAAAGGAGAACATTCTTTAAATAATGCAAACATGTGTAGAGTTCTATCTTACCAGTTAAAGTCCCATCATAAATGTGAGCATCGAGAATTGCATTATTTTTGATTGCGCAAAAAACATTGAAACTCCAGGTCTCTTGAAAGTTCCATTGTCTGAAGTGGTGGTTGTTCTCTTCATCCCACTAATGACTGTTATGCCTATTGAAAGAACCATTCTTTGTGAATTTAGATTCATCTATCCAAATTATACAGTCCAAAAAGTTTTCATTCTCTTGAAATCGAATCATCATAGCTTCGCAAAACTCTGTTCTCCTGACGAAATCAGTTTCTTTCAATTGCTGTACCCTATTGAATTTATATGGGTGCATTTTATGTTTTTTTAATATTCTCCAAACACTCGATTGAGATAATCCCAGATCAATCTCGGCATCTTTGAGAGAATTTTGAGGATTCACACGAAAATATGAAAGAACTGTAATTTCGTTGTTCTCATCTTCTACTACACTTTTTTCTCTGTGTATAGTTTTCTTAACGAAAGATCCGACATTTCTCAAGTTTGTCATGGTTCTGTTAATGGTATCTCTCGTTGGTCTGGGTCGGTCAGGAAACCTCTCAATGAACAGTCGAATCATTCTATCTACAACTTTATTACATGAGATTTAAATAATCTTCATTGGTAAAATTAGGCATAGTGATCGATTTTATAACTTAATACGAATTATCACCAAATTAATAGTAAACCCAAAATGCTACTGAATAAAGAGGAATTTGGCAGATGTAATTATTGATATTTATCATTAAAAAAAAAGAATGTAAAACATGTTAAGTTTTTGCATACCTATGGTTCATAAGGAATTATTTATTTATCACTGGAGAGAAAACCGATGGCCGATTAGTTGAAATAAAGAGGTTTCCGATACAAATTCGAATCAAAATTCGCCATGTATTTAGGAACAACCTGTAACTTTTTTCTCTTGCATATTAGGGTAGTAAAATCTAAAACATGGTTTAAGTAACAGTTCTTGAAAATTTCATCTTTTTGGCGTGAAGGGAAAAGAAATAGCTGAAAATTCAAGACGAAAAACAGTTTTTTGTGAATAACTCAGAAAATATCTACTTTAGGGCAAGGGTGTGATGCATACACTCACATTATTTTTTAACGTAGATTCAATATCTGCCATAAAAAAATGGGGTTCTAATTTGAAAAAATTGATTTTTCACGATTTTGTCATCCCTAACTTTGAAAGCGATTTTTTCACGCCCTGTATCATGAATCGCGATTTCGATTTTTAAAGTGGATACATCAATCTTACATCTTGAAAAATCCCAAAAATGAAAATTTTCCATCCAAAAACCTCGAAGTTATTCTTGTTTCAGCGGACCTCTATTTTCGATTTTTTTTTCGAATTTTCCCGCTCAGAGAGAATTTTCCAACCAAAACTGAAAAATGTTACATCAAAATAACTTGAAATTTTCTAAGGAATCTATTTCTGCAATAAAAAAATGGTGTTCTAATTTGAAAAACGGAAGTTGACGTCATTTCCGGAAAAACCGGAGGTGCTCATGCCTTGAAAATATTTTAGATTTCATCAGCATCGTGAAATACTTATAAGTGCTGAATTTCATGAAAATACGTTCTGTAGTTTACCGTATAAATATGGGTGAGGTTCCTCGTGAAAGACCCTGTATAGAGGGTATTATGTCTTCCATCCAGGCGGGAGAAATTAGCCAAAATTTTATTTGTGAGAAATCGTATATAACTGACCAATTATTCGAGGTACACGAGTAGTGTACCTCGTGCAGTTTGAAATAAAATCAACAAAAAATAGCTATATGTTACCCTGAAAAGAAATATAGGCATTTTAGTGGAAAGCGGGTTCCCCCTGATTGTCGACCGAGGAATGAATTGACTTAATGATCTAGACATATTGAAACTAAAAGTAGAATGATATTTCATTGAAATAAGTTTTGATATCAAATATGTAGATGTAGATTTTTTCGTTTAATTGACAGCAAACTAAATAATGAAAAATTAAAAGTTCGTTACTTTTTTTATTTATATAGATCTTTGCTGAACCTTTCTGACAGTGACAGTAAATAATTCATTTACCTATTCGAATATTTGTCATTAACGTATTAGTTTTATTTCATTCTATTTGGAAGAATTTTTTGTCACATAATGGTATCATAAAATTTTTCCAAATGTCCAAGCCTCTACTGAATTAATTTTGTAAATTTCGATTTTCATAACATGTATAGAGACAATTTACCAGACATCAGAGGGTAATTATAAAGTTTCCTGACCAGTTGCATTTTTTTTGTATTTTTTTTTTTTTTATCTTGAGTTAGGGAAAATGGACCTTTTTTTTTGTGGCCTGGAGAGGAAGGGAAAAAGCTCTTAGTACCCAGACTAAAATGAGCCTGGATACTATTAGACCACCATTTCTCCGCCATACACACAGGACCCCGGACACGTGAGCCTCCCGCATTGGGGGGGAAACCTGCGGCAGCATGACGCCCCCCTATAATCTCGGATGGATCACAGGAAGACATCACCCCGGCGCAGGCACCCCACCCACGTTCGACCCGCTCATCCAGTATCACTAGCGCATGACAGGGAGATAGCGACCCCAGCCTGGCTGCTATTGGCACCGGCCAGATCTTGATGGTGCCAGCAAGTGTTGGACTCAAACCAACTAAAAAAACCCCTCAGTCACTCGTCAGGAACCCCAAGGACACCGATTCCATCTGTGCAACTTGTTGCGGCCGCTGTCCCACAGGCTATGTGATTTCAGCTTATGTTCGGCTCACTCCTGCCCTGGGGAGGTTTGGATTAGGGGTCAGAGCTTGCGTTAGGCGGGAAGTCCTCGGCGCTCGGTTATCGTAGTAAGGAGGAACCGAGTCGCTAGGGCTGTCCAAGTTCCGTGTTTTTCCCACACCTCTGGTTACGGAACTAAGGTCCGTGGGTAGATCCTCAGGGAGGTCTTGGGTATGTTCTCGTCCCTCATTCCACGAGTTCGGGAGGAGAACTACGCCCCTGACTTGTTCGAGAATAGAGGCAAGGGAGGTTGGTGTTAGCAGAGTGCTAATAGTACTCATTGGGTCGTCCCATCCGAAGATTTAAGGTTTCCAATAGAGACCTAGCCCTCTGCATGGGGTGCCATTGTTAGCGCCCTTGCATGTGGTGTTCTTGGTGCACTTTGGGTCTACCCCATGTCTGTAGACTTGGGGGGCCAATAGGACCGTGGAAGACCACGCCGCTCTCTCCTTGCCTTGTCACTCGTAGTCTTTCGCTTGCTAGCTCCATTTCTGAGAACCTTTCAGCGACTCCTAGCCTAAGGCCTCTGAGAATCGTGCCCTGGAATGTGTGGGAGTAAAAGGGGGGTTTTGGGTGGTGATTTGTCGCGTTTGTGGGCGATTATTTTTTTCTCTCAGGCTTCTTGTAAGAGTTCATGGGAGTGTGGTGTCGGTAGAGTGCCCGTTCCTTGGGCTGACCGTTTTCGTGGGTGGGAGACTGTTTGGAGGACGTAGTTCCTGGGAGACTAGACTTGAAGAGAAATGAAAAGACTTACGGAGAAGTTTGAGAGTGGTGGGGCCCGTTGATTCTTGCGGAAGATAGCGACAGTGATCACCTACCTCTACGTTGCTAGAAGAGGTACTAAAAGAGGGTGGAGTGACTGTGGGGCTAATGGTATCTCATATGGAGGAGAGATGAGCTGAAACTAAGTGTGCCAGCTGCTATGTGACGGGGCACAGACTTGTGCGCAGCGGACTGAATACGAGAAGGAAGATGCATAAACTGTACCGAGGGGGGTACCTGGTAAAGGGCTATCAGATTACACCCTGTTGCTTCGTATGTGAAGTCGAGGGATATTGAGTACGTAGATCGAATATTTGATTCAGATGCCGGGGGTGCATCTCATATCTCGAGGTCTTTTGCTCAGTAGCTCGGGCTCCGGAATTTCTCTTGCGCCCTATTAATTTGAGGTTGTTAGGACCAGGGCCTCAGTGTTTGGAAATTACGGGAGAAAGTTGTGGGTGAAGAGGGGGCTTCAGTTGTCCGGGCTGAATCCGTTCATACCTGATCTGGTGTTGGATTCGAGTGTTGTAGAGGATGCATAAACTGCACCGAGGGGGGGGGGGCATCTGGTAGAGGGCTGTCAGATTTTACCCTGATGATTTAGAAGTTTCAAAGAAGATGCTCATTCATGTGTGGTTCTGGACAAATGTATGTTACCTTTCAGAAGTCCTTGGCAGCTTACTTGGTGCGTGGTTCTTCTGGTCCAAGCTGCTTTCTTCCTGTCTTTTAGTCGAGTGTATCGTTTTTCTCTCTTTCTCTCTCTTCTTGGGCTTTCTCTTTCATCACTGTGACAATCCATTCCGTTATCTTGTTCCATTTTTCTTCGTTCTCTAGCATCTTGTCCACTATATTATGTTTGTTGTATTGAAAGTTCGGGTTGCCTCCTGTTTCTTCTGCTAGTTAGGGAAAATGGACCTAACCTAACCTAACTTAACCTAACCTGAATGCGGATCGATGTTTTATTTTGTTATCAATTTTTTTTTTATTTTGAAACAATTTTTTTTTCAACTTTTGGTGGGGAAAATGAACTCAACCTAACCTAACATAACCTAACCTTGTTAAACCAAACTATATAGACTATATATATAAGACTATATCAGAGCCGTATCCGAGGTAAATGGAGTATAATTATAAGTTTCATTTATTTTTTTTCTCGAAAATTACTGCCTCCCCAGAGCTGTAATTAAGACTGTAGTATCAGGAAGTCCTATAAATTTACTGTGCAAAATATTTTTAAAATCGGTGACGGGGCCATAAAATTTATAATAACCCATCAGAGACCAGAAAAACCTCCAGCACATCAGAAAGGTTATGAAGGTGCACCTCAAAGTTTCAATTTTCATGGCAATTTCATTGACATGTACTATGACGAAAACCTTGAAGTACCTATAACATATCTGTCAAATTCTCTGTTAACTGCATTATTTTGTCATATATGCTGTTTCAATAAGATGAAAACTGGGTAACTTCATCTGATATTCCTACATACCTGCTGCTGTGAAGATGAATGTTTCTATGTTAGTCTCCTATAAGAAAATGCGATATCAAATACCATACCGTTCGTCCGATAGTCCGATTGCGGTAAAACTTTGCAAAGCCGCTAGCTGTTTTGGGAAGGATACAGGTATAGCAAAATGAACTCCATCCTGGGTACCTAGGTGAGTGAAATGAAATGGAAAATATTCATTGTGATTCCTTATTTCATGAGAAAAAAGATACAATTTATTTTTCGGATTCAGATGATATTTTTACAAGAAGATAGATGTAGGGGTTTATTCTTCGGTTGCATATTACAAATACTTAACATCAATTTTTCCAGAATTCAATTCCGTCTGCACGCCATTAATTTTCAATTTTTTTATAATATAATGCTTCAAATTGATCGCACAAAATTCTAGTGCAGTGAGAATTTTTAAATTTGAGATTTCAGCAATATTCTTGAATTTATGTGTAAATTGACGTGAATTGCTGTACCCCCATGCAGTCTTGTTAGACGGCAAAAATATAATACATATAATATATATAATATTTATATAATATATATATATATAGGCTGAGGGTTTTTCCGCTGGCTCTATAGTATCGTATGATACTAGTGATGATAGTATCGTATTATCCTATAGTATCATACGAAGAATGTTATGGTACCCCGTTCCTTTTTTTTACCCCAGCTTAGGTACTTTTTGTTTCAACATTTTTTGTATTATTTTAGCTCTCTTATTCAAAATAATATATATATATATATATATATATATATATACAGGGTGAGTCGGGAGGAACGGACCAAACTTCAGGTGTGTATTCTGCAGGTCGAAATAATTCCAGAAAACTTATATGTTGTTTCCGATTCTCAATTGTTTTAAAACTATAGGGTAATTAAAATATTTAAATAAGGTCAACCAATATTCAGATCAAGAGTTTCTCGAACTTTGGATTGGTCGCTGTGGTCGTATTAGTTGGCCTCTAAGATCTCCAAATCTCACACCATTGAACTATTGTTTGTGGGGCTGGTTCAAGAACGAGGTATACAAAGTTAAAGTTGATGCTCTAATTCGACGCATTAGAATTACGGTATTGCTTTTTAAAGAAAAGCACGAATCAATCAGAAAAGCATCGAGAGCCCTTCGCAGACGAATGTGTTTCGAGGTTAATGGCGGGATTTTCGTGCATTTATTAAAATAATGCTATAAATGAAACCATTTTAATATAGAAAATGTTGTTTTTTATAGCTTGAGAACAAATGAGAATCGGATAACAACATATGAGTTTTTCTATATTATTTCGAGCTATAGAATACACACCTGAAGTTTGGTCCGTTCCTCCGACTCACCCTGTATATATTTAGACTGATTCAAAATAATCGACTTTTCACGAAACCTAATTATCTTCAGGGTATCGAAAGAGACCTCTATGAAAATATCAGCTTCAAATAGTAATATTAGAGGTCGCTCATCAATTATTTCTATTTTCCCTACTAATAGCAGGGAAAAATTCTTTTTTCAATAAAAAATTCCTAGAGCAGAAACCATAGACGGATTTCATTGTGTGGTACATTTTCGTATAGACAATCAGATACTCTACAAATATGTCCCTTACGATATTTCAATAAATGGCCGCTTCAAAAGTTATTCGTTTCGATGCTAATATTGAGGTATTTTGAAGAAAAAAATTATTCAAAAAAATCGATTCTGTTTGTTTTCACGAAACTCTATTTCTAATTATCTTCAGGGTATCGAAAAAAGGCGTCTGTGATATAGCTTTGAATATTGATATTTAGAGGTCGCTCAGCGATGATTTCTATGTTGGTAGCAGGATTTTCTTTTTTCAATAAAAAATTTTCTCTTGAACCAATTTACGGATTCCACTGCGTAATACATTATCGTGAAGGGAACTAGGTGCTCTACGAAAATGTCTTATACGATATTCGATAAAACCGCTCGTTCAAAAGTTATTCGAACTTTTTCTTCAAAATACCCCTATATTAATACCTTATATTGAGGTATTTTGAAAAAAAGTTCAAATACTTTTGAACGGGTTATTTTATCGAGATATCGTATGGAACATTTTCGTAGAGTATTAGTTCTCTACACCAAAATGTATCATACAGTGAATCCATCTATTGGATCGAACAACAATTGAAAAAAGATTTTCCTGCATCAGCAGCGAAAATAGAAACCATCGATGAGCGACCTCTGAATATTCAAAGCTAATATTTTCACAGACGCTTTTTGTCGATAAGATGATTAGAAGGCGGGTTGCGTGAAAACAACTAAAGTCGATTTTTTGAATAATTCAAAATACCTCAATAGCATCGAATCGAATAACTTTAGATGAGGCCATCGAAATATCGTAGAGGACATATTTGTAGTGTATCTGATTGCCTACACGAAAATTATCTTACAAAGAAATCCGCCAATTGGTTTGTGTTCTAGGAATTTTTTATTGAAAAAAGAAATTTTTCCCCTGCTATTAGTAGGCACCCTTTCGTGAAACAAGAAGTCGATATTTTATCATCTAATATATATATATATATATATATATATATATATATATGAAATGATATACTCTATCAAATGCATTCATCAAAATTCTTGGCCGGACATCCAAAACGTAAGAGAATTCGGCCGAACTTGGACCGAGTTTGATTCATGTTGAAATTACATGATAGAATATCAGATTATATTCGAATTAAATTATTCGTTTTTTCCCTAGGTATTGAATTTATCACCCCCATGTGATCCTTCGCTGAGTTAAACTTAAACGAACTAATTTCTGGTTTCTAAAAAAAAATGTTCGTGCTCCAAGTTGAAACAAAAAGTACCTAAGCTGAGGTAAAAAAAAAGAACGGGGTATCATAACATTCTTCGTATGATACTATAGAATCATACGATACTATCATCACTAGTATCATACGATACTATAGAGCCAGGGGAAAAAACCTGTCTCCCATTTGTGGTGTCATAGAGACACACATGAAGAGTTTAAGAAGCTAATGCCTGGCGATGTATGTCATTATCTTCGGATAATGATCCCAACATTGTCAGAGGACCATCAGTACAGAGAACAACGAGTTTATCTCACATGAAATTATTGTTCTCAAAATATTCTGAATAGTTGAGTCCGATAGAAAGCGGCATTCGTTAGTGGTGTAGAAGGCAAGTAAATGAAAAACCGAGGACTATTCGCGGACCATATTTTGCCTTCTGCGGACCACTGGTTGGGAACCCATGAGATATAATAATTCCCATACAAAAATAAATATATGTTGTCGCGGACTATATCGTTGAGTTATGGCCGAATCATACAAAAATCTTCATATATTGTAGCTATTGCGTTGCTCTGATAGATCTATATGACTGTGAACATCATCAGTTTTTACTTGAAGGAGTAACAAACTCCACACTCAAAAACTGTCGGATTTGAAATATTTGTAGGATTATACCTCTCCATATTAGCAGGGAGATAACTTTGAATGTTTGGAACCAATTTGATTCCCTTCAAATTAATTTCACATACCCTCCTATATTACAAATAATATGTTACCCTGATTGAAGTCGTTTAAACCATTCTGATCAAATTTTTTAATTACTATGAATAAAAGCGACAAGAAAATTTGGTAATCTAATTGAAATGCATGTTATTTTTTCAACAAAGATTTTATTAATGATCCTTTCATTAGATTTCCTGGATTTGACCCACCTAGGAGAGTATGATCTGTTTTAATTTGTATTAGAAGAGAGCCCTAGTTTCAAGTGTGGGGGAAGTTGAGGAGACAATAGAAGATCTTATAAATAGTTGTCCCATTTATGAATTTCAAGGGAGTTCGAGGCTATACATGAAGTAACGAATACATTGGTGTAATGCGTAATAAATTTGAAAACAATTTATTTTTGAGCGTTTTGAACTACCGACTTTACTCAAATTTTTCAAATTACATTAGTAAATGTTGAGTTTGACAGTATCTCATTTTTCGATTTGATGGAGTCAATAGTTGATTGCAGTTTATTAAGTATATTTCATTATTTTTAAGAAATAAAAAATTCTTTGCCTTTACGGAGGCACCACCGGAAAAATTTTTGAATTGGCATTCATTTCGATGGTAACTAATTTGAATTGTTTCATGTTTCAAATATATTTCAGTAATTCTTGCTGGTATGCTTGACAAAGTGTCCAATTCTTGGATCGTCGGAAGCTATTCGATACATTTGAAAATAACTTTTTATCCTTAAAAACCGTAGTATGGATTGACAAAATTAGAAGTTGTAGAGGTTGGTGGATGTGTGGGATATCCTATTACATCAGATTAGTAAATTGAATTTCATTTGATATTTTCTGAAATTGAATTGACTAATCTGAAATACCAGTGATGTCTTCTAAATAGTCCGGTCAAGTAAGGCATAAAAATAGTGTTTAAATAACAAAAATTGCCTGGGAGATCAATTTTGGTGGAGAGCTTGGGTGTACCATCACGAATGAAGTGTGTAAATTTTCCATCGATCCTAACTATGCGTCGAAAGTCAAAGGTCAATATTTTTCTCAAAAACGGCAAGCTTTATTAAAAAAATTTCAAACAAAATTGTAGACTTTTAAATTTTTTATGAAAATAGTCTCTTTGATTTTTTCCCTAATAGTTACAATTTCTGGGATATCGCGATTGTAAGAGTCACGTTATACATGATATGAACAAATAAGCCACTAATCAGGCCCCACGGCCTATTTGTATCTCTCTTGTATACAGGGTCTTTCACGAGGAACCTCACCCATATTTATACGGGAAACTACTGAACGTATTTTCATGGAATTCAGCACTTATAAGTATTTCACGATGCTGATGAAATCTAAAATATTTTCAAGGCATGAGCACCTCCGGTTTTTCCGGAAATGACATCAACTTCCGTTTTTCAAATTAGAACACCATTTTTTTATTGCAGAAATAGATTCCTTAGAAAATTTCAAGTTATTTTGATGTAACATTTTTTAGTTTTTGTTGGAAAATTCTCTCTGAGCTGGAAAATTCGAAAAAAAATCGAAAATAGAGCTGCGCTGAAACAAGAATAACTTCGAGGTTTTTGGATGGAAAATCATTTTTGGGATTTTTCAAGATGTAAGATTGATATATCCACTTTAAAAATCGAAATCGCGATTCATGATACAGGGGGTGAAAAAATCGCTTTCAAAGTTAGGGATGACAAAATCGTGAAAAATCAATTTTTTCAGATTAGAACCACATTTTTTTATGGCAGATATTGAATCTACGTTAAAAAATAATGTGAGTGTATGCATCACACCCTTGCCCTAAAATGGATATTTTCTGAGTTCACGCCAAAAAGATGAAATTTTCAGGAACTGTTATTTGAACCATGCTTCACCCCTTCTTGAAACCGACTTCAAGTTACTATTAGGAGAACCATGGCAAACTCTCGCAGTTATAACTAGAGAAGATGCTCAAAGTTTTGACCGTTAATTTCTAGACATTCATTTATACGTCTCAGGAATGCTTCGTGCGTTGCTCTTCTTATTTCATCGGGAGGAAGAGATCTGCAAAAAAGTTTAAAAACCAAATTGAGTTTCAAAACTATGAATCTAAAAATCCAAACAAACCTGAACGCATTTCTGACTCATTCTATGCAGTCGTCTTTATCAGTCAGGGGAGTTGAGTAGACAATATTTTTTATCCTACATCAAACATAATAGTCTAAAGGAGTTAAATCGGGAGAACGTGGTGGCCAAAGATGTGGACCATTATTCGCCAACCATCGATCTTCAAGTAGCCTGTAGATATTTGACACATTGAGTGAATTGTGTGGAGGCGCGCCATCTTGTTGATACCATAAGTCATTATGGCTCAATTATTTGAGTCAATATGTCAGAATATCTATCTCCTAAGGGAGAACATTCTTTAAATAAAGCAAACATGTGTAGTGTTCTATCTTACCATGTTAAAGTCCCATCATAAATGTGAACATCGAGAAGTGCATTATTTTTGATGGCGCACAAAACATTGAAACTCCAGGCCTCTTGAAAGTTCCATTGTCTGAAGTGGTGGTTGTTCTCTTCATCCCAATAATGACTGTTATGCCTATTGAAAGAACCATTCTTTGTGAATTTAGATTCATCTGTCCAAATTATACAGTCCAAAAAGTTTTCATTCTCTTGAAATCGAATCATCATAGCTTCGCAAAACTCTGTTCTCCTGACGGAATCAGTTTCCTTCAAATGCTGTACCCTATTGAATTTATATGGGTGTGTTTTATGTTTTTTTAATATTCTCCAAACACTCGATTGAGATAATCCCAGATCAATCTCGGCATCTTTGAAAGAATTTTGAGGATTCACGCGAAAATATGCAAGAACTGTAATTTCGTTGTTCTCATCTTCTACTACACTTTTTTCTCTGTGTGTAGTTTTCTTAACGAAAGATCCGACATTTCTCAAGTTTGTCATGGTTCTGTTACTAGTATCTCTCGTTGATCTGGGTCGGTCAGGAAACCTCTCAATGAACAGTCGAATCGTTCTATCTACAACTTTATCACATTCTCCATGAAGTAGAATGAGATTTCAATAATCTTCATTGGTAAAATTAGGCATAGTGATCGATTTTATAACTTAATACGAATTATCACCAAATTAATAGTAAACACAAAATGCTACTGAATGAAGAGGAATTTGGCAGATGTAATTAATGATATCTATCATTAAAAAAAAAGAATGTAAAACATGGTAAGTTTTTGCATATGGTTCAGGAATTATTTATTTATCACTGGAGAAAAAACCGATGACCGATTAGTTGAAATAAAGAGGTTTCCGATACAAATTCGAATCAAAATTCGCCATCTATTTAGGAACAACCTGTAACTTCTTTTTCTTGCATATTAGGGTAGTAAAATCTAAAACATGGTTTAAGTAACAGTTCCTGAAAATTTCATCTTTTTGGCGTGAAGGGAAAAGAAATAGCTGAAAATTAAAGACGAAAAACAATTTTTTGTGAATAACTCAGAAAATATCCATTTTAGGGCAAGGGTGAGATGCATACACTCATATTACTTTTTAACGTAGATTCAATATCTGCCATAAAAAAATGTGGTTCTAATCTGAAAAAATTGATTTTTCACGATTTTGTCATCCCTAACTTTGAAAGCGATTTTTTCACCCCCTGTATCATGAATCGCGATTTCGATTTTTAAAGTGGATATATCAATCTTACCTCTTGAAAAATCCGAAAAATGAAAAATTTCCATCCAAAAACCTCGAAGTTATTCTTGTTTCAGCGCAGCTCTATTTTCGATTTTTTTTTTCGAATTTTCCAACAAAACTAAAAAATGTTACATCAAAATAACTTGAAATTTTCTAAGGAATCTATTTCTGCAATAAAAAAATGGTGTTCTAATTTGAAAAACGGAAGTATACGTCATTGCCGGAAAAACCGGAGGTGCTCATGCCTTGAAAATATTTTAGATTTCATCAGCATCGTGAAATACTTATAAGTGCTGAATTTCATGAAAATACGTTCAGTAGTTTCCCGTATAAATATGGGTGAGGTTCCTCGTGAAAAACCCTGTATATCTTACCAATCTGAAAACATTTGTTCAAAAGAGTCAGTCAGTCCTTAACTGAATATTTAATATTTGTTAGTACTACATACCCACTTCAAGGATTCCAATGGATAAAAATATTTATTTTCTGAAACCTGTAAAGGCAGAACAGCAAACAGAAATATATTCTTCAAAAAGTTTATCTGCTCATCCCAAATGCCAAAACTAGATTTAATTTTTACATTCGGTATCCCGCTCCCATGTACAGAAGGGCAAAACTTCAGTAGGGATTTAAATTATTCGAAAAAAAGATTTGGTTTATTGCGCAGAAGTATTTACAGAAATTGATTCCAAACTTCAAACAATAATCACATTTTCCTCTTGCGGTTCATGGAGCTCTACAAAAAAACTACTTATATTGATAAACTATACCGATACCTACTTAACTTTTGTGAAAAACACGCGAAATAAGAAACAAGTAGATACCACTATCATGTCTTTCCCGAACATCGGCATCTGCTATTATGGCTCCAGTACACATTGGGCCCTGCTGGCCCACTGCCGGCCATCGCCAATTTGTACAGGTGCCAGTACACATTGGTCCATGCTTGGCCATGAGCCACCATCGGCTAGCTTGACCGATCGAGGCGAGTTCGCACCGTCGTACACGACTTATTCACGTCTCAGCAGAGAGCGAAAACATTATGGACGTAAACGTAGACATAGAGATGAGACTAGAGCACAAAACTGATTCGCTTGAGCTCTCTGGTTTCCATTCTAGGCAAAAGCCATGACAGAATGACGCATATTGGTTCAGAACACAGATCAAGTGTCTATTTTCGAATATTTCCCTCCTGTCAAAAAGTTCAAGTGTATAGAATGCAGTTTTCGAAACATTGCATTGTGAAAAGCGGAAGATTCCTGCGATCCCCTGCACTGTTCGTATCCATAGCGATTTCGGGAAATATTCCCCCGAATTATACTCATCCATCAAAATGACCTGATAATTCTGCATTTCAGTGAATTGTTTTTGAAAAACTGCATTCGGTAGTTTTCATTTTTCTAGCATATGAACTCCTGCAGTTTTCAGAAAGCGTATCTATAGAGATTTCGGGAAACACTCCATTGAATTATTACACAAGCGCATCAGAATAACCTGATACTTCTGCAATACTGTATTTAGGGAAGAGAAATGGGATTCGTGTATAGTTACTTTACATTCAGGAAAAAAAAACCTAATACATAAGAACTCAGTAGTGATTCCGAATAGTGAATTGAAATCCATAAACAGCATATATTATATTTCAGAAAAAAAATTTGTAATGGGTGGGAAAAATTCGTTGTCTACTGAGGCTGAGAACCTTAGCAGACTGATTACTCATTCTCGAGCTTTTTTCCAGAATAAACGAAATCTCTGAACAGAACCAGCCTCTCATTTATGTTGTGAACGAGATATTCTTGATAATGATGTATTTGTTGAAATATTATTTGGGCTGTTTCCATTATCTATGTGGTTGGTTTTTTACCGAAGTTTCGGCACGCATGCGCCTGCCGTTTTCAGAGTGTTGGTCCTGAGAAGGACCGGTTTTTGCCAAACTTGTTCTGTCTGGACTTGTTCCATACTTCTTCAATTTCGCGGTTATAGTGTGGGGACTCGAACACGAGATATCAGAGGTGCAATTTCCGAAATTCCACTCACTCCAACCACTAGTCTACCGAAGCAGGTAATTTAAGAAATTCGGTATGGGTCCGAATATATCACCGTACTAAGATCTGAAATGAGGAGGACAAACTCGGTCCAGGGATGCAATTTATCCTAACAAGAACCAGACCTAACCCAACCTACTACGGTTACCATCTGCGCAGACGGGTAAAGTCAAGGTGACCTCTACCACGAAAAGTATACTTGATATATAACCTAAACTGTGTAATAATTACCTGCTTCGGTAGACTAGTGGTTAGAGTGAGTGAAATTTAGGAAATTGCACCTCTAATATCTCGTGTTCGAATCCCCACACTGTAGTCGCGAAATTGAAGAAGTCCAGACAGAAAAAGTTTGGCAAAAACCGGTCCTTCTCAGGACCAACACCCTGAAGACGGCAGGCGAATGCGTGCCGAAACGTAGGTAAAAAACCAAACACATAGATAATGAAAAAACGCTCATTTATGTATTAGTGATGAATTTCTCCATCAGTGTATTCATTTTCATAATTGAAGGAAAAGCAATAAAATACACTATTTTCATACTTTAATCTATTGGCAATCGATTTCGGTGTGTTACACCATCATCAGGCTAGCTGAAAATACAATCAATTCTATAAACAAATATCTTCTCACATATAAAACTTTCAATTTTTTAGAGGTTAGGTATGGGGTATGCTCACCGTCTTTGTAAAATAGCTGTTTTTTCTAAAAATTGTCTTGTCTTTGATCAATAGTTGAACCTGCAATCGACTTTTTCTAATGTTATATTTATTTTCTGATTTTTCATCTTTTTCTGATCGGCGAGTGTGGTTTTGGAATTTTTCTAGAAGGAATGTTGGGAGAAGGATATGGAAGTGGGGAAAGTATCGGTAAATTTGTCGGCGTCATGTAGGAGGCGGGAAATTTGAATTGTCTGATGTTGTATCGATCATCTTGAATATGTTCATGAGTCCGAGTCCGAGTCCGAGAGGTCATTAAGTAAATATTGGCAGTTTTTGTGTTTTATAATCTCGTATTGTTCGAGTAGTGTCAACTTTTTGAAGTCATTTCCCTTATGTAGTATCTCTAGATTGTCTATTGTTGTTTAACGGTTTTGTTCTGTTAAATGGTTTCCTAATGCTGAGTTTTTTCATAGTTCGTGTCGTCATACCAATAAAATAATGGGGACAGTCTGAGCATGTTATCTTGTAAATGCCACTGTGTTGGTCTTTTTCAATTTTGGATTTACTATTCAGTAAAATGTTATCTAATAGGGTCCTATTTCGTTTGTTCACAATGCCGTAGTCGTATTTATTCATGACTTGAATGAATTTTTGGTTGAGTTTTCGATAAAAAGGGTAGATATAAAATGTTTTTGAACTGAGCAGTGGGGATATACCTGGTTGATAATCATTTTTCTCTTTGTTGATGTTAGTATTTCATTAATAAAAACTCTAGGATATCCGTTATTTTCACCGATTTGATAAATAATTCTGTGTTCTTTTCTGTAATTATCTTCTGAAAGTGGGATATTGAGGAGTCTGTTAAACAAAAATCTGAAAGCGGTTCTTTTTATTGAGGGGGCGTGATATGAATAAAAGGGGATTATTGTGTCTGTTTGTGTGGGTTTTCTGTAAACATTGAAGGAGAAAGAGCAGTCTTCATTTAATGTAACATTCTGGTCAAGGAAATTGATGGAATTGTTAGTGGCTTTCTCTAGGGTGAAGTTTATCTTAAATCTGGAGTTTATGGTATTGAAAAAATCGTTGAGTTCATCGTCAGTTCCCTCCCCTATACAAAATATATCGTCCACATATCTCTTCCATAAAATGATTTTGTTATTATTGGGTAGGTTCATTATTTGTTTTTCAATGTGGTCTACATAAATATCTGCTAATAATCCGCTGGATGGAGAGCCCATTGTTAAACCATCTTTCATATAATATATAGTGTTATTAGTTTTGTTCGGGTATTAAATTACAAAGATTCATTATATTGTCTACGTCATCGTTTTGTAAAGCATATCTATTGTCGGAGTTACGTTGCTTATTAATATGATCTTTCAGGAGGGAGAGGGAATCTGATAGAGGAACGTTTGTGTATAAGTTAACAATGTCGAATGAGGCTAATATATATTTTTTGGAATGTTTCAATTTGACTGAATTAATACATTTTATGATTTCTAATGAGTTTTTAATTGAGAAAATGGATCTGTATTTAAGTTTATGAGTAAATGGTTTATTATGAATTTTGAAATTTTTTGACTGGGGGAATTAATTGCAGATGTTATAGGTCTTATAGTTTTGTCGGGTTTATGTAGCTTTATCAGGCTTTATAATTCTGCCAATTGTGGATTTCTTTCTTTCAGAGTGTAAAAGGACTGATCAAACTTTTGTAATGTTGACTTTGAAGTTTTTAAGATATTGCTGACTTTGTTAACGTATTTAGACATTGGATTCTTGTTTATGGTGTTATGTTATTCTCAATAAAAAATTGGAGTGTTTTTTCTATGTACATTTCTTTCTTTAGCATGACTATGCCCGCATTTTTATCTGCTTTTGTGACAATGAAGTTAAAATCAATTATTTTTTCTTTGATACTTTTTAATGAATTCTGTTTGTGTTTATTGATTTCAATTTGTTCTCGGTTGCATACCTCTACCTTTTTGTCTTTGAAGTTCTTTAATGTATTTGCGATATCTTCTGATATGATGTTGAACTGGGGGTTCCTCCTGATCTGTAGCTCCAATTCCATGGCTGTCTCGTAAACATTTATGGTCTTGGGAATTGGTGCGAATTTGTGTCCTATGTTCAGTGTCTTCAATTCGTTGTCAGTGAAGCTGACTCCTGAGAGGTTAGTGAATCGATCATGGAATGTATGTACCGTTGTTGTGATGAATTTCTCCATGTGTGTATTCATTTTCATAATTGAAGGAAAAGCAATAAAATACACTATTTTCATACTTTAATCTAGTGGCAATCATTTATGGTTTTGAGTTATGAACAAAAATAGAGAAATCGCCATTTTCAATCGTTTATTTCCCCTCTTAGTTGAAAACGATTGTTACATTTCACAAGCACTTTATCAGGAGTAATTCGAATATGATATACCTCCTTTTCATTTCACTTTTAAATGAAAAGTTTGTAGGTGCCACCTCCAATATGCATTCAAATTATTCGTGAACTCAATATCCTGAGATGAGAATCGCCTATTGCCGATTTAATTCATGTGTGGCTAATTTATCTTCTGTTGTTCTCGAGGAGTAATGCTCATTTGTTCATTATTATCAATGGCCTGAAATATTCAAAATTACAAAAAATCCTATACATAAGTGCACTCGCAAAAAATTTTGAGTCTCCATCACTCGAACAAACTTGTATGAGAGCCCTGATTCAGGTTCACTGCTGATATTTCAAAGAGTATATAAACAGTTCTTTTCAGCTTGAGAACTGGAAAGATAGAACCCTTTTTGGACGCTACTAGATGTTATCTATCGTATCGAATTACTCGAAAGACGAAAGACCTTCTGTAGTAAATTTAAGGCTGGGAGGATTATTGAATAATTCTTTTCTGAGAGATATGCGATACTAACGAGGCCAAATGAGGTCCAAACTGGTCTATCCCCCTTCTCAGTGACAAAATCTGATTTTATCTGTCGAGTTCAGATGATGAAGGTTCTGTGACCCTATAAGTGGTATTCATGCCGATTTTCAACATTTCCAATTCACCTACACACAGAATCGAAATAGGGGCCTTATTATTATTATTATTATTTTTCCACAGGAATTTCCTGGTTTGGCATAACTAAGTCGGGATATTTATCAACAGCTCAATCATGTGTGAGTACCGTTCGGACAGTTCTACATTATTATTATTATTATTATTATTATTATTATTATTATTATTATCATTATTATTATTAATATATACAGGGTGTTCCACCGGGAGTGCTCATTAGAAGTTCATGGAGAAATAATTATTCGATCAATTTCAAATTTTGTGTGGATATATAAGCCAAATAGACCTCCATTATGATATATTTTCAAATATCAATGACTTCCGCTTTCACCGGAAATGGTATCAACTTTCTTATTTCAAATGGAACACCGTGTATATTATGAGTCTTCTGGATAGATCTTCGAATGCCACATTCATTTAGTATATCATTCCCTATAGCCATCTAGAGTCGTTTTCGAGTTATTCACTGTTTTGTGAAAAAAATTACAAATTGAGGCTTGTAGAACACGGAAAATTCAATGAAAGCGCAACGCACAATCTCAAATCTTTTTTTTTAACCGAAAAAGATATTCGACGTCACTCTGTAGAGAAAATAACGTTTTGATAAACTGGAAGGTAAAATGTGAGTGTCAAAGTTGGAATTCAAAAAAAGCCGAAAACTCGATTTTTTCAAATGGAAACCGTATTTTTTTCACTCACATATGAATTTGTGGGGTGAATATGAGTGGAGTTTATTCAGGGTCCCCTATATCTAAAATGTTCCATTTTCGAGATATTCATAAATAACTGCTACGAGCTTGATATTATTATAATATGATCTATGTTCGCCTTTTCATAAAAATCTTTGACTTCATTCAGAATATTTTTCCATGCTTCTGTGATTGTTATTCCTCAAAACATATTTCATTGTTCAAAGAAAACGACCCCTTGTTTCTTCACTGCTCATAATGAAAATAACGAGATATATCAGAATAGAAAATTGAATCATAACACATTTTGAAAATTTCTTCCACCTACGTCTAAACATTTTTCACAACTTCTCAATATTTTTTGGTTGGTGGACTTCCTTATTCATTTTGGAACAGAATTCTGCCAATACATTGCACGATAAACTCTTCAGTTGGAACAAACCTGGATTATTTTGAATAAAGTCATACAGATTCTTATGAAAGGGTGAACATAGATCATAATTGATACCGATACGTCACATATTATAATATGCTCGTTGCTAACAGTTATATCTGAGTATCTCGAAAATGGTACATTTTAGATATTGGGAACACTTGAAAGACTCTACTTATTTCTTCCTCACAAATTGAAATGGGAGTGAAAAAAATACGGTTTTCTTTTGAAAAAATCGAATTTCTACCTATTTTGGAATTCAAACTTTGACACTCTAACATTTTTTCCTGAATATCTAGAAAATGGTATATTTTGGATATAGGGAACCCCCATTAAACCCTACCTATTTTTACCTCACACTTTGATATGTGAGTGAAAAAATATAGTTTACATTTGAAAAATCGAGTTTTTAGCTTTTTTTGAATTTCAACTTTGACACTCTCATTTCAATTAACAGTATATCAAAACGTTATTTTCTCTACAGAATTATGTTGAATATCTTGTCATTAATCCATTTCAAAAAACCGATCTGAGATTTTGCGTTGCGCTTTCATTGAGTTCTCAGTGTTCTACATGGGCGCCCGCAGGGGGGGGGGGGCTGAGATTTTAATCCTCTATCGAATTGATAATTTCCTGAGGCGTGTCGAGCCCTTTTTGGGTGAAAAAAATCATGGAAAGTTTTCGAAGACGATGAATTTCATGTTTTTGTTTACCTAAAACGAAGTAATAAATTCATAAACTACCCCATGCTTATCGGCATTCTCTTCAATCGCTACCAGATATTCGTTTTATGACCGGTTTTTTTAGGCGGCTTCTTTGATGGGGGATTCTTCATGCGACTAGTGGGACTACTCTCATATTTCAATAATTATTGTCCATTCTCCAATCAGAATATTTTTTTCCGAGAAGGCGGAAATATAGAATCTTTTCATTAGTATTTTCATTCTAGAGAAAGATGTATTCGAATTCGAAATCATCCTATTCAGAGAGTATTTTTCGTTTTTAGTGTCTTTGACTCCAAATTGTGTTATCGAGGGTAACTTCTTTGATTATTTACGTAGATGATTTTTTCGTTCGGCGCCTCTCAATGTGAAATTTCAACTATTATAACTGTAGATTATTGATAGGAACTGTAAAAAATTCGAAATGTGGCAGCCTTTGGGGTCTGCGGATAGAAGTGAAAACAAAGTAACACGTGAATTGTATCGTAGAGCGTCGACCCATAAGACTATTATTTGCGAATAATTTTTGATTTGTGAGGAAGTATTAATGATCAATTTGAATTTCCTTGATCCCTGATCATAAACACTCCTTTGTAAACCAAAATTACTTCAAAAATGATAACCAAATAGTTCGACGATACAGTTTACAAGTTGCTCAGATTTCACTTATATCGGCAGTCCCAGAAGACTGTTCTTTTCTTGTTTCTTGAGAGTCATTTTACTTATGTTTCTATATATATTTCATATATTTTTATAAAATGATGAATTTCCTTTGGAAAATATGGATATTCTAAAATTTTTCCAAAGGAGATCGAATGCTGATGACGATCGCTATGAGACACCCAAAAAATAAACCTTTATATCAATGCAGACTCGTTCCTCGTGTACTGATAAAGAAACAATCTAAGAAAAATATAGGAATTAACTTCCTATTGAATTTCTTGAGACTAACAGAAGGCTGGTTTTTAGTTCAGAATAAAATATGCGTGGTATTACGATTCCGGTATTTTATTTTCAGAATTATTATTATTATTTTTGTGTGTGTTATGTCTTTTCTATTTTTTTTATAATTAATTCATTTTGATAATATATTTATTTTGTGTTATTTCGAATAATCTGTGAGTTTCTTGTTTTGAATTTATGGTTTTTTTCATTTAATTTATATTTCATATTTCATTATTATTCATGTATGGTTTTTATGAATATCATTTTATCGAGCGTATATGTATATTTGTTTTTATTTCGTTATTACTGGTTGATGTATTTGTAGTTATTAGCAATCATACAATTTATTTCATTCCTTTCTTCATATTATTTATATTTCATTTTCCTGTTAATATTCTTTCATAATTTGTTTAGAAAACAGTTACCGTATTATCTTATACATATCGCCTTATATTGTAGATGTTAAAAAAATTATGAGGAGGAAAACTTAATCATTTTTAACAAATTCTGCGGGCGCTCATGCATGAATATAAAAAACGAAATAGAAAGAAATGGAATACTGATGTCGCAAGCGCTTTATCCTTTTTCGACGATTTTTTTTGCCCCCCCTGAGAAAAAATTCTGCTGGCGCCCATGGTGTTCTACAAGCCTCCATTTGTAATTTTTTTCGAAAAACAGTGAATAACTCGAAAACGGCTCTAGATGGCTATAGGGAGTGATACAAAAAATTAAGGTGGCATTCGAAGATCTATCCGAACAGGTCATAATATACAAGGTGTTCCATTTAAAATAAGAAAGTTGATACCACTTCCGGTGAAACCGGAAGCCATTGATATTCGAAAACATATCATATATGAAGGTCTTCTTGGCTTATATCTTCACACAAAATTTGGAAATGATCGCATTATTATTTCTCCATAAACTGCTAATGGGCACTCCCATTGGGACAGCCTGTATATATATATATATATATATATATTTTTTTTTTTTCACACTTTAAGTGGTGTCTACATCTCGATGGCCCGGGCTGTATCAGCCAGCTAGCGCAGTTTTCCCACTGCGGAAAGACTATCTGGCGAATAATGGCTACCGTTCCCAACACCACAGCCTTCTGCATCCATAGAAGAGTGTTGTCCGGAAGTTGGAGCTCGGCTAGGTGTTTCATGGTGTTGAGGTGTACAAGTCCATTACTGCTGATCACCAAAGGAAGCACCCTTATCTGCCTCACAAGTTTCCACATTGCTTTAAGTTCTCTTGCAAGCTCTGAGTATTTTACGATTTTGCTGTCGTAAGCTTGCGCTATGTTGTGGTCGAATGGTACTGAGAAGTCTACTATAACAGCTGTTTTTTTCTTTTTTCATTAGTATTACGAGATCTGGTCGGTTACGTTCGAGTAGTCTATCTGCTGTAAAGGGAAAATCCCAGAAGATTTTGGCTTGTTCATTTTCTGCTACCGCTGTCGGTGTGTGTTGATAGTGTGGTGTGAAGTTTTTAAATATTCCCCATCGCAATCCGAGCATTTGATGAACCACTTTCCCCATACTATTGTGTCTACCTAAATATTTGGTAGACGCAAGCAATGTGCAACCCCCCGATAGGTGATGTACAGTTTCCTCCACTTGGTTGCAGATCCTACATTTCGAGTTTTCAACTTGTTGTTTCATTATAAATTTTGTGTAGTTCCTAGTTGGAATTACTTGATCCTGAATAGCGAGTAGTGCTCCCTCAGTGCTTGCGTATAGGTAACCAGCAACGAGGTAAGTATGAGATCGTGTTTTATCTACTGCTGGCTGATTTATGCTGGCATGGAATCTTCCGTGTAGTATTTTGCTGCGCCATCTTTCTCTCATATTTTCATGCTGACTTTCATTTGTTCTAGGTTCTGCTGGGCTGGCTAAATCGAGGACAGTATATTTTGTGTCCCAAACCACCACTCTTTTGTGAAGCGGTAAGTTGCTCGAGAGAAAATAGTTTTTCAGAGATCTAATTTCTCCTTGCGTTGCAAGCTCCAAGCTGGACAATCCACGTCCTCCTTCCGTTCGGGGAAGATATAGCCGTTCGATTGCTGAATTGAGATGTAATATGCCATGCTTTGTGAAACTAAGGCGAACCCACTGATCCAGTCGCCGCAGTTCCGTAACTGGCCAGGTAAGTATTCCGGAAGTGTACGTTGAAACCGGTAGAGCCCACATGTTTATCGCAGTTATTTTGTTTCTAGCATTTAGCTCAGTGTTCAGAACTTTGTTAACCCGGTGCTGGAATTCCTCTTCAGCTATCTCCATGCTGCGCTTCTGTCTGATCTCGAATGACTGTTGTATTCCCAAGTACTTGTAGGTGTTCTCCAGGCCCAGACTACGTATCCTTGTACCGTCATCCATCTCCATGTCACCCTTTTCCACCATTTTCCCTCTGTTCACGTGTACAACCGAGCATTTCTCGAGGCCAAATCTCATCCTCACATCAGTGCTGAAATTTCTAACCAGTTCAAGTTCACCCTGCAGCTGTGCAGTTCCTCTAGCATAGAGCTTTAGGTCGTCCACATAGAACAGGTGGGCGAGCCTAGCATGATCGTCTATTCTGTAACCATAACTGCTTCGATTGAGTATGTTACTAAGTGGGTTCAGTGCAAGACATATATATATATATATATATATATATATATATATATATATATATATATATGGAAAAGATTTAACGGACATAACCCTCTGAAAAGAAAATGAACCGTAGACAGCTCTTTCGGGCTTTCGGCCCTCACCAGTACGGTGAAAAGTTCTAAATTGAAATCACATAACGGAGTCAACACAAGGGAGCCAGCCACACATTTGCGATTTCGGTTGGAAGACCCTGCATTCCAGGGCAACATCCAACGTCACCACGGAGGCAGCTTTAGCCACCTGCGTGACATCCTTGTGGTGACTCTGTTATGTGATTTCAATTTAGAACTTTTCACCGTACTGATGAGAGCCGAAAGCCCGAAACAGCTGTCTACGGTTCATTTTCTTTTCAGAGGGTTATGTCCGTTAAATCTTTTACATGTACTTCACCGATCCCTCATTATTTATTGATTATGAATATTGAGTCATACTCTATTGAGGAATTCGAAACTGCATGCCGTTCACTTACTAGATTGTAATATAAATGCGATAATGTAGCTTCTGTGATTTGACCTGTTTCCTTTTCTGTGATATTTATATCAGTGATTTTTGGAAATAAACTATATTCTATCTATATATACATGGAAATGGACATAACCCTCTGAAACGAAAATGTATATTTATATATTCTTATGAATTAGAGAGCTAAAATAATACAATAAATGTTGAAACAAAAAGTACTCAAGCTGGGGTAAAAAAAGGACTGGGTACCGTTCTTCGGGGTAACATTCTTCGCATGATACTATAGTATCATACGATACTATCATCACTATTGCCATACGATACTATAGAGCCGGGGGCAAAAACCTCAGCCGAAAAAACCTGACTCCCCGTAAAAAAAATTAAATTCAATTGTTGTATCTGAAAATTTTATATTGAATCACGATTATCGGAACGGCTCTTCGGAGGAAGGATTTCCAAACAAAAACTCCAACCTGAAAATAGAAAAAAACAGAGCAGCAAATAAATAAATAATAAAACCATATTTAACGGTCCCTATGGTAACGCCTACCCACTTATTAATCAGAAGGAAAATTGGATACAGGAAAAAAATAAAATTTTTCTTTTCATGAAATATTCAGATCAACAGTTTCATATGAAAGATTTATCGGAGCATCGAATATATAGATGCAAGAACTTTCAATTATGATCCACATTCAAAAAATCAGGAATCTATATTTTATATCTTGATATTGGCTGGATACAAAAATTCAAATATATCATATTCAAATTACTCCTGAAAAGTGATTGTAGAATGTAACATAATTTCCAATTATGAGTCAAGTCAAGCGAGTAATAATTACTGCTTAATTATTAAGCATTATTGAAAATGGAATTCACTGAATTTTAGTTCACAACTCAAAATTTAGAAATGAGGGGCTGTTTCTGTTGACAGATCTCCATTATTCGGGAAAAAAAATAGAGATTGATCAGTTTTTTTTTCTTGCAGTTATAGTTTTCGAGATACCCTCAGAAGAACGAATTTTGCCCACCCAGTACAAATGTACAAATTTTGTCTTTATAAAATATAATTTGTTGATAACTCAAAATCTAGATATGATAAGATGGTTCTGTTTTTAAATTTGGATTTGTCGAAAAAGTGTGTCATCCATTTTCTTCTAGCTACTAGAGATTCCCTCAGTAGCCAACGCCTCTGGTCCGCTCTCTACTGTCCACATTAGTACTATAGAATTATGAATGGCAACTAGGTCTTTGGAAATTAATTATGCTTTTGTTGTTTTTCATTTATCGGTCCTAAATAGCCTCGGATTAGTATAAATTATTGAAACTTGAGAGTTCATTATTCCTAGAGATATTCCAATCAATTCACACAACGATTAAAATAATAAACAAAAGTGAATTCCGCAAGCAAGGTACACCTACCCCGATAGCGGTGGTTTACGAACTGAGAATTGGGCCAGCATCCCAGTGTGCGAACACCACAGGCCAGGCTACGCCACGATTCCTTTGATGTGTATTGCAAAAACCGACAACCTAGCCAATGCGAGCCACTAGCCATGTTCCACTGGCCAACATACGCCATGTACCCCTGTACCATGATACAAAGAATACTTGTATTCCTTGTATCATGCCCCTGTACCCTGTGCACACTGGCAATGGCTGGTAGACAGCATGACCATTGCGCGCCACTACTTACAAATCGCTGGCCATCATACGCCAGCATGCGCCATCCTACGCCACAGTATAGAAATAGAAACTGTGCCTACGCCAAGTACCCCTGTACACATTGGTGATGGCCGGCAGTGGGCCAGCATGACCCAATGTGTACTGGACTCTTTAGAAACTTGTATCGAGTCAGGCTGGGCAATCAACTGAACTCAGAAGACAGGGGTTGAAAATTGAGAGATAATACCTACATAATACTCTGGAACCGATTCAAACTTTACTCCCACCTGCTCCACTATTTTTTGCAATTACAAAAAAGGTTGTAGTGCCAAATGTGGTTCTAAAGAAGTCGGTTGTGTTCTCCAGCGTGCACCAATTGTAAAGGTCAGCCTCGCTCAAATGCCCAGTACAATAGAGGAATATTCCAGCGATTTTAATGAAGAGACCAATGACTCAGCCACATTTGAACAATTTATGAACATTCAACAAGACGAAGAGAAAGATGAAGAAGTCAAAGAAAATATGACTTTAGAAGTAGACTTTCAAGAGTATGAAATTGATTAAAATATTCAAATAAATGAAAACTATAGTTATATCAATATCATAATCAATATTACGGTAATATCTTAATGGGTGGGTATTGCTCCAGTTAAATTATCCCTAAATTGTCATAACAGTTAGTGGAGTACACCTACAGGGGAAACCGCTTTTAAGAAATTGGTCATTAAATTTTTGTTTGCAAATTATGTATAGTATTGAACAGGGTATCGCAAATTGCTTGATTTTGGCTGTTTCTGGTACTTCTAGATTAGAGAGGTAAAAATGTTGAAAGGAGTCCTGGACTTGATTTTCATGAAAACACCAGTAGTAAAAACCATTTCACGATATCTTCATTTATTTTGAGAATAAAACAGCATTTTGATGTTTTTCGATTTCGAAGATTTGCCATAACTTTTTCATTTTCGAAAATATCTGAAAAAGATAAAAACTTTCAACAAGCACTTTTTCACTGGGAATAAAACATTTATTAAATTTTTTATGATATAAGATGAAAAAAAATTGCAGTCGAATTTAAAAAAAAATTTTTTTTTTCACGAGAAGAAGAATTTAGTTGTCCGGTGAAAAAGTGCTTCTAGAAAGTTTCAATCGTTTTCACCTATATTCGTAAATGAAAAAGTTATAGCATTTTTTCGAAATCGATAATATATCAAAATGAAAAACAAATCAAGATTTCGTGAAACGGTTTCCACCAATGGTATTTTCACGAAAATCGAGCCCAGGACATTTTTCGAAATTTTCACCTACCTCCTCCAGAAGTACCTTAAAAAGTCAAAATCAATGAATTTGGGATACCCTGTACATAATATGCCAACACTAACGCGTTTTCGACGCAGGCGCGGATCCAGAGGGGAGGGAACGTTTCCCTCTCCCCCAAACTTGCCGAGGCTACCTTTAAATTTTGCTTCTCTCTTTAGGATTTGACATTCTGAGGCTGAAATAATTAGATAAATATTTTAGCAAATGGTGTTTTTATTGGGAGCTACTACATTTACCATCGTCCAGAAAACCAGTACTTTTTGTCTTTTGAAGATAAAAAAGTTCACCCTCTCCGCCCCCCTCCGGTCCAAAAGTTGTTCCTGAATCCTCCCCTGGTTCGACCGGAGCGCGTTCGAGTGAAAGCATCGCAGTCTAAAAGCATAGTATCGAAGAAGATCGAAGTTGTCGACAATTGAGGTTTTTCTCCGAAAATTCGGCTCGAAATACGGTCAATGAATTACGCTATGGTAACATGTGAATAACTCAAGTTACACAGCCACCGAAACAATGAATTTATTGCTTATTAATTTTTCTATTTTCCTGATGGCATACCTAAATGAAGGAAATCCAGTCTCGATCGTGTGGTTTAACCATATTCTTATAAAAAAAGGTCTTTCGGGATAACACTGCTAGAAAAATTTTCATGAGGTTATGTTGAAGACAGTCTATACGGAGTCAATCGAATCGATTGCAGACTTGAAATTCAAAATTCAATTTTGTCGAAAAATGAAATCTGGAATCGTGGTCGGGAAAATATTTCTAGGACCATTTCTACATTAATTATTATATCGACAAACACAATATAATATGTATAGTAACTGGCCACGTAATGATTATGATATACCATACGATATACCCAGCGTCATTGTAAACAACACGCCGACCTGGTACTATCACAATAGTGAAAATCGGTTACAATTCGAAGAAAGTCGGAAATGTTCGGATGAACTCGTACTGTCTTCAATTACTTACTACACCTAATTATCGGCTGAACAGCAAACGTACGTTCATAATCTGCCAGTTTCGATCTAGAAATCTCGAAACCAACCGATCTCCGTCCGAAGTTCGTATCCTTCTCTAGAACAAAACATTGCAAGCTTGATTGGCGATATATTCAGGTATTCCCATCTCTGTCCTGATGCGCTTCGTTCAGTTTACGTAAACTGGTTATCATTGAAACAGGCAGTAATCATGCGTTAAAACGTTTAACTCTGCTGTGCTTAGCATCGTAAATGTCATTTTCGTATGCGTTTGCTCCGCATTCCTCAGTTGTCTTCCTGCGAGTTTCAAGTAAATAGTAAAAGTGCTGAAATTTTCTTTTTTTTTGCAGCAGATTCATTTATACTTTTCAGAGTTTCATTGTACTGTTGATTTGTACAGTAATAGTTATCAGTTTTGTTCAACATAACTGTTGACAGGATCTATACACGGTATTTGGTAATTCGTCGTGATTCTTCGAAAGGGATATACTAGACGTCATTTGCAGCGAATTGCGTCGATTGAATAATGGTCCGAAATCTATGGTTACGACGATGGCGGTTTTTCAACTTTTTTGAAATATACTGCTTTGTTCTCAAAAATAATTAATTTAGTGAAAACTGCTCTAGGTACTCTAAATATTAAGGAATATTTTTTCAAATCTGAGAAGATGGTAATCAATTCTTGCAAAAAAATTTTCACTAAAAATTTAGATAACCCGAGATTTAAATGAATGCAACTCTTTTTCTCATATAATCCTGATGAAATAATTGAGAATTACTCGAGAAAATTACTAAGAATCTGCTGTACAAATGTGGATAAAAATTTTTCAGTAACTTTTCAAAAAGGTAAATGCGTCAATAATTTCTTCATGCAATCTGAAATAATAGTCGGAAATCCCCAATCCTCAGAATAGTTAACATGACTTGACAGATCAGATATTAAATTACCAAACTGGTTAGTTGCTTGCTGATACAACGATCAGAAAATATAATTAATATTCCTTAAATAGCAATAATTAGAACATTTGTACCGCTGACACGATCACGAATTATTTTCCAGGACGATGGTTTTTCAGGTCCTTACTTCGAAACTAGCCTCGACGTTGGATAGTCCGTGATGGGCCAATTCCTTGGCTCGCCAAATGTCTGGACTGGACATCATGTGATTTTTACATTTGAGGTCGAATGAAAGAGCTAGTGTACAGGGTATCCCAAATTGCTTAATTTTCGAAAATGTGCCATAATTTTTTTTATGAACGAAAATATCTGAAAACGATTGAAACTTTCTACAGAGCGTTTTCTCTGCATATGACACTATACTATACAATTTTTCAAATCTCGTGTTCTGAGGGAGAAAAAATCTTTTTTACCTCATTGCAAAAAAAAAAAAAACGGAAATCAGTACATTAGTGAGAAGGGCTCCTAGAAAACGTTTATAGTTTTCAGATATTCTATAAAATGAAAAAGTAATGGCACATTTTCGTAATTGGTATAATATCAAAATTTGGTTATCTTCAAAACGAATGCAGATATTGTGAAACGGTTTCCACTACTATTGTTTTCACGAAAATCGAGACCAGAACTCCTCTCAACTCAAGATTCTGCTTGAAAATATTTTCCAATCTAAGTTTATGCACTCTCAAACAAAAATAAAAAATCTTGAATTCGTATTACAATTCCTTCCTTGAAAAGTTCCAATGAAACACTTAAAAAAACACCCTGTAGATTTTCGGGACATGTATCACTCAACGCAATTCGCTTTAAATGACGTCTAGTATTACTTCTTTGAAAGATCACGTCGAATTACCAATCACCTTGCATAATTGTTCATTGCAGGTGAATCATTTTCCATAAATATGTCTCTCATTTTTAATTCTGTAGTCGTTGCGATTTTTTCATGAACTTTGGTTCCAATCCAGAAATCGTACAACATATATGAAAAAATCTCAACAATTACTTCAACTTTTTTTTCTACATTCTTCCTCCGGTCCAGATGGGAGTAACAATTTGCAAAATATATTAGTATTTCGACATTTACCTTTCGTTTTTAGAGTACGAATTTAACTGCTGCATGCGACTGTCCTGAATTGTGAACTATATTTCGGAATTGCATAGAAAAAATGTGCCTTTTATGTACAGGGTCTTCGGAGTGGGTTTCACAAATTGAAAGTGTAGGCAGTAATAATGAAATACCAATATCAAATTTTCTTCAAACATGGGCTCAACCCCTCTTCAATTCCCAAACACCTTGAGTTTGGATTGAAAGAAACTTGTTCTCCGGCAAAGATCCACAATTGGGTGAGGCTATTTCAAGATAACTAAAATACGTCTGGAAATTTAACTTATGATGTTCCTCGTGTTTCGGAAATTTCCCTCTATTTTAGGTGGGATAGATAAAAATGTTATACGATATTGCGACGATAATTCCAACGCCACTCACTTTTGTAAATTTTCTGAGGAAGATTGAAAATTATGAAGAAGATTCTTAATGCATAGTACTCGTTGTCAAAATCTCTACAAATTTCTTTTTTAGAGAATCCGCCTTGAATATTTTAAGAATTACTTATATGAATAATGAATGACAGAACACCTGGAAATTAACCGGTTTGTTTATTGAAAGAATTTAGCATTTGCAAATTGAAAATTAATCAATTTAACCGGTCGAACTGACCACCATTGTTTTCCGTACTCTGCTGTTTTAAATATTCTCACCTCGTTGATATATTTCATCATTATTTTGAATCTGTTGTCTTCCTGCGTGAATGTTTATGTATTTCATATGTCACAGCGTTAATAAGTATTCAAGGTATCCCGATACTTGAAAATGCCGAATCAACTTCTTGAAATCGTAGTGATCAAGATGCTACACCGACGGTCATGAGTATCATTATCATTATAAACGAGAATGTGCTCCATCGTTAAAAAAGCAAAAGTTTTCGTCTATTAAAAAATATTACACAAAAAAATTTGAATATTTCAAATTCTTACTGATTCAATACCTGAATTCTTTGAAGATGGTAAGGTTACAGCGGTTGGTTATGTAAGTTTTGCCAAAATGACATTTGTTTTTTTTGTATTTGTACTACTCCGAAATGCTTTCTGGATTTCTTCATATAACACCTCAGAAGCTATTCAAAGTTTGTGAGAGTTATGAAAGATGGGTATGTTCTTTGTAGTTTTTATTACTGTGTCCTAACTGCACACGTACACAATGAAGTTTGTGAAATACTTTATTTGGAAAACTATTGAGTTTATGTTTTTTCGAATTTCGGGCCTGTTGTGATAATAAATCTTATGTTGCAGTAGAAAGCAACGATTCGTCCGATGTCGAAATGGAGATTTTGTGGCCACAAGAGGTCTACCATCCATCACTATCTACTGAAGGGGATATGCATTCCGAATGCGCCGATACAGGTATAGACGAACCTCAACCGGGACGAAGGACACGTTTATGATACCGGCCCTAAATTAATTTATTAATATTACTAAATTTCTCATAAACGTATTAACTTTAGGTTTACTTATATTGTTAACTGCATTTTTCGTTGGTTAGCTTGAACATTGGTCGCATTCACCTGACGTAACAGTTCTGCAACTGTTGCGGATTCGTTCGGTGGCCAACTCAACATGTTCTGGAGCGGTCTTCCTTTTTCGGAGCGCTTTCAATTTGTGCTAGGTAGCGGTAGCGAAAGGTTGAAGTATAAATACCAGTTAGATAGCCGTTTTAACTTTGTATTCATTCAGTGAAGCGATCCAGATGTTGAAGTGTACAGACCAGCCTGCTGTTCGAAATCATCATCGTATTTATCGTCAAATCTGTAGTTTTTACTACAATAAACCTACGGTTTTCACCGCATGATAGGTCACGCAGCTTAACGCTGTATTCACTCCACTACGAACTTATTTATTAGTTCAGGTTTTATCTGTGATTTTCATCACATTTATCGAGAAAGTGTTCACCGGTGAAATGGGGGTAACCATGCCCCCAATCGATGATCTCTACGTTATGATACGACTTTTGACTGAAAAAGTAACTCTACTTACAGCCGAAGTCACCGCCCTCCGTGCTAAGGATGGTAAAAGGAAGAGATGGAGAAATTTATCGTCTGCCAGTGCAATATCAGATACCTCTGATACCGAAAAGAAGAGAACTAGGAGAACTTTCCTAGCTCCTGGATCGACCACAGAAAGTACATCCGCACCAGCAGCCCTCACAGAACTCGATCCTATGGAAGAGGCGATCGAAAGCTCAGAGGACGACAGCAGACCGTCCGGAGTCCAGCCCAGATCAGCGTGAAAAAAACTACTGAGAAAGACACAAGTTGCCGTCGTCAATACCGACGCCTCTACTACAGATCAGCCGACTCCAGGTAACCAGGGTGAGACTGCTAAAACGAAGAAAATTCTCATCATTTTCCAGAACACGTCCAAATGGGCAGCTATATCCTCGCTTCTTAAGTCGAGGAAGATAGACTTCGCCGGGAAAACCATGGTAATAACAGGATCAGAATATAGCTGACCATCCCAGACAATTTTAGGTTCCTAACCCGGGAACTGACAGGTAGGAAAGTAGAATATTTGCACCATTCTCTTCCAGAGGACAGACCACCTCGTCTAGTCATAAGGGGAATCCGGACGATAACGACAGAAGATGAAGTAATGTCAGAACTCAAGTCGAAAGGCATTGATATAATTCAAGTGTCCAGACCAACCAGGAGGAAGAAAGAACTGCCACAGGATTTTCCCTGCATCGATATGACCGTCCCATCGGAAATGCCGGAGGTACCGAAATCTACGTATGTGCGAAAAATCCCCGGGTGTTTTAAGATAGCAACTTGGAATGTTGGAAGTATATATGAAGTTGGTAAAGTACACAACGTCGTTCAGGAAATGAAAAGATTGAGCATATGTGTGATGGGATTGAGCGAGGTACGATGGCCAGACGCAGGAGAGTGCACAGTACAAGACCATACAATATATCACTCACAATGATCCAAAACATCGAAATGGAGTGGGGATATCCGTGAGCAAAAAAATCTGGACTGCATTAAAATCCTACATACCAGTGTCCGACAGAATAATTATGATTAAACTGCATGCTTCTCCACTGGATATAAATATCATACAGGTTTACGCTCCTACAGCAGAGAAAGATGAAAAACTGGTTGAAGAATTCTACAATCAACTAGAACTTCTCATGAAACAGAACAAAAGTAGTGAAATAACGATAGTCATGTGTGACTTTAACGCTAAGGTGGGTCAAGGAAAACACTCTAATATATTTGGTGAGTTTGGACTAGGTGCGCGAAACGAGAGAGGTGACAGACTGGTTCAATTCTGTGAAGAACACAAATTAGTTATTGGTAATACTTTGTTCAAGCTTCCCCCTCGTAGACTGTATACATGGAAGTCTCCAGCTGACACATCAGGCAAAATAATTAGAAACCAAATAGATTATATCATTGTCCCAGAAAGTTTCCGCAATGCACTAAAGTCGGTGAAAACTTATCCAGGTGCTGACATCAACTCCTACCACAATCCGGTTGTATGTAGGATGGAAATCAAATTGAAGAAAGTCGACAGAAAACCCTCAGGTAGAACAGTTATCCGGAGACTACACAATCCTGAAGTCAAACAAAAGGGTTATTATAAATTTTAGAGAACTGTCACCGATTTTGAAAATATTTTGCTCAGTGAATCTATAGGACTTCCTGATACTACAGTCTCAATTACAGCTCTGGAGAGGCAGTAATTTTCGAGAAAAAAAATAAATGAAACTCATAAATATACTCCATTTACCTCGGATACGGCTCTGATATAGTCTTATATTTTTTAAATGAAAAAAAAATTTGATAAAAAAATTAAACATCGATCCGCATTAGGTTAGGTTAAGTTAGGTTAGGTTAGGTTCATTCTTCCTACCTCAAGATCACAAAAATAAAAATACAAAAAAAATACAACTGGGCAGGGAACTTTATAATTACCAACAAAAGATGCAAGAATCCATCAGTAAAGTTTTCGCTGAAATTGACGGTCAAACCGATGATTGCTTTGAAAAATGAAGCAAAATTAGGGAAGCTATTCAAACATCAAGCTCCGAGCTTCTAAATAGAGAAAAAACAAAGAAAAAAGAATGGATGACAGACTTTTCATTCGAAACTTGATAGCAGAGAAACGAAGAGCCAGAGGAACAAGGGCGGATATAGCTTTTTTTCGTGGGGGGTGGGGGTAATAACCATTGAGAACGAATAACTAGAGACTTCCGGTTTTTTGAGCTTGAAAGGTATTTGCTTACCACACAATACACTTCGCGAAACAATTAAAGGAACAGAAAAATTTTCAAAATTTTTTTTCACCAGGCTGTATCTCTGTGAAAAATGGTCGTATAGAAATTAAAAAATCAACTTCTGAAGCTTGATGCCTCTAGTTTCTGAAATTATTTATTAGCAATTTTTCAGAGTACCGGTGGGAATGCAATCATCGGATAAAGCACGAAGAAAAAATTTTGAAAATTTTTCGAATTTTTATTTTTTTGCTCAACCATCACGGAGAATTTTTTTCTAGGTAAACCTTATGCATATGTCGCATAAGCTCTAATTTGCTTTTTACGTTTTTCGAGATATTTAGTTTTGAATGCAAAAAGAGCCTTTTTCACTTAACTGCCGATATCTCCGGAAATACTGGTCGCTTAGCGGGCCGAAAGGCGATTTCTTTTTCTGCAGAAAATTTTCTATAAAAATCCGTTTTGTTCAATTATTACAAAGAAATCTTTTTTCACCTGTCACATAAACGTGGGAAAAGAGCACAAAAACGTCATTCTGTCATTTTTTGGTTAATGGACTGTATCCTGTACCATCTTCAATATTGGGGGGAAAGCTTAGGTTATAAAAAAATTTGGCAGCCTGATGTTCCCCAAAGTTCCTCCCAAATCGGTAGATCGGGTTTTCTTGGACCGATTGATCGAACATTTGAAAAAATTAAGAGAACAACTTTAACTTAAACGAATCTTTTTGAATCAGTTTTTTCACCGAATGAGTCGAAAGGTTTTCAAAAAACCTGTTTTTCAAAAAAGTGTTGTCAGAAAACGGAAAAATTCTGTCGCTCGGAATTTCGAATATCAACTTCAATTTAAACCTTCATTTGAAGTTGATATTCGAAATTCCGAGCGACCCCAGTGTCCAGTGAAGGTGAGTCAGCAATGGGCTCTTGTTTTTTTTAAATTGAATTTGTTTTTATTCTTATTCCATTTTTAAAACAGAATTTAACGAAATTCTTCGAATTTTTCCCAAATTTCGGAAATTTTAGAAAATGAAATATTTTTTTCATGATTTATAAAAATAAAAATTGAGTGAAAAGTGAAGAAATAATGTAATTATTGATTGATCAAGAAAACAAGGTCAACTTTAAGGAACAAAAACCTTGTTCCCTTAATTTTTTCAAAATTTCAATCAATCGGTTCTAGAAAACTGCTGCAGTGATCGATCTACTGATTTGGGGGGGGGACTTCGGGGAACATCAGGCTGTTGAATTTTTTCACAACCTAAGCTTTTCCGCCAATATTGGCGTCCATTAAACAAAAAATTGTAAAATGGCATTTTTTGCTCTTTTCCCAAGTTTATGTGACTGGTGAAAAATATTTTCTTTTGCATTGAATAAAACAGATTTTTTTAGGAAATTTTCTGTAGGAAAAGAAATATCCTTTCGGATTGCTAGGCGATCAGTAGTTCTGTGGATATCAGCAGTTGAGTGAAAAAGGATCATTTTGCATTCAAAACAGGACATCTCGAAGTCAAATGCTCATATCTGAAAAGTCATGAAAAGCAAAGCAGACCTGAATGAATAGGTTATGTGACATTTGCATCGGTCAAGCTCGAGAAAAAAATTTTTCCATGTGCGTGGAGGAAATTTTTTTTTTTTTAATTCTCAAAATTCTTCTTCGTGCTTTATCCGATGATTGCATCACTATCGGTGGCTCCGAAAAATTGTGAACAAAAAAATTCAGAAACAAAACTCTTCAAGCTTCAAAAGTTAGTTTTTTATTTTCTATAAGAATATTTTGTGTTGTTGAAAATCACCAAAAAATTTTGAATATTTTTCTGTTCCTTTAATTGTTGCTCGAATCATATATTGACAATATTTGAGAAATTACAAATTTAAAATTATTGAATGAAACTTTTTATGTGCATCACGTTGCGTCAGTACCTTTTTTTTAGGTTTTTGATACTCATGGGGGGGTAAGTACTACCATCCCCCATTCCCCTCCCCCCATAAATCCGCCCTTGCAGAGGAAAGTGGCAGAGATCACGTAATTTAAATGACCTGCATCCATACGGAAAACTATCGCGAAAAATATCCAGAAAACTCTAGGAAGCACAAAACTCTATGTTCAACACCTTTTCGCAAACACTGTCTCCGGATGACTATTCCCCGGTGGAAAGTGACAAAAAAACTCAAAAGACCAACTGCCTCTTTCTCACCAATACTTGCCAGCAACAATTGGTGGACACGCTGGAATCAAGAAAAAGCATATACATTTGTAAAGATGTTCTACTTTACAATGTGTTTGAAGAGCCTGGAGCAACATCCGATTCCCCAAATATCGAAGAACTGCTTGACACACCCAGTCAAATGTCACTACCGATCTGACATATAAGCCCAACAGAGGTAAAACAGGAATCTGAACGACAGGAAATCCTCTGGGTACGATCTCATCTTATCAGAAATCTTCAAGAAACTGCCTAGAATAGTAGTCGTTTTCCACACAACGATTGATAATCGCATTCCCGAATTGGGCTATTTAATTTTTATATGGAAATTCGCGAACATCATAATGATACACCAAAAGGGTAAACCCCCCGAAGAGGCAATATCTTACAGACCTATCAGCTTGATACCCATACCAAGCAAAATATTCGAAAGACTATGATAAGACAGAATTCGCGAAGAGCACGATCTGGTAAATATCCTTCCCAATTATCAGTTCGGATTCAGGGAGAACATGTCCACCATTCGTCAAGTACACAGAATAGTAAAGACCATCGCAAAAACCTCTGAAGAAAAACTCATTAACTGAAAGTGAAGATCCACTTCTCACTTCTATTCGCAATATAGTCGATAAAATTGTACAACCCTTGCACTCAGAAATAATGAAATTGAAAAATATTATCAATACGCAGAGTAGACAAATGTCTTCGCTTATCGAGGAAATCCAATCATTAAAGCGAGATAAAAACGCTATCAATACATCTGCACGGAGTTCCCCAGATGAGACGATTAATCAGGAACGTTCCTTCAGATGTTTCACCGTGCATATCAGCTGATTTGTCTACAGGGGTTCCTGATGTCTATGGAACTACTGTTATCCGGAGCATAGCCCAGGAGAGCTTACCGAATTTTCAAAATTCGAACACCTAAGATCAATGTAACCATATCTAACCCCATGGAAGATGGAGATGGCAATACCGCAAGAACAACGAGAGAGGAGGGCTTTATAGTAGCTGAGGATGGAAGGAAAAGACGTCGCCGAAGTATTCCCATTGTGGGCACTGGTAAAAGTGATAACATCACAATAAAATTGGCTCCAAAATTCAGGCATTTTCATGTTTGTAACCTACACCCTGAGATGGAGGAAAGTATAATTATTAGTCATCTGGAGAACAATGGAATAAGTCATGTGAAGTGCAACAAATTGCGATCTAATAGGCCAGAGGAGTATTCGTCGTTCAAACTTATGGTACCTGAACATCTTTTTGAAGCTTTCAAAAACCCGGAAATCTGGCCTGAACGGGTAAGATGGAATAATTTTTTGTTTCATCTAATGAAGAACAGAATCAAAGAATGAATAAGCGTTATACTCTGGTCATTCAGAATGTTCAATCAATTGGAAATTGTTTCAATCAACTGGAATTGTTCATAAATAAGTTTAATGTATCATTTGTCACGATAACCGAACATTGGAAAAGTGAGGATGAACTTCTTAGCTACAGATTTTTGAATTATAATTTAATATCATCTTTCTCTCGGGAAGCGGGTAAACACGGAGGCTGCGCTATATATTGTAGAAGTGAAATCATCTGTAGGGAACGAATAGACCTCAAATCTTCGATTCCATTGGTATTCGAATGCTCAGCTATGGAGTGTTTCATAGATAGTAAGAAAATTATCATCATTTGTATATACCGGCCGAGCTGTTATAACACATCGGACATAAATATATTTTTTGAGAAAATGCATAATATCCTTATGAAAATAACGAAGGAGTCTTGTTCTTTTGTGATATCCGGGGATTTTGACCTTGACATTCTTTCAAATAATAGGGTAGCTCGGGGGTTCATCTCACTTATTGATGGTTTCAATGCAAAATGTATAATTAGGGAACCTACAAGAATAACAACATCATCATCTTCATGTATCGATAATATAATCACTAATATCGAAGATGACACATTTGCCTGTGTTATAGAAGAGCATATTCTATTTATTATTTCTAAACACAATCCGGATTATAAAGGTCATTACAGAAAGATAAAGTCTCGGTATGATAGGGAGTTACAGAAAATGAATCAGGAATACTTCAGACAAATGATTTCGGCTAGTGATAATAAGTGCAAAACTTCTTGGAATATACTGCGCAGGCTAATTGATAAAGATGGGACCAAAAGTAATGTCCTGAATCAAGTTGGTGACCCAGTGGTCTTTGCGAATAACTTTAGTTACTACTTAGCTAGCATGCAGTCGGATTTACATAATTCAAATATATCGGTTGGAATATATTCTGATACTCATCGCAATAATAAATCTTTTTATTATTTTCCAGTGGATGAAAAGGAGTCAATAAATGTGGTCGATAAAATGAAGAGTAAAAATGCCTGTGGTTATAATGATATACTTATAACAGTGATAAAAAAATCTATACGTATAATTGCTGAACCTCTATCACACATCATCAATCAGGCTTTCACGGAGGGTTCATTTCCTTCGTCCCTCAAATTAGCTGTCATCAAACCTCTTCATAAAAAAGGATCATATAATGATCTTCACAATTATCGTCCTATCAGCTTGCTGACTGCATTTTCAAAGATATTCGAAAAAGTCTTAGTTAATCGTTTATTGAACTACTTTCATAAATTCGGTATATTTTGGGAAAACCAACATGGATCCTTGCGCGGCAAAAGCACCACCACGGCACTCTATGAGTCAACATCGGTTATTATTAAAGCACTTGAAGAAGGAGAAGTCCCCATCGGACTCTTTCTGGACCTTTCGAAGGCTTTCGATTGTGTGAATCATCAAAGGCTTCTGAACAAATTAGAGTATTATGGTATTCGTGACAGTCAACTCAAATTGCTGCGCAGTTACCTGAGCAATAGAAAGCAAAGAGTTGCTATCAACACTGGCGATAAAGTTCACACGTCTAAAGACGAGGTTATAAATAGAGGTGAACCACAGGGGAATATTTTAGGACTCCTTCTTTTTCTCCTATATAAAATATACCTTCAGTTATATCTCCTTCAACCCAAATATGTGCCAATATGCTCTTGTTTGTAGACGACGCAAGTGCCCTTGTTAAAAATAAGGACCTAAAATCCTGCTTCGTGCAGACACAAATAGCCTTTAACCTAATAAGTATTTGGTGTGGTCAGAATGCGCTCCTTCTGAATGTTGAAAAAACTGAATGTGTCATGATCAGGACTAATAGATCTAGGGAGAAGTTTCCAGACATGATTGATTTTAACAATACCACAGTTGAAATAACTCAGTCCACCAAATTCTTGGGAGTTTATGTAGACAGTCAATTGAATTGGTGCGAACATATTCATCAGCTAAGTAAAAAACTTAATGGAGCTCTTTATATGATAAGGGTATTATCTCGACGTATAGACAAGCAACTTTTGAAATCTATCTATTTTGCAAGTTTTGATTCAATACTTAGATACGGAATTGTGATTTGGGGTGGTAGTTCTGAGGGAACTAGATTATTTGTCCATCAAAAATCTGCTTTGAGATCATTGTTGGGTTTGAAATATAGAGAAACGTGTAGGGGGCATTTCAGACAGAACAGAATTCTTACTTTTTTTGGATTATACGTTTTAGAAAGCATTCTCTTCGCGAAAAAAATCTTCATTACTTTGAGGAAATGGAAAATAACAATAACACAAGACGCACTGTTCCATTTCACGTACCGATACATACAATGACACTAGCTGAAAAGAACACCAGGTATATGTGTATTAAATTTTATAATAGTCTACCCAAAAATATATTAGACATAAGTAGTTATAAGGAATTCAAAAAAAAGCTAACCGATTTAATTATTTTCATCGAACCCTACTCGATTTCAGAATTTTTGAATTATTTCTGTATGAATTCTGGAAGCTAATTTGGTTGTATTTTTTTTTCTTGACGTTTTCTCATTTCGTTGTATATCTGTATCAAGGATTCTTAGAATAAAGATATTGTTATTGTTATTGTTAAAAAAACAATATTGTACTGGAGCATTCCTCAACATTGCACAGGCCTTTGATAAAGTTTGGCACGCAGGATTGAAGTTCAGGATCAAATGTACCTTGAACCACAGCTATTACCACCTTCTGTGTTCTTACTTATCAAAACGGTATTTCTCATTGAAATTCAACGTCAGACCTCCACCCTATTAAAGCCGGAGTATCACAAGGTATTGTTTTGGTACCATTTTGCTACCTCTTAATCACTTACGATCTGCCTGTTAGTAATTCCACAACTAGCCGCATTTGCAGACGATGTAGCTCTCCTCTCCATAGACGAAAACACGACCACTTCATCAGCTAACATGCAGAACCACCTGAATCTATTGAACTCTTGGTAAAAAAATGGAGAATCAAAATCAACCACTTCAAATCAGTTCAAGTGACGTTCAGGACTTGTCTCAGCTATTGCCCCCAAGTCGTAATAGATGGAATTTCTCTACCAGTAAAATACATTGTAAAATATCTTGGCTTACACTGAGATCGACGATACAACTAGGTACCAAATCCAGGCAAATGTATTGGTTGCTAGGGAGATAATCCAGACTCTCTATCAATAACATGATATTACTGTACTGTAATGCCCATTTCGACATACGGCTTGCAACTTCGGAGATGTGCAAAAACATCAAGAATCAACGTCATAAAAAGATTCCAATGGAAAATATTACGTTCCATTGTTAATGCTCCATGGTATGTAAGCAATTAAACCCTACATAAAGACCTCAAAATACCGAATGTAAGTGAAGAAATCAATACAGTCGCTGCGAGCTATCAAAACCCAACAACTGACCATACAAACGACCATATCGGAAAACTATACAGGGATGGACCATCGAACCGAAGATTGAAGAAATTCTGGCCTGAGGACCTCCTACAACATCAATAATTAAATAAGTGTACTACCTGTGGGCACCACACTTCCAGGTCCACTATCTTTCATTTGTTTTACTTAATACTAATAATGTGAAGAAGATTGTAAAATTGCAATAAACGTTAAAATAAAAAAAAAATCAATCAAGCGAAACTGCTGAACCGATCGATCTACCGATTTAAAAGAGACTTCGAGGAACATCAGGCTGTAAAATTTTTTCATAACCTGAGCTTTTCCGCCAATATTGATGAATATACACTCCATTAAACAAAAAATGGCAAATGGCATTTTCTGCACGTTTTCCAAATTTATGTGATGAGTGAAAAAAATGTTTTTCAATTGACCAGACAGATTTTTGTCGGAAATTTTTTGTAGAAAAAGGAATCGCCTTTCGGCTCGCTGGGCGATCAGTAGTTCCGGAGATATCGGCAGTTGAGTGACAAAGGATCATGTTGCATTCAAAACAGGATATCTCGAAGACAAATGGTTATATCTGAAAGTCATAAAAAGCAAATTAGAGCTGAATAAATAGGTTATGTGACACTTGCATCGGTCAAGCTCAAGAAAATTTTTCCAAGCGCGTAGAGGAAAAAAAAATGTTGAAAATTTTTCCTTCGTGCCTTATCCGATGATTGCATACCGGTACTCCGAAAAATTGTGAACTAATAAAGAAAATCAAGCAAAATTTTGAATATTTTTCTGTTCCTTTAATTGTTGCTCGAAGTATGGACAATATTCGAGAAATTATTAATTTGGAATTGTTGTATGTGCATCACGTGGCGCAGGTACTGTTTTTTCAGGTTTTCGATACTCATGGGGAGGGGGGTAATTACTCCCATTAGCCCCCCAGTAAATCCGCCCTTAACCCACTTCCAAACATTATTCACACTTTCTAAATATTTCTCGATGGGTGGAATTTTGCCGGTTATTTCTTGAGTTGCAACATACCTAAAATATTTTTAAGTCGTAAAGCTAGTTCGTAGCTAAAATTAAATTTAACTGAAAAAAATACTGTTTCGATTTGAAAACATTTTGGCTTTTTTTGAATTCCAACCTTGAGACTCTCATTCCACCTTGAAGTACATATATCAAAACGTTATGATCTCTACAAAGTGAATATATTTCCAGTAGCCCATTTCAAAAAGCAGATTTGTTTTTTACAATGAATATTCAGTGGTTTGAGGCCTCAATTTGTATTTTTTTTTCAAAAAACAGTGAATAACCCGGAAACGGCTCTAGATTGTTATAAGGAATGATACATAAAATGAATGTGGCATACGAAGATATATTCCAGAAAGTCATAATATGGAACCATTAGAAATGACCATATTTTCCGAAAAACTCGGAAGAAACAATGTACTCGATCTATCATTCGGAATTTTATACTTCTCATCAGACAGGAAATTATAGATATCATCGATTAACTTAAATTCGTAGAAGTGGATAATTTAAATCGTCAAAAATTCTCTTTCTGAGAAGAAGAAAATTCGAAATGTGATAGCGTTAATTGTTTTTTCTCAGAAAATATGAATTTCAGGGTATTGGCGTTATTTATCACACCTGCATAATTTTTCGTGGAAGATTCCATTATGGCAAAATTCTTTTATATAGCCATATACAGGGTGGCCATTTGAAAACGAAACAGACGAGATTACAAGAAAAAGAAAAAATTCTTTGCCTTTACGAAGGCACATCGAGAACATTTTTGAAACATAGATGAATTCAAAATAGTAATCATCGAAATGAATACCATTTTCAATTCCCAGGCTCAGAGATCTTTTATCATGAGGTTGGAGAAATGATATTAGATTTTGTCACTGAGATGAGAGATATACCGGTTTCGGTCTTGTTGGGCCTCATCAGTATCCCGCACATCTCAGGACAAAATCTTCATAAAAAACTTCAGAATTTATAGCAATTGGTTGTGAAGTAATGAGTAAAATATTACAAAGTACTGAGGTGGTGACATCCAATTGCGTCAAAATGAAGTTTCACATATCCAATCAAATGCAAAAAAAGAAATCTGTACTTCCTCTTTCACTGAATGAGATTTTAGCAGTGGCACTATTCAGGGCCCGCTTGCTAGTTTCTCAAAGTGATGGAAACGCCCAATTCTTTTTGTGACTGTGAAGCCTGATGTTTTGAAGAAAAAGAAAATTCTTTGCCTTTACGAAGGCACATCGAGAACATTTTTGAAACATAGGTTAATTCAAAATAGTAATCATCGAAATGAATACCATTTTCAATTCCCAGGCTCAGAGATCTTTCATCATGAGGTTGGAGAAATGATATTAGATTTTGTCACTGAGATGAGAGATATACCGGTTTCGGCCTTGTTGGGCCTCATCAGTATCCCGCACATTTCAGGACAAAATCTTCATGAAAAACTTCAGAATTTATAGCAATTGGTTGTGAAGTAATGAGTAAAATATTACAAAGTACTGAGGTGGTGACATCCAATTGCGTCAAAGTGAAGTTTCACATCTCCAATCAAATGCAAAAAAAGAAATCTGTACTTCCTTTTTCACTGAATGAGATTTTAGCAGTGGCACTATTCAGGGCCCGCTTGCTAGTTTCTCAAAGTGATGGAAACGCCCAATTCTTTTTGTGACTGTGAAGCCTGATGTTTTTAAGAAAAAGAAAATTCTTTGCCTTTACGAAGGCACATCGAGAACATTTTTGAAACATAGATGAATTCAAAATAGTAATAATCGAAATGAATACCATTTTCAATTCCCAGGCTCAGAGATCTTTTATCATGAGGTTGGAGAAATGATATTAGATTTTGTCACTGAGATGAGAGATATACCGGTTTCGGTCTTGTTGGGCCTCATCAGTATCCCGCACATCTCAGGACAAAATCTTCATAAAAAACTTCAGAATTTATAGCAATTGGTTGTGAAGTAATGAGTAAAATATTACAAAGTACTGAGGTGGTGACATCCAATTGCGTCAAAATGAAGTTTCACATCTCCAATCAAATACAAAAAAAGAAATCTGTACTTCCTCTTTCACTGAATGAGATTTTAGCAGTGGCTCTATTCAGGGCCCGCTTGCTAGTTTCTGAAAGTGATGGACACGCCCAATTCTTTTTGTGACTGTGAAGCCTGATGTTTTTAAGAAAAAGAAAATTCTTTGCCTTTACGAAGGCACATCGAGAACATTTTTGAAACATAGATGAATTCAAAATAGTAATCATCGAAATGAATACCATTTTCAATTCCCAGGCTCAGAGATCTTTTATCATGAGGTTGGAGAAATGATATTAGATTTTATCACTGAGATGAGAAATATACCGGTTTCGGCCTTGTTGGGCCTCATCAGTATCCCGCACATCTCAGGACAAAATCTTCATAAAAAACTTCAGAATTTATAGCAATTGGTTGTGAACTAATGAGTAAAATATTACAAAGTACTGAGGTGGTGACATCCAATTGCGTCAAAATGAAGTTTCACATCTCCAATCAAATGCAAAAAAAGAAATCTGTACTTCCTCTTTCACTGAATGAGATTTTAGCTGTGGCACTATTCAGGGCCCGCTTGCTAGTTTCTGAAAGTGATGGACACGCCCAATTCTTTTTGTGACTGTGAAGCCTGATGTTTTTAAGAAAAAGAAAATTCTTTGCCTTTACGAAGGCACATCGAGAACATTTTTGAAACATAGATGAATTCAAAATAGTAATCATCGAAATGAATACCATTTTCAATTCCCAGGCTCAGAGATCTTTTATCATGAGGTTGGAGAAATGATATTAGATTTTATCACTGAGATGAGAAATATACCGGTTTCGGCCTTGTTGGGCCTCATCAGTATCCCGCACATCTCAGGACAAAATCTTCATAAAAAACTTCAGAATTTATAGCAATTGGTTGTGAAGTAATGAGTAAAATATTACAAAGAACTGAGGTGGTGACATCCAATTGCGTCAAAATAAAGGCAAAGAATTTTGTAAGAAAAATTATTTTGCCGAAATCGATAGCTGATTAAAGATATAGTTAAAACCAGTGTGTTTATTTGTGTTTTTTTTTACTATATTCTACACGCTGATGGAGAAATACATCAATTTCATAGAAAGTTTGGAGCTATCCAAAGTTCTCCGACAACTGAAATTCACTCTCAACAAGCGACATCGCACTAGACAACACTTAAATTTTCTACAAGATTGCAGACATAACAGGGTTATCCCAAGATTCCTCAATATCAAACTTCCATCATATCTCAATAAGGACTACAAGTCATTCATCCACACCTCTCTGTTAAAGTGGGAGATCAGACGACAGTTTTATAGTTCTGGTGAGATAGACATGAAACTCAAATTTTTACATCGTCATCTTTTGAAATTCCTTCATACCTTAGAATACGAAACTCTTGTCTCCAAACTAGAGGAAACGGTTATTCTAGAAAATATGAGAGCAGACGCGACCTGGTGATCCTGAATAAGAGCATATATATAGAGAAAACTTTACAATTCTTTGAGGATAATAACATCAAAGAAATAAAAAACAACCCAATGTTAAGCTACAATAATAAACTCAATCCTATTTTAAAAAAGTGCCTTCCTACTCTGCAGAAATTAGGCGCCGTCAATATACATACAATTAATGAGAAGAATCCACGAATACCTGTGCTATACTCCATGATCAAACTTCATAAACCGGATAGGAGTATACGTCCCATTACTTCAGCTGTTAATTCGCCGGCAAATAAGATCTCCAAAGTTCTAAATAATATTCTTGTTGACAAATTGAAATGCAGGTCGAAATACTCCATTAGAAATTCAATAGAACTCATAGAAGAACTAAAATCCATCAACCTGAACAAGGACAACACATACCTCTTATTATCTCTTGATGTTGTAAACCTCTATACTAATGTCCCAGTGGAGCAAACCTTATCTATTCTTAAGGACCATTTACACCATCTTTTATCTCAAGAGAACCACTTCCAGCTTGAAGAAGAAGATGTCGAGAATATATTATCCCTAATAAATCTAGCAACTTAACAAAACTTTTTTGCATTTTGGGACAAAATCTACATCATGGCCAACGGACTACCTATGGGATCTTCGCTTAGTGGCGCTATCGCAAAAGCCTACTTGGACTTCATACAAAAACGTATAATGGGTCTTCCCCTGAGTGAATTTATAGTGTTCTGGAGAAGGTATGTGGACGATATCTTTTGTATTTGGTCCGGCAGTGAGAGGGACTTGGATTCCTTCTTGGAACTTCTGAACAGTTAGTTCGGTATAAAATTCACTTTAGAAAAAGCCTCTGACAATACCATCAATTTTCTGGACTTAAGAATTCAGCTCAAATTAGACGGAACATACTATTTCGAGTTTGATATTTACAGAAAGCCTACGAGCACTGACGTCATCATTCCTTATGGCTCACATCATCCACCGCATATAAAGAAAGCAGCATTTAACTTCCTGTTGCACAGACTGAATACTGTACCTTTATCAGTTGAAAATTATAAGAGAGAACTTGAGATTATTTACACAATTGGCCTAAATAATAAGTATCTAAAGTCTTACATAGATAACATAATACAACAAAAAAAGAAAAAAGAATTAATAGATAAAAAGATCTTCCCACATCATAGCGTAAACCTTAAGTATATCTCCATTCCCTTCTGTCGAAACCTTAATTACAATATCAACTCAATATTGCAGAAATATAACTACTATGTTACTAATAAGGGAGGTATTACTCTAGAAAATATTTTAGGTATAAACAAACCAAAAATAAAAACAGAACAAAAAGTGGAGTCTACAAGATCGAATGCGAAGATTGCCAAGCTTATTATGTTGGTATGACTACACGCTCTGCTAGTATAAGATTCTCTGAACACGTGAAGAATAGACCTTCATCGGCATTAGGAAACCACCTTATTGATAACAACCATAAAACTTCAATCCATAGTCTTAGTATTCTTCACTATGAAAAGAATTTTTACCGTTTAACCCTTTTAGAACAATTGGAAATTTTGAGAAAAAAACATGAAAGCAACCTTGTTAACGATGTGAAAGAGTTTCCATTATAAAATATTTTCCAAATGTTCATTTAGAGACGATAGCCAAAAATAATTTATTTTATCTCTATGTTTATAAATTTCTGTGAGACGCATGGCTGTTGTGTGTCTACATCTGTCCTCCAGCCAGTGTTATTATTATTGTTTAGTATTTTAATTTTAGTTCTTGGACTAATGAGATTTTCCATGTTAAATTGAGAATCCATTCATGTTTGTACTACATCTTATAAGTTGCAGCTTGTTTCTGTGTTTCATGACAGTAAGTCCTTTTTGAATGTTTGTTATTCTTTTGCACATGAGTGTCATTTCAGGACAGCCTGATGATGGTATAAGTATTTTGCCGAAATCGATAGCTGATTAAAGATATAGTTAAAACCAGTGTGTTTATTTGTGTTTTTTCTTACTATATTCTACACGCTGATGGAGAAATACATCAATTTCATGCAAAGAATTTTCTTTTTCTTAAAAACATCAGGCTTCACAGTCACAAAAAGAATTGGGCGTTTCCATCACTTTGAGAAACTAGCAAGCGGGCCCTGAATAGTGCCACTGCTAAAATCTCATTCAGTGAAAGAGGAAGTACAGATTTCTTTTTTTGCATTTGATTGGAGATGTGAAACTTCATTTTGACGCAATTGGATGTCACCACCTCAGTACTTTGTAATATTTTACTCATTAGTTCACAACCAATTGCTATAAATTCTGAAGTTTTTTATGAAGATTTTGTCCTGAGATGTGCGGGATACTGATGAGGCCCAACAAGGCCGAAACCGGTATATCTCTCATCTCAGTGACAAAATCTAATATCATTTCTCCAACCTCATGATAAAAGATCTCTGAGCCTGGGAATTGAAAATGGTATTCATTTCGATGATTACTATTTTGAATTCATCTATGTTTCAAAGACGAGATTACAGACGAAATGAATTTTTTCGATAGAAATGCTCGGACAGGTCGATTTTTGTTTCGAGGGGGACAAATTAAGATGTAGGTTACGGACGCATAGCGCTTCAACCCTTGCTACTACAACCCTCACCCCAAATTTTTGAATATGGAAGATGGGGTGAGTGATACCTCATCGAATGAGCTACATGATTTTCTATTGATAGAATAACAAGGGCTGAAAGCAGATCTTGTGTAATCGAATTCCTTGAATATGTTTTTATGATTTTAAATTTAGAAATACTTTGTGAATAAATCACAAGCTTCCGTTTGATTGCTCGTTTCCTTTTTGAACTACCCGACTCGAATTTTCTACCGGCATCTCGATCACGCGAACTCATTTCGAAAATTTTGTTGAATTACGCACAGAGTGTCAGAACTAATTTTTAAGTAACACACAGTTTTTTCTGTTTTAATGAACCAAACCAATTGAACCACAGGGCTTAGGCTTTGGATCTATATATGGGGTTGAAAAAGAGACGGGTAGTGGAATTTCCACAGATGGTGATAATAAATCATGAAAGTATTATTAGGTATTTTGAAAAGAAATTCTCGGTTTCGAAGAGAAGACCATAAAAATAAAACTGTTTATTTTTATGATCCAGATGAACAGAATAGAAAGTTTCTTGAGAAATGGCGCCAACTTGTATGCATATTTCTATTGGAAACAGTGGTTTCTCACGATATTTTTTTCGAAAATTTTTCTGCAAAATCCACCATATATGACTTTTCAGGGGATTGTCCGAGCGATAGAGGATGAGTTTGATTGAGGGTGTGAACGTGAAGTCCCAGTTGTATCGAGTCCTAAAGCTCAGAGCAGTTCGTGGTAGTGTTGTGCAACTTGGATACTTTCGAGTTTCCAATATACTGAATGAAGTATTATGTATTGGATAAATTCATAGGATAGTTGGTATCCAAATTTATACTTACAAGAGCCACACTGAAAAAAACGGCTTGGGAAACTAACAAATTGAATTAATTTCTCAATTCAATGACAAGAAAGATAATAATAATAATAAGCCTTTATTTTCCAACAGGTAAAAAAACCCAATTACAGGAAAATATATATTAAAAAACAACCATATAATATAATAAAGATAAACTTAATCTAAGAAGGGTCGGACATACCAGATTCCTCCCAATAGGCAGCCACTACAGAGCGGAGAGAATCATTATGTATGTCACATCTGTTGGCCACCGAATTAAATAATCTGCACATTAAATTAACCGGTGATCTAAAAGTCATGCACAATTTTATGAAGTAGCAGTAATGCTTTTATATTGACCCTATGTTCTATGGGCTCAGCACCAAATCTGCTGAGCAACGCAATGTTGTCACACCCCAATGGAGGATAAACCCCATCTTCCCTCCAAATTAAATACTTATTGAACTTTCTTTGTACAGATTCAATTCTTCTTTTATGGCAATTATAAATTGGCCTCCAAATGATGCTACAGTATTCAAATCTACTTCTAATAAAACTATCGAATAATACAATTAACGTATGAAAATTTTGAAATTGCCTACCATTACGAATAATGAATCCATAGGTTTTACTGACCGAAGAAATGAGCTGATTCAAGTGTGGTACAAAGGAACATTGACAGTCACACAACACTCCTAAATTCCTATATTCTGTTACACGTGATAAAACATGACTATCGATATGATAATTATAATTAATCATATTCTTTTTCTTTGTATAGGACATTGAATAGCACTTAGATACGTTTAATGACAGCCTATTAATTTCACATCATCTCAAGAGAGCGTCCAGTGCCTCCTACAATCGAAGACAATCAGCAATAGAGAATACCCTACAGATAAGCTTTAAGTCGTCAGCGAACATCAAAATAAAAATATCTGTACCATCAAGAATATCGAAAGTTATTCGAAAAATGTGAATATGACCTCTAAATGTAAATAAAGAACCTAAAACAATGGAAGTTTTTCATCACAAAAAATAGAATATAACAAAACTAAACCCAGGATTCTTATCCCTAATCACTAGGTTTGAAAAAAACAGATTTCTCTCTCCTCGTTCCGTAATTCTCTACAATGGAATGAATTCATTCATAAGACGATAATTCAAAGAATAGTTCGAAGGGACCGCCAAAGAACGGTCAACAGGGCTATAAATATTTTGTGAGGTTCCAACATCTGGGATAAGTAATCATTGTACCTAAATACTTAGATAATTTTCACCCTAATTGTGTTGTGTGCATTCTTTGCTACCTACTGGATCGGAGATCTGGTGACTCAATTACCCATTCGGACGTTCCAACAATGCGCAATAATAAAAAACTACAAAATGGTTTCTTCAATTTTGTTCTGAATGAATGTATTGGTTAACTAACTTTTTTCGAATTTACCTTATTTTCAAACCTTTATAAATGATAAGGGATCTAAATCAATATCAAAATTTGCTCGGGTTGTTGCGCGCGAGGCCCCACCAAGAGCGAGGCCCCGGGCGAGTGCCCCGTTCGCCACCCCCTAAAGCCGCCACTGGTAAGTAGTAATTAATGGATATGAAATTGTGCTTGAAAATGCAAGTTGATCAAAGTTTTCCAGAAGTTGGATTATCTATGCGAATACTGAAAAGTGATATAAGATAAAGCCTTAGTAATGGTTCTAATGAATCTATTTATATATTTCTGTTTCCGGGTAACAGTTTCTAGTAAATTGAACAAATTTTCAAATCTCTTCGTTTTGTGTTCCGGTTGCAATATAATGCCTACTTCCTGTCAAATATAACGTAGTCAAGGTTGTGTTATTGTTAATAAACTATCATAACTATTCTGTCGGCATTCGCTCACATTGGCGAATTCGAAATTAGGTGAAGTTCAAACTATTTCGCAAACAGAACTCTGCAATGCATTCAAGTCATGGACGCGTAGACTGTTTTGAAAATAATATTAGGCAATAGGTGACATACATAATATCAGTTATCTCATTATTCCTTGGACGTTTTTTCAATTCTCAGTCTTCACTAGCCATTCTGACAAAATGTATTCTGTTACTGAAGTAAAAATGACTGAATATTGTTTCGAGAAATACCATGAAATTGAGGAACCCCCATTCAATTCTGATTGAACTTCAGCTATTTCACGAAACGTTTCATTAAATTTTCATATCTATCATATCATCTATTTTGTTGAATATATTATAATTTATCATACTAAGATTATGAATGTGTGTTTGTTTGTCCTCCATAGACTCAGGAACCAGATGACCGATTTTGATGAAACATTGAACTATAGAATAGAATAGAATAGAATAGAATAGAATAGAATAGAATAGAATAGAATAGGATAGGATAGGATAGGATAGGATAGGATAGGATAGGATAGAATAGAATAGAATAGAATAGAATAGAATAGAATAGAATAGAATAGAATAGAATAGAATAGAATAGAATAGAATAGAATAGAATAGAATAGAATAGAATAGAATAATTTATTGATCCTTTCAGATATCACAAAGATATATAGGATAGGTCAAAAAACAAAAAAAAACAAATGCATCCTATAAATACAAACATCAAATTAACTGATCAGAGAAAAATTCTCTTGGCTCATAAAAACCCTTTGAACATAACAGAATTTTTATCTCTTTCTTAAATTGTTTCTCATTCAGTGTCTTGAACCTGTTGGGTATATATCAGCACCTCAGAGGTAAAGTGTGTTAAGTCACATTTTTTCAGACACGAACTATCTACAATATTGGATTCACATTAGTGAATTGTAGCAAGTGGAACACATTTTTGACTACCTAGATATATCAAGTCGCCAAATAATGGCAGTGAACATTCTTTGAAATAATAATCGAACTGAAAAATCTCTAATTTGTCCAATTTCGAAATTGTGACTTAACACACTTTACCTCTGGGGTGCTGATATATATATATATATATATATATATATATATATATATATATATATTCTTATGAAAATAGAGAGCTAAAATAATACAATAAATGTTGAAACAAAAAGTACCTAAGCTGAGGTAAAAAAGGAACTGGGTATCATAACATTCTTCGTATGATACTATAGAATCATACGATACTATCATCACTAGTATCATACGATACTATAGAGCCAGGGAAAAAAACCTCAGCCGAAAAAACCTGCCACCCCGTAAAAAAAATAACATAAAATATTAAATATCAGGAAAAATCTTGAAAGACATCAGTGTGAGATCATCTTCATGTTATCCGTCGATAGATTCTTCCTAAAAACTGTTGGGTAGATGATTATAAAAATAAATTCCGGCAAATATAGGCGAGGCCCTGTATTCTGAAGTTGAGTGCTTAGGTATATTCAACATATAGTGATGTCTAGTTCTATAGTGATGAAAGTCTGAACATTTCTCCAAGTTAGATAGATCAGATCGAACGTACAGTAAACAATTTAGGATGTATATACACGGCAACGTTAAAATTTCAGAATTTTTGAACACATCTCTGCAAGAGTCTCTAGGTCTTAGACAAAAAATTAAACGTAAAATCTTTTTTTGTGTGATAAATACGCGATTACTCTCCGATGATGCTCCCCAAAGGAGAACATGATAATTAAGATGACTTTACACCAGAGAGTATTACACGTTAAGGAGGATCTCGGTAGGAAGTGAATCAGGGCCGTTCCTACCGGGGGTGCAGCGCGTGCCCCGCACGCGGGCGGTAGTCAGCAGGGGCGGCAGCCAGGGCCGCCGCCAGACATTTTGCCGCCCCGGAAAAACGAAATTTCGCCGCCCCTGTTTTTTTATTATCGCTAATTCCTGCTCTCGTATGTAAAAAAACTTCAGAACATCTGGATTACATGTAAATTTCTCTACTGTTCCCGTTTTTCGATTTGATATTTCACCTAATAACATTTTTTCCCGGTGCGGTGGCCGTATTCTCGACTTGAACATTCGAACAAACTAATGTAGCATTTCAATATAAATATTGAATCGAATGGGCTTATCAGATTTTGGACTCATAGGGTCCTTATACGAGAAATGAGGCCCAAATTTGAAATTTCATATGCAAACCCGCCTTTTTTAAATTGTCAAATTTTTGAATGAAATTGGTTAAAACCAAAAATTTTCTCGACCATATTTGGTCCCCATACATCGTTTTTTGTCAAAAATCCGCAGCGTTCATTCAGACCAGGATACGAAAATTCATATTCTCATACTGAGGTCCTTGGTAATTTTTCTCGAGAAATCGATTGGGACATCAGATTTTGGGCCCAAAAATGGATGAAAAATTTTGTTTCAATCAATTAGAATGTAAAATCTCCTGCTGAATCTAAATCTGTTATTTAATAGGAATGTTAGCATTTGATATTTCAATGTTGGACCTCTAATCTCGTATAAGCCCTTCTAGACCCAAAGTCTGATGGGTTTAATCGATTCATCGAGAAAAATTAGTAAAAACCTCGATATCAGAAAATGAAAATTTGTATCCTGATCTAAATGAACGCCTCCGGATTTTTGAACAAATAACATTGCATAAGGCCCAAATATGAACGGAAAAATTTTTGGTTTAACCAATTTGGATGAAAAATTTTCCTCTTAATACCAATCTGCAATGAAAAGATGGGTGTGCATTTGAAATTTAAAAGTTTGGTCTGATATCTCCCATAAGGGCTTTCCGAGTCAGAATTTCGATTTTCCAGCTGTGCGCGAAATGAATTCACCGTTTCTAGACTTTTGAACCACCCAGTATATTTTTCTTCTATGACTATTATCAAATTTCATTCAGGCATCCTTTTAAGTCATTCAAAGGCGCGTTTTCGAATGAATTAAAGGACGGCGCTTCATCATCAACATGCGTACTTGAGACGTTCGAAAAAAAAACAGCAAGAATCACCTACTTTCTAACAATTAGCGAATAGAGTTATATACGGATCTTGGTTTGAATGTAAAATTCCGCATTTGAAATTGAAAAATTTTGGAATTATAGACTTTACCTTCAATTCAGGTAATTCATGGTGTTGATACTCCTTTTTAAACCCTCCTAGAAATACAAATTTTTAAATTCATACTGGCAAAATAAAAATCATATCAAAATTTCAAAACACTATACGTTCGCCTTCTGCCGGTATTACTCTATAGGTTTAATTTATTTTTTATTCAGTTATTTGACTACAATCGTGGTCGAGATCAAAAAGCCACGTCAAGAGGCGTTTTTTGGATTTCACCCTGAATGACAGGTGATGAAAAATATTGGAATGAAAAATCTGATTTGCTGCTACTTGAATTTGCTGCTCCGGTGGTTTGCCCGGTATGCCGGCCTTAGCAGCAGCCCTGGCGGCAGCCAGCTCGGTCTTTTTTCGTACATAGTAAAAAAAGACGGCAAAATCTTGTCGCGGGCGGCATATACCCTAAGAACGGGCCTGAAGTGAATCCTTCAATCTGTGTAATGCGTAGTAAGATTTGTTGAGAGTCTTAAGCCGCATCCACATTATGCCGCTGTGTGCCGAGCGGCAAGGCCGCACGGCAAAGCCGCTGTGTATGTGGATGGATCGTCGGCTCGTGCCAACGTGCCGCTGTGTGCCGCTGAAGAAATCGCTCAACTGTCGGTCTCCATCAAAAGAAGCCAATGGAAATCTATAGTGAGGATGTGCCAACTGCTGGCCTTGAGCGGCTTCAGCTTCAGTGGCGATTCAGAGGGTGTACACGCATGTTGGTAGGATGGAAGGGACAAACGAAAAAGTCCTACAATTGATCGATCAGTACCGTTCTCTACTTCGAAGGCTTGGCCGTACCCAAAACCGTCGCTTACGCCGCATTACCTTTTCATTTTCAATTATAATAACTGAGGCTGAAAGAATCAGTAAATCCTCGTAGAAGAACTTTGTGCGACTGAATGAATGCCGACGGGGAAGTCAACGCATATGTGGATGCGTCCTCTCTCGTTGGCTTTGCCGATGGGATTTTTCTGATTGGCAAAGCCACTCGGCACACAGCGGCATAATGTGGATGCGGCTTTACACAAATGATCCACGTGATAGTTCCATCTCAAGAACTTGTCAACGTGAAGACCAAGAAACTTCACACTGTCAACAGTTGTTAGATTACCCCCCGATATACTCATAATCACCTTCGAGGATTGTCCTAATTCACGATTTTGGAATTTTATAATTTGGGTCTTATCGAAGTTCATAAAGAGGGAGTTTTCGCGACACCACGCTTCGAACCGCTGAATAAGTTCCTCACAAATTCGTTCCAGTCGAACAATACTCTTCGCTCGTACTGCTATATCTGCAAACAAATTTACGATAGATGCCATCAGATATTCAGGCAAATCATTGATAAATAATAAAAAAAAATATTGATCGATCGGATGGATAACATAAGATCCAGTTAAGGAATACCCCTCTGAAACCCATCTGATAGAGTTAATCAACGATAAATTCATGCCTCAAGCTGTCAAAAGCGCGGGAGAGGTAAAAAAAAACCCACTACATGTTCACCCTCCTTGTCGAGGCAAACTTGCACAAATTCAATAAACTCAGAACATGCAGTTTGCGTTGATCTGCCCACCCTGAAACCGTGTTGATGGTTAGACAGAATAGAAAATTTCTTTAGATACTCGTACATACGCTGATAAACTATTTTTTCAAAGATTTTCGATAATGGACTCAAAATTGAGATGGGGCGATAGTTAGCTATATTATTTTCAGCTCCTTTTTTATGTACTGGTATTACTCTGGCAAGTTTCAAAATCGATGGGAAGTATCCAGAATCAATCGATTGATTGAAAAGGAAAGTCAATTGATCGGCTATGAGAGGGGCGATCGTCTTAAATATTCTGATCGAGATACCATCATGGCCTGTGCTTCCACATTGAATCACAGAAATGACTTTCTCAGTGGCCACTAGAAAGAAGAAGAAGTTATGGTTGACCAGTTTTTGCAACGTACAACCATCTGAGAGGACATCACCGTAATGATCACGAAGAGATCGCTCACTTATCTCCGAGAAGTATTGACCGAATGCCTCACAAACCCTTCGAGGGCAGGAAATAACGTTCCCATCCATTTGAAGAGAAATGGCTTTATTCTTCATTAATACACCTCCAAACAGTTTTATTTAGGTTCATAGATTTCGCAAAGATGTTTCTATAGTATTCTTGTTTGAAAAGTTTCAACTGACGATTATATAGGTATTTGGCGTTCTTATACTTATCTCTTGTCGACAATGAATTCGAGTTCTGTACTAGCCAGTGCAATTTAAGTAAGTTATCTCGGGATTCAATGATTTGCGAATTGATCCATCCTGGAGGAGATGGCGGAGAATTTTTATGGATCTTAATTGGGCATGCAATATCGATCAAAGACTTGAGAATATTCAAGAAATTATTAAAATTGACCTCAACAGCTACTACGAAAGTCAGTTTCAGCGATGAGGGATAAAAGATGGTTTAAGTTGCCTTGTGAGATCGTTCGAGACGGTTGAGTACTTGATGAGCAGGATTCGGTGGAAGTATTCAACGAGTAGTCTAGAAAAACCGCCTTATGATCACTGATGAATGGTTTATTTATAGAGACATGAAACGTATCTCTGGCTATTGTAGCAATATAGTCTACTTTACTGGCTGAAGTTACGCCATATTTATTAGTGAATATTCTAGTGGGTTCACATGAGCCAAGATTCAGATTATAGCTTGAAAACAATTCATCTAACATTTTTTTGCGATTATCATTGAACTGTAGATAATTAATCGAGGGAATGATCACGATCAAAAATTGTGTACAACATTTCCAAACTTTGGAAAAGTTCAAGGAATTTCTAAATATCTTCACACATTTCCAAGCATTTCCACACATTTTCAAGCATTTCCAAGTATTTCCATACATTTCCAAACATTTCCAACCATTTCTCCACATTTCCACACATTTACAAGCATTTCCAAACATTTCCACACATTTTTTGAAAATACCACGAAAAATTTAGTTGTTCTAGGATGAAATATTCAGATGATTAAATCATTATACCTACTATAGCTCTTTATTATAATTTGATAAGCATGGGGATAAGCATATAAATTATGATGGGACAATTCATTTATATGCAAAAATATCAACAAAGTAAAAAATCTACGATAAATAATGAAAAATATCTTTTCGAAACGAAGAAAAATTGCTTTTCTACGTATATTTCGATCAGTCTTTCTAATAACAAATTGGAGTCGTGAAAAAAACAATTTTTTTAAGCAAAAAGTTACGTAATACAAAATTACAGTTATATAAAATAACCTGTATTTTTGTGTCGAAACAAATGTACCTACTCTCAAAAAAATTCCTCATTCCTTTGAATTTGAACATCTTCTTTTTGCTCCAGTTCAGTTTGTTCCAGGCCAAACCCACTCTTACTAACTATTAAATTAAAACAGTAAACAAAACAAAGAATGTGAATTTATGATATAGGGTGATTAAGCGTCATGGTGATGACTCATGATAGCAGATACCATAGCTCCGTATTATAACTTGATGGTGTATGAATCTAAGTATAAATATACAGGGTGATCCAACTATGAAATTTCAGTTCAACGCAGAATCTTAAAATCTAGGTATGGGAATGTGATATATCATTTGAAAAGAAATTCAATTTTCTTTCAGTATTTCTTGAAATATACAGGGCATCCCATTTGAAAAAATGCACTCCGAACCGTTTTTGTATGTCTGGATAAACCATCGAATTTTTAATGACTCTGTATGAAAAGAAGCGTTTTTCGTAACACCTGCATGATGCATAAAATCTGTTTAAACAAAGCTATGTTTTGCAGAAAAAAAGAAGAAATCATAAAATTACTCAGGAACCGCTGAAGATAAGTATGAGGAAGTGATACCAAAATAATCGTGTTACTACGATGAAAAGAAAATATTTTGGATCGATAGAGCATCTGTTCTTGTCCAAGAAACCAAATTTTCAATGAAATATTGCTTTCCGTTCGCCGTAAACGTCTAACGTACCACATCGACCGTAGATCACCCTGTATAAATAACGATGATATTTAGACAATTTATTAACATCGAGAACAAGCAACTAGGTTGAATAATAAAACCGAAAAATATCTAAAATACATATATAAAAAATGTCTGAAAAAAATATCAATATACATATAAAAAAAAATTAAATTAAAACGAAAGTGTTCAAACAGAAACTCATTCAATTCAAGAAAAGCTCTGAACATTGAAAATTTCTTTCGATCGAGCTTTCGGTGTAATTCCCCTTTCAACGAGAAATTGTATCACGGCGTGGTGTTCAAATTCCTAGAATTTTCAGAATTAGTGATGTTTGTTATTCGATAAATAATTGAGCTTCGAGTCCAAACTTGATTAGTAATTACTTTTACAGTACCACTGATTGTCGCAACTAGTCACATGAGTCACAAGCTAATTACTCATCGTTAACTACGCTAGGGCGCGAACTTTTCAGCCACCCCTCGTATATCTAGTTATTACACTTCATATGAGTTGTTAGATCCGTTGGACGAAAACTTCACCAACATCCACCAATTGAATATTCTAACCTCACTTATATTAAGCTTTATTGTCCTATTGCGCATGCCGTCACGCACGCGCAGTTCCAAACATTTCCAAACATTTCTGAACATTTCCAAACATTTCTACACATTTCCATACATTTCCACGACATTTCCATACATTTCCACGACACTTCCAAACATTTATTAACATTTCCAAACATTTCCACCCATTTCCACACATTTCCAAGCAAGTGTACAACAATTTCCACTCGTGATCACCCCCTCGTAATTAATATTAAAATCCCCACACAAGAAAAATACATGGAAAATTGTTGTACAATAATGTAGGACATATTCCAGAGTACGTAGAAAAATCATCATATCACCAGATGGAGGTCTATAAACACTTACTATACAATAGCTTACTTCTTCCAACTTGATTTTCACCGCACATAGTTCACAATGCATCGGCACCGATAGTCGATCTATATTCAAAGGGTGAGTTTCGTACACTGATCTAGCGTATATCGCACATCCACCATGTTCACGTTCATATCTGCAATACTGAGCAGCAACGCGATATTCAGCCAGATTCATATAAGGGATCCTTTCGGGGGGGCACCAGTGCTCAGCAATGCTGACAAAATCTGAACCCATCAAACTGAGAAAGACTTCAATACGGTTTATTTTGCTGACAATACTTTGTACATTGAGTTGCAATATTCTTAATTTAATGGTAGATGTAATAGAGTTGTCCGTAGGTAGGTTGTCATTGCTCACGTTTTTCGGTGACCAAGTTACGGGATCGTAGGAAAAATTTATTAATTAGTATTCCCTCCGGCCAAAAGGACGGATCCATAACGAGGGACTGAAATTCGGATGGAAAAGTCAGCTTGAACGAGGAGTAAAAATCAGGTCGCTTAGAATTCAATTTTTCGATTTTCAACTCAGAGACACTACTGCACAGAAAATTGATAGAATCATCATATCTACTTATTTTATCCGAACATTGAGAACAAACCAGTCCGCGTACGAACGACATGATAGCTCGGTAATCAATGACAAGAAGAATTTATTTTGGCAGGTTTTCATATAGGGTTTTTATGGCCGCCGCAGGGTAAATTACTTAAAAATGCCACAACTTCCGGGTCAACTTGACGGACCCTATTTATTAGATGTCTGGGATGAACAATTTTACTGTGAACGAGATATTCTTGATGTTGGTATATTCGTTGAAACATTAACGTCGTGAGAAACAATCATCACTTAGAAAAATTACGGCTTTACTATACATTCTTCTGAAAGCCTCCAGAAAAGTTTCAAAAACAGTTTAAAAAAAAATTGGTAGAATGGTCTACCATTATGCTCAATCCATTTCCATGCTCGTCTGGACATGAACAAAATGAAGAATAATTAAATATTATCCTTCCTTCTCTTTGTTGTCACCTGTTTGATTTTGATACCAGTTTATGATATTTACGATTAGAGTTAATTGGTATCTTGTTCATAGGTAGTTGTTGATACGAGATTCAATCAAACTGCCCCAAGAGTTTGACTGTAATGAATATGCCGATTCGCTATTCGCTTACGGATTTTGTAATTGTAACGGAAGAGATGCTCGGAGAGTATGAACGGCAGTTTCCTAACCGACGGTTACCAAGTAATAAAGTTTCTGATAATCAGTTACCTATAGTTATCAAATATATTTAGGTTATATTGATGGAATTTTGCTGCGAACAAGCATACAAATTGAATGAACACAGAAGATTAGAAGAATGGGCGCTGATACTCAAATATTGAGCGGTCGATATGAGAGAAAAAGATAGGACAGAATTCAAGACAAGGACAGAAACAATGGTGAAGACAGTTTGGAACATTTGGAGCAAACTCTTGCCGAAGGACTACAACATGATGATCGATTCGTTTAAAAGTATAATAGTCAAACCAGCTCAAGATGCTCGCTATGCAATGAGAAAAAAAATTCAAGCAGATCCATGTAAACGTAAATCCAGTTCAGTTTTGGACAATTTGTCTGAAGTTAACAGAATAATATTCCTACGTGATGAAAATACTCCTGAAGGTATTATGCGTAAATTTTACCTTATTGGTGCAGTAGAATTAGCTAGCAAGGAAGAGAGGCACTTGCATGTCTGGTGGATTTTTTTCAAATCGAGAAAAATAACGCTGACTCTCCAACAAATCGAATTGAATACAATCCGGTATTCAGTAAAGCCACAAGGTGGTTCTAAAAGCAGTATAAGTGAGAGAAAGGAAATGGCTTTGGGAATCTTCTATGACATGTCTCAGGCTTTTGACACCTTATATCATAGAGCATTGTTTAATGAACTGTTATCAGTGGGCGCTTTTTTGGGTGTTTACACCTGTGAGCGTTCTTTCTTGTAAAAACATAAGAAAAAAAACTCGGGTATTCGCGGGAAAGCGTTGAGATGGTTGAAGTCATACTTACAAAATAGGAATCAGCGAAGATTTATTGACGTACTCCTGACATTATTCGCTGATGACACCAATACCATAATTGAGGGCAATGATGTTGATGAAATTAGTGGTTGGGCTAAAGTGAGGATCTTACAGGACTTTCTCCTTTGCAAAATTCAGTTCTGCGGGCATACATTTCTAGTTGTAATTTGTGTAGCCTAATGAATCTAAAAGGATGTTGTTTCTAGCAAAAAAAAATCTCTTGGTATTGAAGCGTACGAAATTCCTAAATGCCTAAATGAGTAAAGGAAATATCCCAGAGACTTTTGACGAGAAATTTTCCCAAAAACCTGACATAACTGAGATGATTATTATTTTGAATTCAACCATGTTAAAAAAAAACTCTGTAAGAGTGAAAAAAAGGAGTGTATTATTTCGATGCAAATATGAATTCATTAAATTGAAGAACTACTCACGAAACCAATTTATATAAAAATTCACCAAACCGAATTTTGACATATAGGCCAAGCAAATTAGCTTCAAAAAATGGTGTGCCTGGAAATAATTGATGAAGTTCGGGAAACTCATTCTTTTAGGCTTCTCGTAAGAGTAGTTTGAGCTTTACCCCAATTTTCTAGTCGAGCGTATGTCGTGACGTTCGAAAAACCTCGAAATTTAAGGGCTATTTTAGGTTTTTCTCGAATAGCTTCTAAATTAAGCACTTTATCCGAAACTTTGTTATATTCAAAAGTGTTAAGCATTAAATACTACGACATTGTATTTTGAACAAGTAGTTTTGTAGAAATCATACTCCGAAATATGGCAAATTTTTACACTTTTCTAAAAAACATATTTTTTCACTATAAAACGTAAAATACCCATGAACCTACAAATTTTAGAACGAAATGTCATGGGAAAAGAGTTGAAGACCATCTTATTGTGATAATGAACCCCTCCAAACCACAATGTTAAATCGCGCAGTAGCTCATCCTGCTGGGGATGCTGATAATTTCATCGTAGCTAGTGCTGTTCAATTTGCTCAGCAGTCTCATGAGTGTGTGGATAATGTTCGGGAGGACACTGACCTTCTTGTAATTTTGATTGTTCCAGCCCCTATGTGTACCAAAATGTTTTTACTAGGGCCTGGCAAAGGTAAACAAGACGATGTTGTCTTTTCTCCCTTGCACTACATGTTTACATCTGTTTCGGAAAACCACCTATTATTCCTTCATGCTTTTAATGGCTGCAACACTACGTCATCATTTTTCGGTAAAGGAAAAATGAAATTCCTGAAAAGTTTGAATTTAACACAAACGAATTGACAGATAATAAAAATATGTAATACCTATATTATTCTTAAGGCGGCTACAGACGACTGGGCTAGCCTCAGCCAACATCCGCTCATTCCAACGTTGGTGTATCGAGAGCATGCAAAACATAGGCAGGTACAGATGATATATCGAGCCTAGGCCAGCGTTTCAGCGAATGTTGGTTCCATGGAGATAGGTTGGTTCATTTTCGATATATGTCATGTCATGACATTTTCTATCTTGTCAGTATTATCAACTCAAAGGAACGCGAACGTCGAATAAGCGTGAAGAAGAATGATATACCTCGCTCCGAAAATATCTCAAAACAGTAAAAACTTCTTGCAGGGTGGTACTTTTTCAATGGGAATACGATACCATACTCCCCTCAGTTTTTTTATATCTAGTAAAAATGGTGAAAAACACAACTTTTCTCTTTCAAATGGAATGGCATCTGTTTTTGATTTCATGTTATAGAAATAGTAATAATTATACAATTTCTAAAAGTATACCGGGTGTTAAGAGAAAACGTTTCAGTATTTTGGGAGCCAATTTTAGACCTCAAAAGGAGTAAATAGTTTCATATGAATATGAGTCAGTAATATTCACTACTGATGCAACTACATAATACGATAAATTACAAAAGATCTTCGATTTATTAATAACTTCTAATCTTTCACACAATGTGTTCCATATGACCACTTACCATATCAATGCAAGAAGTGGGTGTACCGTTCAGTGGCGTAGCGCAAAATTCGGGGGCCCCCCCGCAAGATTTCAATCGGGGGCCCCCTTCCATAGGTTCATGTTATTCATGATTAATTTCCCTCATAAGTTTTCCAAAGAAAAATAATGAAGAAAAAGTGTTAAAAATATAATAAATACTAATATATAATATATAATAAATAACAAAAATATCCAAACAAAATAATACAGATTCTGGTACGAAAATAACCATAAACAAATAAATTAAACACTTCTCTAACGAAAATGCATTAATCTTTTTTCATTTTTTTGTGCAAACATATCTATCAGTTCGTCGATGTCTAAGCTTCTGGCCACTTCTTGCTCAATGCTGAGAATGCTCAAGTCTGTTAGACGTGTTTGCGACATCGAATTCCTGAGATAATTCTTGATAATCTTAAGCTTAGAGAAAGATCTTTCCGCACTGGCAACTGTAACGGGAAGAGTTGCAAAAATTTTCAAAGCTATGAGTACTTCTGGTACACAACTCAATAATGACTTATGTTTCGAAATTAATAATTGTGTTAAATCTAACACAGAGTTTGTGGCACTCAAATTATCCTTAATAACGCTTCGTAAGGAAATAAGTTGTTTGGAAAAGTCAGTCGATAGATCTGCTGTATAAAAAGATGATAAAAGTTCGGCTTTCTCCATCAAATCATGATCATTCAAATGGATCAAATTGTAGGAACTCAGACAGGAAAAACGTTCTGTTATAGTTTTAATTCCCAGGAATCTATCTTTCAGTTGCCGAATTTAAATGTCAACATTACAATTGAAAACATTAATTTCGAACATTTTCTCTGGGCACGTGAGTGGTTCATCGAAATTCATTTCGTCGAAAAATTTTTTTACTTTTCTTCTTCTTTTGTTTCTGAATGAGGGTTGAATTTGCCATTTTCTTGCTAAATTAATTGCTTCACTTTTAATCATTTGAAATGAGTTTCTCGTTTCTTCCAGATTCCTAAGGGTTTTACGTAACAACTCCACTGCAGTTGCTAAATCTGACTGCTTTTCTTGAAGAATTTTCGAAACAATATTGGTGTTATTTAATATTTTTGATTGAACTGTTACATTCATAATGAATTCGAAACAATTCATCAGTTCCAAAAGGGAAGTAGCTTCAGATTTCTCATCATTCTTTTTGGATGAGAGAACAATTCTAGTCAGAGCTTTCATTATTTGTGGAAATGCTCGGTTTATGGCATGAAGTGCGTCATAACGTGATGACCATCTCGTTTCACATAATCTCTTCAAAGTGGGAAGTTTTTCAGAATCTGAGGATACTACATTTTCAAGAACCTCCCACCTCTTGATACTCGCACTAAAAAATACGTAGACCTTGTTTATTATTTCATAAAATTTCTGTACCTCCGTTACTCCAGACACCGAGTCATTGATCACCAAATTGAGATAATGGGAAGCACAATGGACGTACGAAGCAGTAGGTTCCCTATCAGATATTATTTTTTGTACTCCAGAATATATTCCACTCATCACTGCAGCTCCATCATATCCCTGGCCTCTGCAGTTAGTTATTGGAATGTGATAATTGTTCAAAACGTCAAGAACTTCTTCTACTACTCCCTTTGCACTCTGATCTTTAAGACGAATAAATGCAAGGAAACTTTCGAGAATTTTGAGTTCAACAGGTGAACCTTGTTCGTCATAAGTGATATGAACATATCGAAGAATAATACTGAGTTGATCTTGTTTTGAAATATCTTGAGTTGTGTCTAGTATGAGGGAGTAGAACTTACTTTTATTAATAATTGTCGATATTAGTTTCAACCTTGTTTCCTGAGCTAATAGACTGATAATTTCAGGACTAAGATAATTTCTTTTTAAATTATTTTTTTTATCAACAAGTTTCGCTAATATACTAGGATCATATTTGGCCAAAAGAAAAATAATAGATAAAAAAACGCCTTTCTGCTGCTCGTTTTCATTAATTTTATGTATGTGTCCTCGAAAAGCCAAATTGCACATACTGAGGGTAAGAGTGACATCGATTATTCTTTTCAAGACGAGTTTCCAAAAATTCAATACTTGGCCTAATTCCTTATTGAAAAATGAATCAATTGTTGATTCATTTTTCCATTTGTCATATGCAACACAAGCTCTGAGATGTGTTGTCGATAACTCGTGAACTTTGATTTTTTTCGACAATCCTTGCCAATCATTCACTCCTTCCACCCAATTCATGTTGAAGTTGGAACAGATTCTATCACCGAATAGCCAACAGGGCTCACAATACGCTTTGTCCAATAATTTTGAGTAGCACAACCATGTTCGGGGCATTTCATTACCATCAGTTGTCTTCTTAGTATAGTAGGAAGTGGAAAAAGAACGTTCCTTTCCATCTTTAGGGTAGGGGCCGCTTGGTTTGCAAGATCCGAAATGGACAATGGCACGTTTCAAATCATTTTCTAAAATATTCAGTGGATAATGAGCCCGATCACTTGGAAATTCTTTATTATGTTGCAACTGTAAAGCAGCAGAACTCAATTCAAGAGTAATATTATCCTCTTCAGAAGTGCCCTGATTTTTAAGTTCTTCCGATATTTCTGTAGTATCTTGTTTCAATACTGATTCGTATACAGTATAGTTCGAAACAACTTCCATTTTGTTATCTACTGATTGTAGATCAAGATCTTTATTACTCAAGTTTGCCTGTGATTCCTGCTGAATTGATTGTGACTCAGAGTCAGACTTATTAAAATATGAAAAAACCTTCCGTTGCTTAGAAAATGCATTTTCTTTTTCTCTCTGGAGTTTTCTTTTGCATGCACCACTCAAATATTTTCTTTTTCGTTCTGACATTTTTTCTGATATCTGAAAAATTATGAGATATTCAAACTGCCGTTTGTAATTTGCGCATTTTATAACTTTTTTTTCAATATTGATAATGAAAAAATACGAGAGAGAAAACATAAAGATAAATAAGTTCCGCAATTAATTCTAGAACTTACCTTCAATGAAATTGCAATCCTGAAACCAAAGGCACTCACAGTCAGAATATTGAGATTTTTGTCTCTGATTATAAACAAACTCACAATGTGGTTTCGTATTCGAACACTTGTTACACTTGCTCTCACTACTAGAATGGAAATGAAAATAAAAAGAATTCATAATATTCTTCCCTTCTTCATAAAAATAGCCTGATTGGTGAATTGACAATAATTTCTGCAATAACAGATAAGCCGCAAGCCGCCCGAACAACGCGTCTAATAAACCGCCGAGACCCCAATAAAACGATCATGCGGCGAAGTTCAAAGAGAAATGCCGAGAATCTTGAAGATATATAAAAAACTCTGGAAGATAGGGTGGCACAGGGTGTCACAGTGATATCTCGAATTGAATTACTGTAAACCTCTCATGTGTTTTCAATATAATCCAGGAATATTTCTCTATTTTTCGGGAACAATAACCGTAACTTCATTTCTCAGATTTTCTTCATTATATCATCAGAAAAATATATCGAATCGGCAATTATTGGGGCCCCATCCAGAGCTTTTTCTTTGGCTCGGGGGCCCCCTTAGTGCCGGGGCCCCCCCGCACTGCGGGGTCTGCGGGGCCCTCTGCTACGCCACTGGTACCGTTGTGTATATACGCACAGGGTGGTCAAAATTGGTGATACGTGAACTACAACAGAAATGGGGATAATGACCAAAGTTGAAAATTTCAATCATGGCCTATAACTCGTACTCTTTCGAAAAGACGCATTAATAATAGAACATGAATTAATGTCACATGTAGAGCCACATGAAACAGCCACCCCCTAAGCGGAATGAAAAACCATTAATTTATGAAATTCCATCCAACTGCACATGAAGTTACAAATTATCAAAATCTGGAAGGATGTATAGTCTAAGATCCTAACCTACCTCGACCTTCACCGAGCTGATAATAGAATAGAACCCATTTCATAATAAACTTCAGATCTTAAATAATATATAAAAAATAGGTTGCCTAAAAAAATCCTGGACGGGGTATTTTTAATTATTTTTTCAAAAATGATTTTTCATGACATTTTGCAACATCATGATAATAAGAAAATTTCATACTGGACTTGTAGGATGAAACATGTAGAATCTACAAATATAGGGTTGCCTGTTATTTACCTGGACGAACTACTGGTTGCCTGGTTTAAACAGGTATGTCGAAATGAGATAATTTCACCGGTGTAATAATAGAAAAAATGTTATATCAGCATAAGCGAATGAACACATTGATATAGGGTTGCCTGCAAAAAAATTGGACCTGATAGGGGTTGCCGAGGTTTGAAGGTTGCATTGTTGACGCGGCAGGTAATAATAAAGGACCGAACATCGCAGTCTTATCTGAATGTAAGACAGTGCGAATGCTCGGTACTTTTACTCAAAGAGTTACCCCTACTACATAGGTACCTTCCATAGGCTATATTGAGAACAATTCGGCGATATTCTGGATTAACTGACATTTGAATTTCAAACAATATTGAATACATAACAGTCCAATGTATTCAATACCATAATATAATATTAACTTATAGGTATAATGTGGACTGCCGAAAATTCGGGTAGTGCAATAACAAGAAAAATGTCAGAAGATCTTGTATTATATTAATAAATTTTATTACAGAACAGCAGAAAAACAAAAAATAATATCAATGAAAAAAAAACCATCAATATCTTCTATTTCGTATCTGAATCATCTGAACTTGAATGGCAACTCTCAACTTTATCGGTCTCATCGGGTTCATCCTCATTATTTTCCATTTTAATTATATCACGTATTTCCAAAAGAAGTTTGATCTCCTATAAAACCAGTTGGTTTCAAATAACTATTCAAATACCAACCGTAATTTATAGGGTTTAGTCCTGCACATACAGATTCTGTTGCATTAAGCCACATGGAATTTACATATATTTTCGTAAAACTTTTTGTTGTAGGAAAATCCACCATGGCGGTATAGAGTTGGAGTCAAAACTTTTAATTTTGTTTGAAAATTGTTCGCTGTCTTTTTTTGCGCCGTACTTTTTCATGAAAATACATCCATTCCCAATATAATGTCCATCAGAAGATCAGGTACGAGCAAGAGCTTCAAATCGGCCAGGGTGTAATCTCCGATCCTTACAAGGGTTGTGTAGCGTCTCGGGGCAACGGTGGTTTTGCCATTCGCTATGGTGACCAGACTGTTTTCAACAGGTTCCCCTCTTACTCCTTTCTCCTCGAAGTAGTCGGCTGCTGCTTGGTTGCAGAAACTCCTGGTTGCTCCTGTGTCCACCAAGGCTCTGAAGGGTCTTCCGGCTATATGGACTTCTATTAACGGTCGGTTGTCGGTGCAGATGGTGAGTGCCAGTGGAGTCAGCGTCCCTGGAGATATGGTCGACTCTCTTTCCATACCTCCAGTTAGTTTTCCGAACATGGACAGTCTCTTGACAGTATTCCTTCTCGCTGGCATCTGGAACAGAACAGTCTCGCTCTTCCTCGGCATTCTCGACGCATGTGGCCATATCTACTACAACGGAAGCACTGTGTCTGAGAGGAAATTCTCCTTCTCGGTCGTTCTTCGGGTGGCGCTGACGGTCTGGGACGATCTTCTCTTCGATTTTTTTTTTCTTCGTAGTAGAATGTGAATTGAGTATAGACGTGTTTTACTTCGCTACTAAAATATCTGGTTGTATAAAGCTTAGAGTTCACAGAAATTTACCGAATCCAGTGGATAACATCAAAGTGCCCTGTGGAAGAGGTGAAAATTAACTGTTATATTCTTAAGAACTAATAAGGGTTAAATATCAGTGAAAATCAATGATAAATCCATTGAATATATCAACCATTGACATATAACATATTGTACGCAGTATTGTGAAACCGGAATCTTTGCGGGCTGATAAGAGCTAACTAAAGGAGTTCACACATTTTCAAGTACTTAGTGTTCGTTTCACCTGTTCGAATGGGTGAGTTCAGTCAGTCCCAGAAAAGGTATTTGAATGAATTATTGACGAAATTGAATGTGTCAATCAACAGTAGAGTCGAGGAATTGGAGAAAAATTTTAATGAAAGATTCGAGGAACTAAAATCAGATACCAACGAAAAAATAAGAATTCTAGAAGGAGAAGTTGCCGAGCTCGAACACGACAATTCACTTCTCCGCTCTGAAGTGTCGCGAATAAGGAGAAGACAAATTAAGAAAAATTTGGTGATTCATGGATTATCTTCAAAATAAAACCACTGAAGAGGCGACCCTAAATGTGCTAGAGGTTCATGTTGATTCAGAATCCATCGGGGATATTTATCAGATAGGAAAAACTAAAACTGTTATCCTGGAATTAAATTCCTTCAAGAAAAAAACCGAGTTACTAAAGAACGGTAACAAATTGAAGGGTAGTGGAGTGTTCATCTCCCCAGATTTAACTCGGGAAGACCGATTGCTCCATAAGGCACTATACCATCATCTGAAGGAGGCTAGAAGAAGAGGAAAAAATCCACAAATAAGAGGAAACAAATTGATCGTTGATGGAAGAGCATATACATTGGAAGAGCTAGAGGTGACTCGTGCCAATGGAACTGAAGGTTCTACCGACTGTCAACATGAAGAGGATAATGCTGCACTGGAGGGGAGTAATTTTGTAAGGGGTATATTAAGGAAGTTTGATTCCAACCCTCCAACGAACAATAAAGAAGGCCGAACGACACGTTCAAAATTAAATAAAAACTAGTATTGGAATTTCCGAGATATACTGAAATAGTTTGGAGGGAGAAAGAATCATTCTTTCTTTTTCTTGTTTATCGCTTTGTCTTGCTGTTTTCTCATTGCGAAATTTTGTATGCAATCTTATTGTTGCTTGAACTTTGTTGTAGTATTTCATTTTTTTTGGAGTGCATCATGTATGTTATTATTGAAGATATACTGTAGAGACAACGACATTTGAAATGAATCAGTTTATCAGGAATTATCAGGGTGTAGATTACTCGACAAAAATTGTTCATAACATGGACTCTATTAATTTTCAATACCAGTTAAAAATTTTTCAGATGAATAAGAAGAAGTATATCGTTGAATTTTGATGAACTGTTGCTTCTGTTGGAGAGTACCCCTCAGAAATTTGAAATTATTATTTTGACTGAAACTTTCCACATTGATGATCCTGAAGTTTTCACTATTCCGGGTTACACCGGTATATACAATGAAGGTGGGTTCAACAGAAACGATGGTATCATGGTATATGTTAAGCAGGGAATCACCTTTAGTCATGAAGTGGTCACGTTGGGACATATGAGGGTTGTCGACTTGGATTTATTTCAAACGAGTTCGGGACAAAAAACTAAAATAACTGCTGTTTATAAGTCACCGAGAATTGATATCAAAGACTTCAATCGAAATTTGATTGTTTATTTACAGAAAACTAGTAATATGTGTTCAACGCATATAATAACAGGCGATATAAATATAAATATTTTGGCGTCTGATAACGATGTCGATGAGTACAGCAATATTTTGTGCACTTTTGGTTTTCAATCTCTTATAAATTGTTCAACTCGCCCATCCAGTGGTAGCTGTATTGATCATTTTTTCATCAAAACAATGCGATCATTGGATGAAACAAAAGTGGAGGGTTTTGTGCTGCAGTCTTTGATAACGGATCACTATCCCATAATTTTGGTATTAGATTTCGAATCTGAAAGGAAAGAAACAATAAATCGTCTTAATGTTAAAAAGTATGTAGATTTTACACGTTTGAAACATGATTTAAATCACGAAACTTGGCTCAGGGTATACGAAGGTAGTAATGCAAATTCTATTGCTGAGAGTTTTATCCGAATTCTTCTATTTTATATAAATAGAAATACGAGATCTGTACATGAATCTAATAAGAATTCCGCTCGAAAGGAGTGGATTACATCTTCACTCATAAAGCTTATCAACGAAAAAAATGAACTGTATAAACGACTAAAGAATGATTCGAATAGGGGAAAATTTGCAGAAATTATACGCGGAAAAGGAGAATGAACTCTCGAAACGAATAAAAATCGCCAAAAGGGAATATCTAGAAAAATGTTTATCAAAACAGTCTGGTTCTCAAAGGATATGGAAATTTGTTCGAAAAATGTGTGGTGCAAATGAGACGAATAATGAAATTCCGAGGATTAAGACTGATGACGGAAAAATAATAGATAACGATCAGGAAATAGCAGATCTGTTCAATGAATACTATAGTTCACTTGGCGGATTATACGCGCAAAACATAAAGATGCCTGATGGTTATAGGGATTGTGATTCTCATCGGGGAAATTCTTTTCATTTATATCCCACGACCCCGATTGAGGTGGAACAGGCTATATTACAGTTAAAGTCGAAGAAAGCATCGGGTAAAGATGGAATACGAACGGATGTGTTGAAAAATATAAGTGACGTCATCGCAGTCCCGATGTCGTACCTGATCAATTTTTGTTTTGAAAAAGGTTCCTATCCTGATGCTTTTGAATTAGGTCTTGTAAAACCAGTGTACAAATCTGGAGATAAACTAATAATGCAGAATTACAGGCCTATATCTCTAATCTCAAATTTAGGGAAAATATTTGAAATAGTTCTGAAGAATCGAGTAACTGATTATCTCGACAAGTATCATATAATTTCAGATCGGCAATATGGCTTCAGAAGTGGCAGATCAACGGAAGATGCCATTCGAGAATTAACTAGGAAGTTGTATAACTGTCTGGATGATCGAATCCCATCCTTATGCACCTTCGTTGATCTTGCTAAAGCTTTTGATACGGTGTGCCATGAAAAACTTTTGAATAAATTATACACTTACGGATTTCGTGGACAAATACATGAGATGCTTAGGAGTTATTTGACGAATCGTAAGCAAGTTGTTGAAGTGAACGGAGTTCAAAGTCATGAAGAGTCTGTTACATATGGTGTACCACAGGGTACTGTCTTAGGCCCCGTGTTGTTTTTGATTTATATGAATGGTCTGTTCAAAATAAATACTCAAGGCGATATATTCAGCTTCGCTGATGACACCGATATCCAATACAGCGCGGACTCTTGGGACAGGCTGAAAGAAAAAGCGGAGTCAGATTTCATAAACTTGAAAAATTGGTTTCAGTTCAACAAACTCACTATGAACATCGAAAAAACTGAATACTTACCTTTTGCATCTTATAGTAGTGGTTTGCCAGAGTTGGGAGATATTGAAGTTGACACAGAAACGAAAATACCGCAGGCTAATGAGGTTCGATACCTCGGAGTAATAGTTGATCGACATTTGAAATGGGATAAACATATTGACCATATAGTAAAAAAATTAAGGCATTTATTAAGCAAATTTAAATTTTTAACTAAAATTATAAAAAACAAAAAATACCTGAAATTAATTTATGATGGTCTTGTTCATTCACAGATAAGCTACGGTATAGTAGGTTGGGGAGGTTTATATGACACTCATTTACATCGTTTGAATGTCTTACAGAAGTATATTCTGAAAATTATTTTTGAAAAGAGGAAAACATTTCCAAGTGAGAAAATTTTGAAATATCTGGAGTGTTGAATATTCGTCAAACATACGGCCTAAAAATACTTCTCAATATCTTCACAAATCGAATTCCCTTAACCCAACCTACGCATGAATACCCGACGAGAAACAGAGAGTACTCGAGACCACGATGCAGAAAAAGTATAGGTCAAAGGTCGTGTCACTATTTGGCACCGAGAGTGTACGGTTTCCTTCCAGCAGAGTTAAAAACAGTTATGTCATATAACAGCTTCAAGACTAAAACTAAGAGCTGGATTAGGGAAAATAAAACCTTCTGTGATTTTCTCTGAAAAGGTGATTGAACCAATAAACAACTGATCAAATATCCGTAAAATCACCGACAATAGACAAAAAATGCCCGAATGTTGGTACGAAATACCCGTTTTGTGACAAAACGCCCGAAGATGACAATTTGTTTTCTTTGTTAACAACCATATAGAGTAATATAACATGATGTACTTTTTTCCTTTGCTCAGTGAAATTTGTAAAATTGATAATGTGAATAGATTGTAGGTATATGTGTATATTTTTTGTTTTTTTGTTGCTTTGAATAGGATGAGAATTGTTTGTTATATTTCAAACTACACTCAGATAATTTTTTTTCTTGGAAAACTATTATCTCGTAGTTTTTTTTCTCTGTTTATTTGAATGTATTTTTCACTTGAATAAACATATATTATTATTATTATTATTATTATGTGGCGTCGTTGGACGGTGTGACTCTCGTCGGTTTGGACTTGGACGGTTCTCCCTTGGTTCACTTGGTTGCGAAAATGGTTATTGGTCGTTGTGGCTGACTGGTTGCGGGGGATGATGGTGGTGGTACTGCTGCTGGCTGCCCCGACCTCTGTGGCTGGACATATAACGGAAAACTTGATTGTGGACGGCTGGACGGTTCGTATGTTAGGTGCGGTTCTTCGATGAGTCCTGGTTTGTATGGTGGCCTGGTATATCGGTTCATCTTCCATTGTACTAACTCGAACACTTTTCCTTTTCGCAGAAGTTTATCGTATGTGCGAGTTTCCTGGAAGGCTTAGGCTTGCTGCAGAGACGGTAATAGCCTTTGTGTGATCAGCCGTATTTGTTCCTCTTCAGAAGGACGGTTCTCTGTTAATTTCTGGAACAAATTCTGCATGCGAGTGACATATAACAGAAGTTTCTTATTGGGGCCTTGTGTTCGTCGCTTTATCTCTTCCAGCAGGTTTTTCTCATAGTTTACAGGTAAGAAAGCTTCTTTTAGCTGTGTCTTAAAGTCTTCCCAATTCTTGAAAGAGCCTCGTCGGGGGATGTACCAATCTCTAGCATCGTTCTTGAGTAGTTCGTATACAGAATCAAACACCTGCTCCAGGGGGGTCTTGCGTAATTCAGCTAGTCTTTCCACCTCCTCTATGAAACTTTCCACACTACTGTTGCCATCAAATGATACGGTCCATTTGTATACGGGCTCCGCTGGTGCTGGTGGTGGTCGGACTTTATATTCGGGCCGGGTGAACGTCTGGTTCACAGAACGGTGAAGCTTAGCCGTTGGCATCTGCGGGTCAGGGAAGGATACCGTCCGAATAGAGCTTGTCCAACGCCTCGGTGAATCTTCCTCAGCTCTCATCTTCGGATGTTGCAGTTGCGTTACAGGAACAGGGGGTAACTGTTGCAATAATCCCTTGCATGTATGCCTTGTTTCATCTAAAACTCTTTCTAATACGGTATTTCTTTCAGGTGTCGCTGAACGGGGAACCTGGACTACTGGTGGAGGATTGATTCCATCTCCAAGGTCGATCAGTGACGGTTCCACCCTGGCTCCTATCTGCGGTTGAATCGGAGACATTCCGGGAGAATTTGGAACCTCAGTATCTAAGAGAGACCCACTCTGGTGTCCGGCCTCGGTTTGCTGTACATGATTGCTGGCATCCAAGGCTCTGACTGTTGTCTTCTTCATTTGCTCCACCATTTGTACCTGTGTTTCATCTTCAGTGTTAATAAAGTTTAATCTTCCTTGAATGTGTTTGAGCCTTGTGAAAATTCGTGAATATTCGTTGACGGTGTTGTCGGTATTGAAGTTCTGAATGGCTTCCACTAAATCGGTGAGTTCATTCTTGCATGTCTCCATCTCCAGTGTCTGGTTATCGGTAATCGGGGGTTGCACTGGTACTTCGGATTGAAGGACTTGGCTCCGCTTTGTCATGACTGTGCTGGGGATCGGTTGGCCCCGTAGGTTCAACTCATATGTCAGCTCGTCGCTGAGTAATCTATTCAACTCCATTTTCAGTCTTCAGGTATCACTTCACTTCACCAGTTGAAAAAAAGTTCAAAATTCACAACAGAATTACAGTAATCACAATAGCAAAAATAATTTATATCAATGAAATCAGAAAAATTGAAAATCAGTGAGATTAGAACAGAAGAAATAAAATCAGTTAAATCAGAAAAGTCGAATATCAGTAAAAAGTAAAAAATGAATCCTAGAACTCAGTATTCAGTAACTGTGATATAGAGAATTGCCCAGCTTAGGAACAAACCAATACAACATGAAATTAAAATTTCACAATAATTCACAGTTGAATTGATTGCAAGGTCTAGTTGTATCGTTCAATTCGGGGCAACAATCTTATCCAGTATAAAAAAATTACAATAACGGTCGTGAACGGGTTAATGAAAAAAAAGGAAAACTTCAGAGTATAACGGGAACTGACGGATGACTTCACCAGCTCACAACAGTTAATGCTTCTCACAATTGAAATGGAACTGTAATAATAATTCAATAATGAATGAAATAATCAGTGCAATGAATGAGTAAAGGTATACGGTTTGAAATAAAATAACAATAAAGTTCAATTCGGCAGGTTGCAATCGAAAATTTGTACTCACTTTATTTCACTCTGTCAGGTCCAGTGGAAAATCACACTTATGGGAAAAATCAACAGTTTTCAATGGGAAATCAAAATTATACAGTTCAATAAACATTCACAGGTAATAAAACACAGCAATGTCTTTATTTCATTTGGATTTCACTTCAGGGAAATACTCAGTCTCAGCTCAGGAAGTAATTAGAAAAACTTACTTTGATCGGATTCTCTGTAATCTTAAATATGTCTCCTTGATCTAGGTCCTTCGGAATTAGTCTCTTCTGGTGTCTTTTAGTCTTCAAGTCTTTTGAGTCCCTACTCGGACGCCAATTTTGTAACGGTGTTGCTCGCCCTCTCTTACCTGGAGACTCACTTGGCCAAAAGGTCCCTCGGGCGCCAGCTATTTTTTCCTAAAGGGGAAATAGCAAACCCACCTAGGCAGCTACTAGTCGAAGAAGGGTTCGGTGTTGTCTAAGGTAGTAGCGACAACCAGTGATTCATAAGACTGTGGTTTTAACATTTATTGAAACCCAATGAAAAAAATTTATTTACAATATATATAGGTACGGTCAAACTGCCAGACTGAGTATTTCAAAATGATATTAAAGGAAAATAGCAACACATATAATAAAATGGGATGAAAAGTAAATATGATCAGGTAGATTTATTATGGTGACTTCGGACGGTAATTAGTTTACGAATGACTTGGTCACCAGCATTAGAACCCAATCAGGAGGTATTGAACAATGATCGAACCCAGTGTTTCTCTGCTTCGGACCTCTACTGAAGGTTTTGGTAATCCTCAGTCATCCACCGAGGTGAGCGTGCACTCCGCCTCTGATGTGTGGCTCAGGATTCCAGATGGACGGCAAGAAAAAGGGGTTCAGTAAAAACTGGTAAAAGCATTTGCATCAAAACGCTAGGTTCTAATAAAACGGGAGATGTCTGTTACCTCCGGAATCACAATTTGACTTCCACGACCCGGTCAGGGGATATCGAATAATGAACAGACCCAGTGTTTCTCTGCTTCGGACCCCTACTGAAGGTTTTGGATAATCCTCAGTCATCCACCGAGGTGAGCGTACGCTCCGCCTCTGATGTGTGGCTCAGGATTCCAGACGGACGGGAAGAAAAAGGGGTTTAGTACAAACGTGCCAAACCACTTGCATCGAAACACTAGATCGTAATAAAACGGGAGATGATTCTTACCTCAGGGAACTCACTTTCACTCTCGCGGAACGGTAAATACGAAGGAAAGGGAAATGAAAGTACGTTACTACTAAAAATGAAACCCTAATATCGCACACTAATGCTTCGAAAATCAAATCGTAATTAAACTGAAAATGCAACTCAAAGTCAAGCGAAGAATAAACTGAAAAGTCGACTGGAAGTGAAACTAAGAATAAACTCGAAGTCTTCAAGAATAAACTGGAAGTCTCAAAGAATAAACGGGAAGTGAGTCCTCATCGGCGAGTATCTCCCTTTTATAACCTTCGGGGAGGAGGCAGAAAACATCTGTGAAAAATCGTCAAACTTCTCGAATATTCCAGGCGGTAAAATATTCTCCGGTTTCGACTTATCGAAGATTTGAGACAGAAAAACCCGATAATCAGAAATAAATAGCGTTTTTCATATCTGCCTCCACTATGAAAAACGAAAACATAACATCGTCCGATACTTTTTCACCTTAACGGTTTATTTCTAATTTTGTGAAATGAATCTTTGGAAAACGGAAATATTTAAATAAATTTCCGGACGGAGAAACTCGGAAATGAAAATGATTCACTTGTTTAAATATGAAAAAGGAAATAATTATTCTAATACGAAAAAATTAAAATGAAGTCTGACTTTTTCACACAAAATTCATACTTCGTTACAACATTCGCGGATCGGAAGCTTCGCGGAGACATAATTGTGACGTTTCGAGCATTAAGAGAATTTTTCGGCTTCGATCTTTCTCATCTCTTCGAGTTGAACACAAACCAACTCAGGGGTCATGATTTGAAACTTGTGCGGGAGAGATTCCATTCGAGATGGCAGCAATCAAGTGCTGCAACATGATCTTACACCTCATGTTGTTGGAGCTCCGTCAGTCAACGTCTTCAAGAATCGGTTTGATATCTGGAGGGCAAGTGTTCTTCAGTAGTTTTTCATATGCTAGAATTTTTTTCTTTGTTTTTTCATTGCTTGTGTTTCTTTCTCATTAAGGTTTCAATTGTATTTATTCAAGAGTTTTAAAGTCACACCTGTACTCCACTCTGTATCTGTTTTAATAATAATAATATTTTAGTTTTCTAGTGAAGAATTTGTTGACGAATTTAGAGATTTTATGAGCTGGTGATGAAATTGCTGAAGCTATTGTTCGTATAGGTACTCTTTTCGGGTTTGTGTAATATAATGGTACTATATAGTCTAGGAACTTGTGGATTTCTTTCTCTTAGACTGTGCATAGAGTGTCCGTATTTTATTAAAGTGGCGTTTGTCTCTCTTAGTGTTTTATTTACTTTGGTGGTGTATTTTTGGAGAGGATTATGTTTCATTTCTATAATATCGTTATTTTTGAAAAATTCAAGTGTTCTGTCCATATATGATTTCCTAACTAACAGTACTAGTTAGGAAATAGCACAATTGGAGAATGTGATCATAAATCGTTGTGAGGAAAACGACTACTGTCCTAGAGAGTTTTTTGAGGATTTCAGATGTGGTGAGATAGTACCAAGGGATTTTCTGTCATTCATATTTATTATTTTCTTCTTTACCTCCATTGGGTGATCCGTTGTCTGATCGGTGGTAACATTTGACAGGGTATATCGAGCAGTTCTGTTCTTCGATATTCGGGAACTTGGATGTTACTCCAGGCTCTTCCAACAGATTGTAGAGATGTTCTGTAAATGTATTTGCTTTTCCTTCATTCGATCGTGTCTACTGATTGTTGTTGGCACCTCTTTGGGATAATGGGGCAGAGGGTCTTGAATTTTTGTCTTTATAGGTGGTAAATTGATCTCAATTTGTTCTTGATGAGGTCAGCTTGTGGAGAACACTCTGGTACAGGGTCGTGGAGCACAAGTTTGTGATGACAACAGTCAGGTCCGATGACATATGACAGCTCATAGCTAGATTCAATGGAACAAGTTCGGATTGGTATGCCGTTCAATATGAAAGAGTCGAGTAAGTCAGGTAATTTCTTAAGATCGGTCGGCCAGTAAGTGTGTTTTCCATTGCTTAAGTGACTATAACTAGCATTTTTCAGAGCTGGGAGTAAGTTACGTCCATTTGTGATTACGAGTCTGGACCCCCAATGAGTGTCTTTAGCATTCCAGTCGCCTTCCACAATGAATTTAGTTCCTAGGGTGTTGATGAACTGCCTATACAAGTCTGTGGTGATGTTGTCACGTGGTGGAGAGCACATAGCGGAGATGTTGAGGTTTCGATACGAAATCGATTCATTTTTGTTTCTGTCTACATTCTAATGTCGTCGCCTGAATGCAAAACTATTTCAAGTCCAAAAAGAAACCAGAAAAATTTTGATTGAACTTGTATTTGATTGTAGAACTTATGAGTTTTGTAAATTGTGCATCAAATTTCTGAAAAATTCTTGAGGGTGTGTCATCAAAGATTTTCCCGTCATTTTCTTTATATTCCAAAATTCCAAATGACTATTTCGATGAATATTTTGTACTCTTGCATGGAATGGTAACATTCGATTACCTGATAACATCCGGTTTGAAAAAAATTAGGTGGAAAGTGACAAGAGTAAGAAGTATGAGTGCAGTTTTCCAGAATAAGTGAAAGGAAATGCGAAACTTGTCTTGATTTTTGAACCCATAGCATTGAATCAGGGTGATGGCATTTCGACTTGTTGTTCATAAACATATACATCATAAAAAGGAATAATAAAACCTTCCAAAAACTCACAAGCTCTCATGGAGCGTCCCCGCTGAAGTTATCAACTGAGAACGCCCCTACAGAAATGCATCTCTAATTAGTCGATATGAGCGCTACGAAAATGAAAAGAGCCATCATGTTGTCTAGAATTGTCCGCTCTACAACTTTTGTTCAAAACTTTTTTAGATAAACTTTCTAGTTTTCTAGAAAATTTGGGAACCTGCATATTTGACAATGAGTTCCTACGCTATACATTTTCAACTTCAAATTGGGATCTATCAAAATCAAATTCTGAATAACATAACATTCAAATTGAGAATAATCAATTTCAATTTGGATTGGAACGGCATTCGTAGCCTTTTTATTGATGAAACAAAAAAATTAAATATAAAGGGAAAAGTTAGCACCCTAATCATGGGCCATGATGGATAAAATGGGGATTGAACTAGTGGAGACCCCGTTTGCAGATTCATCCAAGATGAGAAAATGTCGTCATCAAAGCTTAGCAGAGACAGACCGGTTTCGTCCTCCTAAAGACTCACAGTGCCCCTCAGCCAGCAACGATGAACGAGCATCTTAGAGGCCAGTACTTATAGCCATGCGAGAAGACAAACCCCAGTGCTATACAAAGGTTTGCCATCTAGCGGAGCGTAGCTGAACCTACTCTCACCAGAATTCCTCAACAAACAGAAATCTCCACGTACTTTCATTGCTCCTTCAGGCTAACTACTACCACTCATATCGAGTTTCAAGTAAACGCCGTCGGAGCGCGAAAACGTCCGTTCTCGCTAAGAAGCCAAAGTAAATATAAAGGGAAAAGTTAGCACCCTAATCATGGGCCATGATGGATAAAATGGGGATTCGACTAGTGGAGACCCCGTTTGCAGATTCATCCAAGATGAGAAAATGTCGTCATCAAAGCTTAGCAGAAACAGACCGGTTTCGTTCTCCTTAGGACTCATCAGTGCCCCTCAGCCAGCAACGATAAACAAGCATCCTAGTGGCCAGTACTTATTGCCATGCGAGAAGACAAACCCCAGTGCTATACAAAGGTTTGCCATCTAGCGGAGCGTAGCTGAACCTCCTCTCACCAGAATTCCTCAACAAACAGAAATCTCCACGTACATTTTCTCATCTTGGATGAATCTGCAAACGGGGTCTCCACTAGTCCAATCCCCAAAAAAATTAAAGTTGTTAATACATTCGAAATGAACTTTTCAAACATTAAAAGAGCAAAACAAGTACTGTTATAATTCTTCCTCAAACTCTCATATTTAATTTATTCAGAATATCAGGAATGAATTTTTGGATATGAGCCACATATTTTGTACATGTACGTACTGACTATTATGGTCTTTGAATAGGAAATTCTGACTGTGATATGTTTGCTCTCTTTTGATGATTGGAATATTTTTCTTCAATTCATTTTCTTCGCTAGTCATCCTTACAGGTGCCCTGTATTCACTGTACTCAAGGTAAACATTTATCCATCCAAATGATTTCTTTACCACTCCTTTTAACCATTTTTACCAAAACGATCTTGAAATTTTTTCAGGGTTTTCAATTTATTCTAACAGGCTGCTTTTATGTATCTATTTAGTTTTGGATTTCCACCTCCCACCGCGTTTGCGTTCTTTTTGATTTTATGTAGTCAACCATCTATTGGCTATAGATTTCTAACAAGGTATTGTTATTGTTGGCAATATGAGTTAACGTGTTTCGGTGTTCTCTGCATGAATTTGAAAAATTTCCTAAATAAGCAGTTCATTTTTTTTAAAATTTTAATAAAAGGCGAACTATAGTTGAACTATAGTTATAGGCGAACTATAGTATATTTGATTTGATTTATAAATCAAGGGACCACAATAGTTAAAATTATGTTCCTCAAAAGTCGTATTAGCGCAGATTGATCGAGATTTCTTCAACCGTAGTCGGGTTCAGTGGCGTAACTTACACCCCCGGAGACCCCGCGGTGCGGGGGGGCCGAGGGGGGGGGCGTTGGGGGGGGCGGGCATTATGGGGGCCCATGCGTTATGGAGGCCTGGTCATCGAGAGAAAATTAAAATAATTTCATCGTTAAAGAATATGAACATGACCTGAGTTTTGACCAGGTGCGTCAAGTTGCTGACTCACTAGTGGAATTTCGATATGAAAATATTTTGGGAATTTTGTGCTCATTTTGTGCCAATTTGTGCCGTATGTTACGAATTTTGTGCCCATTCAGTTTTCGAGATATTTCGAAATTTCAATATGAGTCACCAACTTGACGCTGTGACTCATATGTGGAATTTTGATATGGAAATATTTCAGGAATTTTGTGCTCATTTTGTGCCAATTTGTGCCGTATGTTACGAATTTTGTGCCCATTCAGTTTTCGAGATATTTCGAGTTTTCACTATGAGTCACCAACTTGACGCTGTGACTCATATATGGAATTTTGGAAATTTTTTTTTTCGATGAATTGTGTCTATTCTATGCCAATTTGTGCCGTATATTATGAATTTTGTGCCCATTCAGTTTTCGAGATATTTCGAGTTTTCTTTGAGTCAAGCGTCAAGTTGGTGACTCACATATGGAATTTTCGAAATTTTCTTTTTTCGATATATTGTGTCTATTTTGTGCCAATTTGTGCCGTAAGTTTCGAATTTTGTGCCCATTCAGTTTTCGAGATATTTCGAGTTTTCATTGTGACGTCACCACCTTGACGCTGTGACTCATATATGGATATTTGGAAATTTTCTTTTTTCGATAAATTGTGCTCATTTTGTGTCAATTTGTGCCGTAAGTTACGAATTTTGTGCCCATTTAGTTTTCGAAATATTTCGAGTTTTCACTGAGTCAAGCGTCAAGTTGGTGACTCACATATGGAATTTTGGAAATTTTTTTTTTCGATAAATTGTGTCTATTTTGTGACAATTTGTGACGTCAGTTACGAATTTTGTGCCCATTCAGTTTTCGAGATATTTCGAGTTTTCTTTGAGTCAAGCGTCAAGTTGGTGACTCACATATGGAACTTTCGAAATTTTCTTTTTTCGATAAATTGTGTCTATTTTGTGCCAATTTGTGCCGTAAGTTTCGAATTTTGTGCCCATTCAGTTTTCGAGATATTTCGAGTTTTCATTGTGACGTCACCACCTTGACGCTGTGACTCATATATGGAATTTTGGAAATTTTCTTTTTCGATGAATTGTGCTCATTTTGTGCCAATTTGTGCCGTAAGTTATGAATTTTGAGTCCATTCAGTTTTCGAAATATTTCGACTTTTCACTGAGTCAAGCTTCAAGTGACTCACATATGGAATTTTGGAAATTTTCTTTTTTCGATAAATTGTGTCTATTTTGTGCCATTTTGTGCAGTAAGTCACGAATTTTGTGCCCATTCAGTTTTCGAGATATTTCGAATTATCACTGTGTGTCACTAATTTGGAAATTTGATAATTTTTTTATGTTACGAATTGTGTGCTCCTTCAGTTTTCGGAATATTTCTAGTTTTTCTTGTGAAAGATAGATGAATACTCGTTTAGGAAATCATTTACGAACGTTATTTGTATTTCTCAATGATTAATATAAAAAATATTAGTCTGATATCATAATATTCGGTTGAGGTACAGAAAACCAAGTTTCGAATATTCGACGTTTCAAATCTTCTTCATATTCAATATGAAATAGGATCTCCTCCGGCACGTCTTCAACGACGCACGTGTTTGGTAAAAGACGGGTAGCTATTGGTCCTCTGTGGGTGTGTTTTTTGTTAGATTAAGCATGGCCAGTGTTGCCATCTCAGGGAAAGCAAAATATGCTAGTTTTGCGTTCAGAAAATGCCAAAAACATGCTTTTTCATTTCGGAAAGTGTCAAAAAAAAATGCTAGTTTTTCATTGATATTTTTTTCTATACTTATTTTTGAAATATAAATTTTTTTCGACTCACAACACTTGAATGTGAATGAATATTGGGGTTCTGAGTTATCAGATTTCAAAATATTCCTAGGTCCTGGGTTAAATTTTCATTTTTTATTGTAAGAACTGTTTTTCTCAAACTTGAAGGAATTGAAATACCTTTAGTTGATGTGGTATTGATATAAATAAAATATGTTATATCTTAATATTCACAAATGGATATGCAAATTACTGAAAACTTCTGAATGCGGAAGAACTGTTCGTTTAAATCCAAACTTGAATTTGAATCTCGGTGATTCAAGCTTTCATACTTCACAAAAACCAATGTTTCACATTCTTCATTTTATGGTTTCTCAGTTCCCGAAAAAATATACGGTAAAAAATTTACGGTACATGGATTTTCCAAAGCATTTGAAATTTTGAGTCCGGCCGGATCGACTAAATGTTTGTTTACATATTTCCTGTTAATATATCGGTTGTTGCAAGCTCATAAATATTTATTGGGGCTATAAAATTCTGCGCGCTTCCTTCGTTCGTTTCATTGGGTAACAGTGAAAGAATCATGGAGGTAAAGAAAATGGAGGGGGCATACCGTTTGAAAAGTGTCACCGAAACAAATCCGGATTTGGCACCCCAAGATGGCCAACTTCGAGGTATTTAAAACTGTAGGTTCTGCAATTTTAGCCTTATTTATTATTCGTTCGTTGGTTTTGGCAGTTGTATGTAATGGAAAACATATAAGAAATGCTTTCTTCTACAGCATATGCTGATCTTACTCGCCAATTAATGGTGAAAAGCTATATTTTTTGACTTTTGTCAAATGGTTTAATTAATGTTGCATACAATTTTAATTGATAGGAATACACGAGATAATTTACCAATTTGTTTCATTGCATATTATCTGAATTTGAATGTACCTTAATTGAAAAAATAGAATGTATGATTAGTAACAGGAACAAATTCATTCCATTTGTAATTCAACTCACCAATTCATTAGAAGCAATTGTTTATGATATTTTGACCCCTTGATTTGTTTCGATCATTATTTATTCATCTTTTGGTCATTAAAAGAAAATCGAACAAACTTCGAATTGTAAAAATTCAAATATACAAAATTCCCGCCATAAATTTGGCTTCGCAACATGGCGGATTTTTGGTGACACTTTCATAGCAAGGGAAACATAGGATATGCTACCTCCCCTTCTTCTACCTCCATGGAAAGAAGTACCAACTCAGTGGGTTCTTGTGCATTTGTTGATTGTGAAATATTAGAAAAGTCCGTCAATAATTTGTTTCTCTTTTCCCTTCCGAAAATATGCTCAATGATATACTTCATGCTAAACGCTAAAAATATATGCTTAACATGAATCAAATATGCCAAATTTAGCATAAAAAATGCTGAATTGACAACCATGAGCATGGCTTTCACTTGGGGATTGTTTAACTATCATGTGAGTCACATAAAGTTGATGATTAACATGGAAAACTGGAAATATCTCGAAAACTGTATGGCACAAAATTCGAAACTTACTGTACAAATTGGCACAAAATAGACACAATTCATCGAAAGAAGAAAATTTTCAAAATTCCATATGTGAGTCACCAACTTCACGCTTGACTCATAGTGAAAACTTGAACTATCTCGAAAACTGAATGGGCACAAAATTCGTAACTTACGGCAAAAATTGGCACAAAATAGACACAATTTATCGAATAAAGAAAATTTCCAAAATTCCATATGTGAGTCACCAACTTGACGCTTGACTCATAATGAAAACTCGAAATATCTCGAAAACTGAATGAGCACAAAATTCGTTACTTACGGCACAAATTGACACAAGATAGACACAATTTATCGAAAAAAGAAAATTTCCAAAATTCCATATGTGAGTCACCAACTTGACGCTTGAATCATAGTGAAAACTCGAAATATCTCGAAAACTAAATGAGCACAAAATTCGTAACTTACGGCACAAATTGGCACAAAATAGACACAATTTATCGAATAAAGAAAATTTCCAAAATTCCATATGTGAGTCACCAACTTGACGCTTGACTCAAAGAAAACTCGAAATATTTCGAAAACTGAAACGGCACAAAATTCGTAACTCACGGCACAAATTGGCACAAAGTGAGCACAATTCATCGAAAAAAGAAAATTTCCAAAATTCCATATATGAGTCACAGCGTCAAGTTGGTGACGTCACAATGAAAACTCGAAATATCTCGAAAACTGAATTGGCACAAAATTCGAAACTTACGGCACAAATTGGCACAAAATAGACACAATTCATCGAAAAGAAATAATTTCCAAAATTCCATATATGAGTCACAGCGTCAAGTTGGTGACTCATAGTGAAAACTCGAAATATCTCGAAAACTGAATGGGCACAAAATTCGTAACAGACGGCACAAATTGGCACAAAATGAGCACAAAATTCCTAAAATATTTCCATATCAAAATTCCACATATGAGTCACAGCGTCAAGTTGGTGACTCATATTGAAATTTCGAAATATCTCGAAAACTGAATGGGCACAAAATTCTTAACATACGGCACAAATTGGCACAAAATGAGCACAAAATTCCCAAAATATTTTCATATCGAAATTCCACTAGTGAGTCACCAACTTGACGCACCTGTTTTGACCTTAACTTCCGAATAAAGTCTTCTAGAATTGCATTGAAATCAGAGATTCAGAAAAGATCATAAATACGACAGTTAGCTGATCTCCTGTTTTTAGAAAACTTTTCGATTGCAACTAGTTTCCCAGATCCCTCTACTGCTTTAATGTTATTTTTAATATAACCTGTTACTGTAGCAAGTGCAGAGCGATCAGCGATCCTTTTAAAAGTTAAAGTTAATAAAGAATTACAATTACCCAAAAAACACTTAGCGAGCCCAGTTTGTTGAGAATTGAGAATAAACGTACTGAAAGAAGTGCTGTAATGAATTTATGACAGCATTGTTTTCAGTTATCTTTCTTGTTTTTTGGTTGTCAGTACTGACTTCCGATCCTATCAATTCTCAAAGCAAATTAATTCAAATTCCGTAATTTGTCAAATTTCGTAAGTCACCAACTGGCAAGATACAATACAAAAGTGACTAATATAATCTGAATTTTTATTTGAAAATCGAGAGTATTTTACAAAACTTGACGAAAATTGAGAAAATATCGTCTAAAACTCGTGGCAGAAGGCAATTCCAACACTCATGCTATCGAATTTCGCCTTCGTGTTGGAATAGGAGCTGATTCTGCAACTTGTTTTAGAATATACTATTGCAACAAATGAATCAAGATGTCAAGGGAGATCGCAACCACTCAAGTTATTTACCCATTTACATTGAGTAACACAGTATTTTTTAGGATTGATAACTATTAGTCTAAGATCCCAGGGCCGCCAGACCTTACTTATTTTTGAAGTAACGAATTTTATAGTATAGACAGTCTTATATGTGTTAAATAGTGTGTGCATACTCGCTAGCTTGGCTATGTGGCCCGTTCGCAGGTAGCAGGTAGAAAAAGTGGACAAAAACATACCGAAATTTTCTTAAATTCGAAGAACTGATTTTTATATATGTCACGCAGAATATTATGAAAAATAAATATTTCATATTGCCAGACAGTTTCCGTGGGCCGAAATTCCTCCCAGACGCTTCAAATTCCAATAAAAAAATGACAGGTTAGAAACATTGTGTCATTTTGACAACTTTCGGAATCAAACGACAAAATTTCTAGCTCCTCCAAGGATGGAGGTTTGGTCGTTGGGCCAGCAACCCAACACCTAAAGAGTCTGAGAGAAATTACGGCCCACAGAAACGGTCTAGCAATATGAAATATTCCTTTATTTATAATATTTTGTGTTACATATATCAAAATTATTGTTTCGAATTTAACAAAAGTGCTGAATCTGGCCATTTCGCAACAATGTTTCTATGTTTGTATGTAGATGTATATTCTGGGCTCAACAATATGCAATCTACAATACATATCATCAAGAAACAGCTTGATGACGTATACCCAGTTCTCTTCATCAAGCCTTTCAATCCTTTTTATTTCTCCGAACTGTGCTGCTACTTCATTTTCAATCTCCAATCCAACTCTTACGTAACAAACAACTCCATCAAAAATGATCTCCTGGTGCTCAATAGTCCCTGTACATTTCAAGTAATCATTCTCATCTTTAGTTCATTCACTCACGTCGTTGAATACTACCAGTCCTATTCCGAGGCTTGTTGAATGAGAAATTCAGCAACATTGTGAACTTTTTTGGTGTTGGGTTGCTGGCCCAACGACCAAACCTCCATCCTTGAAGGAGCTAGAAGTTTTGTCGTTTGATTCCGAAAGTTGTCAAAATGACACAATGTTTCTAACCTGTCATTTTTTTATTGGAATTTGAAGCGTCTGGGAGGAATTTCGGCCCACGGAAACTGTCTGGCAATATGAAATATTTATTTTTCATAATATTCTGCGTGACATATATAAAAATCAGTTCTTCGAATTTAAGAAAAGTTCGGTATGTTTTTGTCCACTTTTTCTACCTGCTACCTGCGAACGGGCCACATAGCCAAGCTAGCGAGTATGCACACACTATTTAACACATATAAGACTATCTATACTGCGAAATTCGTTACTTCAAAAATAAGTAAGGTCTGGCGGCTCTGGGATCTTACTCTATATATTTGAAATAAAGATGCAATTATGTATATTATTTACTGCAAATTTTGAATAATATTTCAATAAATAAAATATAGAAAATCTTACTTCAAGTAATATTTCGGAGTAATTTTGGTGGTGTTACACCTAAACCACATACTTTTATTAAATAAAGTTTTTTTTCAATAAATACGCATGCCCGTATGAGGGGGCACGAAAACTGATTCTGCGGGGGGGCCCGGTCGAAATTCGTTACGCTACTGGTCGGGTTCATTTGATTTATCGCAAATACATGAAATTCATTTTTCGCGAAGACATCTGCTGATAATCACTATCAATAATACACACTCAATAATGATATGGAAGAAATTGTAAGGCCGCGGAATATCATTTAGAACAATAATCTTATTGATGAAGTATTTGGTAATAGCACAGCCAACGAAAATTATGAATTGATGAAAGATGAAGAGAAATAAACGCGTCTCTCGATAGAAATGTTGGAAAAATCAACGTTGTTATAGTTCATAAACTTGCAGGAGAGTACAAAAGTTACTATTGCCATGGCTCAATGAAAGATCAACCTGAAGGAGCAATCGTGTGACGAAGCATGATTTTTCTTTGAGAAAATGTCAGACCTCTCTTCTCGCTCCTCTTTCATGTTTCATAGTCAAATAATTATTTCATTTTTATATTAATTTATAAATTATAGCTGGCGAGCGAAAGACCTTTCATCGAGTGAGATCCCATGTAAAAGATGGCGACGTAGCCCCGTTACAGTAAAATTCACAAGAGAATTTCTCAATGGTGTCAACATTTCACACTTGCTATCACATGAACTAGAATCGAAGAAAAATGCGTTGATAATGTCGTTGAGTAGTTGGGACGTATCAGAAAGACTATGTACATATCTAATGGTGTGAGACCCATTGTAACATGTCTGTGCAATCACGTTATAAAGGCAAAAATTGTTACTCGTCAACAGCGCGGTGAAAAAGTATATATTATATAATAAGTATAATCCTTGACTCCCTTAAAGGACAAAAGGAATTCACAATCATCATCAACTGAGTCCAGTTCGGTCTTCATGCATGGTCAAACGACCAATTTCGTGCAAAGTCGTCAATCTTTCAAATGAAAATCCTCATCCTACCCGGAATGTAGTGTGGAAGGAATTGTTTGCTCAAGCAGACCCTGATGCCTGATTACTTTACTTCAATGACAAAAACAATATGTAGGTATAAACCTATTACCTACACTCTGAATTTTCAATTAGGTAATAAAATTATAGTTATTTTATCAATATGTCATTGTTTTTATTTCATAAGTGTGCAATTCATATACTAGATTTAATTTTTTCAAAACCTGTTGTGATAAAACAAAAAACGACCGAAGATTGGTCAAACCAGGTACTGAAGAAATAAATAAATAAATCAGGTGCGTCAAGTTGGTGACTCACCAGTGGAATTGACGAACGTTATTTGTATTTCTCAATGATTCACATAAAAAATATTAGTCTGATTTCATAATATTCGGTTATTCTAATGTGTGAGTTGAAGAATTGGCAGAAATTCGGTTGAGGTACAGAAAACCAAGTTTCGAATATTCGACGTTTCAAATATTAGAGAATATCCTAATTCTTCGCAATAAAACAACCTTCTTTACTCGATAACACTATATTGACGACTATCTCCTAAGTTTCTAACAAAAAGTGCGGCGACTATTCTATTAGTCATCCACAATTACTCAACATAACATGACTGGAACATCTTGCGTTCGAAAATATAGGGCAAACCAGAATTTCGGCTAACAGTTCGGCCATGCTACCAGGATCTCGACCCGAGAGCCTTGCCTTCAACATTCGGTAGATAGGAGCTCCCCTAAGGAAATGCCTGCAATAATAAATAAACATATATCATATATTATTTTATAACGACCCAGCGAGACTGGCCAGCAGATCGTTTTCTAATTAGTCGGAGTCTGAGATCCTCTTCCGACCCGCCATCCGTACTTGGAGGAGGATGTACTCCGCCTGTAACGGCAAGATCTTGAAGTGAAGCCCGACTTTCTCTGTGAATATTTTCCTTTAATGACACATTCACGTCTTCTGTGTCCTGATCTTCGGAACACGTTTTATTCCTAGGTGACTTTTCACTTGTAAGCGACGTTTCGCTTCCGAGTGACGTTTCACTCTTCTCGCACGTCTTGCCCTCTGGTGACATTTCACCTGTAAGCGACGTCTCGCTTCTGAGTGACGTTTCACTCTTCTCGCACGTTTTGCCTTCGGGTGACGTTTCACCTGTAAGCGACGTTTCGCTCTTGAGTGACGTTTCACTCTTCTCGCACGTTTTGCCTTCGGGTGACGTTTCACCTGTAAGCGACGTTTCGCTCTTGAGTGACGTTTCACTCTTCTCGCACGTTTTGCCTTCGGGTGACGTTTCACCTGTAAGCGACGTTTCGCTTCTGAGTGACGTTTCACTCTTCTCGCACGTTTTGCGTTCGGGTGATGTTTCACTCAAGGCAACACTTTCATCTTCTGAGGAAGCTTCACTTTCTGATCCAAATCTGGTCTCGTAAGGCTTGATTTTATTTGCAGCTCATACTCCACTGTACCCTTTTCCTTTTCCATCGATTCTTGGTAGACTTTCCAATAAATAACGTCATTTCCGAGAACATTGCGAATAACGTAAGGACCACTATATTTAGGTAACAATTTATTACTTTGGCCATCATTTTGGGTAACGTTCTTCTTCATGAGTACTTATTGTCCCAGTTGAAACTCAACGCATTTTTTTTTGCATCAAATCGTGCCTTTTGTTTCTGTTGATCAGATTCTATAGTTTCGGCTGCCTGTTGTCTGGTTTTCTGTAGATCTGGAGGGGTTTTTCCATCGGAGACTTCGTTGTTTAAAAATGAGTCGTTACTACCCCTTAATGGATAGCCAAACAACATCTCGTGGGGCTTTTCGGCGTGCCTTTGTTTGTAGAAGAATTTAACCCAAATTTGATTTTGTTTATGGTTTGATCCCAATGACATTCGTTCTCCGTGGATGCTGCTATCGCCGGAAGAATGGTCCTGTTGTACCTTTCGACCTGCCCGTTGGCTCTTGGGGTTGCAGTGACATTATGAACTACCTTTATTTCCAACTTGTTCACAAATTTGTTAAAGGCGTCACTAGTGTAACGGGAGCCTCGATCACAAATAATCCTCCTGGGAGTTCCAAAAGTATTGCATACCTCACTGAGGAAATTCGACAACGGTAGGGTCTTGGTATTTTTCACAGCTTTCATATTTACGTATTTTGTAAAGGCATCAACTGCTACTATTAGATAGGCATTAACCTTCGTACTCCTTACGAAGGGTCCAAGATGGTCGACATATAATGTATCCATGGGTACCGGTATTTTCGGGATGAGATGCAGGTAACCCGCTTGTGGACTGCCACTACTTTTGTTATATTGACAGTTGAGGCAACAAGGAATGTACCGATTAATATATTTATTTAAACGAGGAAACCAATAGTCCCGAGTTATTTGCGAGATGGTCTTATCTGCTGCTAGATGGCCTGCTTGATCATGAAAATAATTGGCAATTGTATGACGGGCTGCTCTCGGAACCATCCACTTTAATCCATCTTTAGTTTTTCGATATATTCTTTCATTCTTCAGCTCATACTCCTTGTGGATTGTAGCCTCTTCCTTATCCGTTGGTACCCTCGAAAGTACGTGGTATATATATTTACATCGTTCGTCTTGTAGCTGTGCAGATAATACCCAGTCACTTTCTGTAATAGTCAAGTTTAGAATATTGACCTTACATATGGGCTAGGACCATCTACAAGATTTCTACTTAGAGCGTCCACATGAGCCATACGAGTCCCAGGGCGGTATTCCATCGAGAAATCAAACTCCTGTCTAGCCATCCACCAACGCCCTATTCTGGGTACAAGATCTCTCTTTGACAAAGTCAGACGGAAGGCGTTGCAATCAGTCACAACTTTGAATGGTATGCCAAGTAAATAAACGCGAAACCTTTGCATAGAGTTGACAACGGCCATTGTCTCTAACTCGTAGGAATGGTAACGCTGCTCCTCTTTACTAGTTTGCCTGCTAAAATATCCCAGCAAACACGTTACATCGCCTGACACTTTTGTGGAGTTACAAGTTAGTAATTTTGTGATATCGCTTTGTTAACGAAATGTGGAAGAAAAATTCTCGACATTTTGACGATGAATTAAGATATCTCAAATGTGATTCCCATGCGATGCAAATATTCGTTCGTATTGTGACTCAAAGCCAAAGAGTGTTGAGTTACTCAATGTTGTTATCTCAGGGGAAGCAAAATATGCTAGTTTTGCGTTTCGAAAATGCCAAAAATATGCTTTTTCATTTGGGAAAGTGCCGAAAAAATGCTGGTTATTCATTGATATTTTTTTCTATAGCTATTTCTGAAATATAAATTTACTTCGACTCAACCTTGAATGTGAATGAATATTGGGGTTCTGAGCTATCAGATTTCAAAATATTCCTAGGTCCTGGGTTTAATTTTCATTTTTTTATTGTAAGAACTGATTTTCTCAAACTTGAATGAATTGAAATACCTATGGTTGTTGTGGTATAGATATTAATAAAATATGTTATATCTTAATATTCCCAAATGGATATGCACATTACTGGAAACTTCTGAATGCGGAAGAACTTTCGAAGATATGCTCCATAATATGCTATATGCTTAACGTCAAAAATATAAGCTATACATGAATCAAATATGCCAAATTTAGCATTAAAAATGCTGAATTTGCACCCGAGTAAGGAATTCTCCGATCTTCAACTGTAGAGAAACTACCACATCTGGGTTTTATTGCCCCTAATTACATTAGGCCGGGATATTTTTCTCTCGAGATAAGAACCTGGTTTGGACCATGGAATTCACACTGGAACGACGAAAGGGGGGTGGGTTTACGTCTGACAGATTCAACGTATAACAATTTTTATGAATAGAAAGCAAGAAGCCGCAACCGTCCCCACTGCCAGTGGACGAACCCTGCAGCTCATTGTCGCCTGTGTTGAGCAGCTACACCACACACGCTTGTTTAGGGTGAGCGCGAAGCTGCTTGAATACGCTTTCAGTGGACGATCGGGCTTATTGGCAGATTACCTCAATTTTTGTTCATAAGTATTAGCTTAATATCCTCGTACTTCTTTTGACCTATGAATTCTATATATGGATGATATATATCGATGATATCAAAATTTTTGCTTCTAATCAGCAACAACTTCAACATCTTCTGAATATAACAAAAAGTTCTCCAGTGAACTTAGACAAGTGCATAACCTTAAACATCCAGAAGCGAAAAATTGTCAATGGAGCGGGGCGAGACCTAATGGAGATATAATCGCTGCCATGCAGAATGGAGAAACATACAAATACCTGGGATTTCAACAGGCCAGAATCCATAGAATATAAAATACCAGGAAGGAGCATACCGGGTTCTCTCTTTGAAAAACCTTGTGAACTCAAACGGCCATCTTAGGGAACCAGGTGTGACTCATCTGTTAGTTATTCTCATGTTATTCTCTGTCAACATTCCTGATAAATAACCTAACATTTGTTGTCAAAGTTGTGAAAGAAGTGAATTCAAAATGGTTAGTTGTGCATCTTGTGGCTGTTCTAAGACCCAAAAACAAACGGATGCTGGAGTAACATTCCACAAGTAAGTGTTTCACATTCTCAATAAGCTTATATATTTATAATATGAGAAAATATCAAATTATTTTATTCGAATGTATTGAGGTTAACCAAGAAATCAGGTTGTACTCATTGGCGTAACATAAGGTAATGTCGAGAATATTTCCCATTATGTAGAATGTTACATTATAGGGAAACATTCATAAGGACCATCACTGTTTAAAAAAATGGTTTCTTTTACTTTTTCTTAATTTTACCACGTTAATACTCATCTTCATATCAGGTTCCCTAAAGATGAAAACAGGAGAAAAATATGGGTGAAGTTTGTGAATGACCTGGAATTTATCCCAAAAACTACTAGGTAGTTTTTTATGCTCTCAACATTTTTCTGAGGATTGTTTTGATCGAACATCTACACTTCTAGTGAGACTACGTCCAAATGCTACTCCAACTATTAAAGTGGATCGTTTAAAATATGTAAGTAAAACATTTTTAGAACCATTTTTCTTGTTTTTTGTATGGATATTTGCTTGAATGGCCTACTGGTTGTTTTCGATTTCACATGTGGGTATTTGTTCTCCAACAGAATATACTGACTGAAACATGCATTTTTGTAAGCTTGTTGATTTATTTCAGGTGCGGACATATAATCCTATTGTAACTAGGCACTCTAGAATTGAGGAAATAACCTCAGAAAATCAATTATTTTCTGTTGCGGGACCTTCAGGTATTGCTGGACCCTCATCTGTAACTGAATTCCATTGACACCTAGAATCTCAAATAGAAAACAAACCCCACCACCTCGTTCAGACACACCTTCGGCAGATCTAGAAGATTCGCCCCGTAAGAAAATGTTTTTGCGACAGGAACATAACAAAAGAGTGAGGAAAGAGGAGTTATGTTTAAAAATATTGAAATACTTTATTGGTAGAAATATTTTTGATAATATGACTCCTCATGATTTGAGCCCCTTAGAAAACCACAAGGTTTTGTTAATTAAATGTGTATGTATTTCTTATCTTACAACAAGAATACATTATATCTGCAAAAATGTTGTACAAGCAGAGACGATAAGAAACATGTACACAAAATTGATACTATTCCAGAGGTCAATGATTTTTTTATGTGATGTTTTTTCGATTATTAATATTTTTTTAATTGTTATTCAATTCATTAATCATCTCCATCAATATTTATTTATCCCTTCCTTTTTCTGATCAAATAATAATTTTTTTTTTGATTTTAACTGAATTCTTATGATTCCATTGATGAAAATAAAGTATATGCCTCCGCAAAGAATATCATTCTTATAATATTGTTCTTACTGGTAGAAGTGAATCTTTTTTCAGAAATGTACTACAAAACCTGTTTACAGGCATGGTATTCAAGATATCCACGAATGTTCATTTCATCGAAGATAACTGTGAAAGATTATTTATGATTGTTTCCTCAATAAAAACTTGTCTGAGCTTTTCCTTTTATTTTTTCGTTTCAATTCCAGTTCAAGGCAGTCTTCTGCATGCTAATTAATATAGACCAAAAAATTGGAAATTAATTTGGTAATTGAACTATTGTTCAATACGTTCTGTAACAATAAATTACCTTGAGGGGAGTTTATGCAGCCCAAAAATGGAAATTTCATTGAAAATAACAAAATATGTTTGTTCATTTCAAAAATTAAATACAAAGTTTTACTGATCGCCATTTCATTCTACAACATACAAGTTTTATTTCAATTCATACCTATTATTGATTTTTGATCAGAATAAATGGCTTTAAAATCGCGCTATTTCATATGAAACTGTTTTTCTGAACTGAATCAAGTCTTTATATGAACCGAACCTAACCTCATATACGTTTTCCATTAAAATGCAGTTTCTACGTACTACACGCCACTGCTTACGGAACCAGAAGTCGGCCATATGCGGGAACCATCCCGGTTCTTAATTTCAGATCTTATGCTCCTTCCTGTTATTCTTTATTCTATGCCAGAATCAGTAGCGTAACGAATTTTGACCGGGCCCCCCCCCCGCAGAATTAGTTTTCGGGCTCCCTCGTACGGGCATGCGTATTTAATGTAAAAAACTTTATTTAAGAAAAGTATATAGTTTAGGTGTAACACCACCAAAATTATTTCGAAATATTACTTTATTTTTTGAGATACTATTCAAAATTTGTTGAAAATAATACACATAAATGCATCTTCATTTCAAATATAGTTATCAATCCCAGAAAATACTGTGTTACTTGTATTAAATGGGTAAATAACTTGAGTGGTTGATTTCTTCGTTGCAAATACATTTATTACTTCGTGAAGGTCCATATTCCTGGCTCTCAATTCTCAACAAACTGGTCCCGCTTAGTCTTTTTTGGGTCATTGTACTTCTCAAATAATTCTTTATTAACTTCAACTTTTAAAAGCAGTACTGACAACCAAAAAACAAGAAAGATAACTGCTGTCATAAATTCATTACAGCACTTCTTTCAGTACGTTTATTCCCAATTCTCAACAAACTGGGCCCGCCAAGTGTTTTTTGGGTAATTGTAATTCCTTATTAACTTTAACTTTTAAAAGGATCGCTGATCGCTCTGCACTTGCTACAGTAACAGGTTATATTAAAAATAACATTGAAGCAGTACAGAAATGCGGGAAACTAGTTGCAATCGAAAAATTTTGTGAAAACAGGAGATCAGCTAACTGTCGTATTGATGATCTTTTCTGAATCCCTGATTTCAATGCAATTCTAAAAGAGTTTATTTGGAAGTTAAGATCAGAACTGAGGTCATTTTCATAATCTTTAACGATAAAATTATTTGAATTTTCTCTAGAAGACCAGGCTCCCATAACGCCTGGGCCTCCTGCACCGCGGGGTCTGCGGGGGTGTAAGTTACGCCACTGGCCAGAATGTTAGACCAAAAACAATCGAAGTCAGGGATCAATTTTCACAGAGGATTAGTTCATTACTAAAATCTGAATTCAATGCAGAATACCTTTCCCGTGCAATTAATACCTACGTCATAACTCTGTTGATTTAATCGTTCGGGATACTAAAATGGAGCAAAACTGAATTGGAAGATATTCAGGGAAGAATAGGGACTATGATGACCAGGCCCAGATATCACCACTCCATGGAGTCAATGGCCAGAACAACACAACCAATAAAGGAGGAAGAAAGAGCTTTGTGTGACACCTTGAATCTACATAACAAACAGAAAAACAAATTACGACATTTTTTTATCACCAAATCACTGTCATCGAATGTGCATAAATTTATCGTAGGAGCAGATAAGAACTATTCTCCCCTATATTAAGCAGGTTCTAATGTAAATTTGGAGATAACGACGGAATCTGAAAAACAAGGAAACTTGGCAAAAAAAGTTTTACGTGGCCGACATCATTGAGACCTAAACCTATCACACATTAATGCTGACGGTACCTTGTTCCCAGAGATTGAAGGATTCATGATGGCTATTAAGGATCAGGTAATTAATACTAACAATTACAAGAAATTTGTTATCAGGGACCAAACTATTACATCGGACAAGTGTAGACGATGCCAACCAACTTCTGAAACCATACAACACATCATGATCAAAGGCGCACCTAGGATTAGTTTTCGGGGGTAGGGGCTGCACCAACATGCATTTTTGACGTATGACAGAAAGTCTAAATTTTTCTTTGACAAAAATGAATCTCGGGGGGGCTGCAGCCCCTTAGCTCCCCCCTGGGTGCGCTACTGATCAGGATGTTCGACGATAGCCAAAACCGATTATTTACAAAGGCACAACCAAATGTGTAATATTATTCATGTGAAACTAGCCAACAAATATGGACTGCTGAACACCTTTACACCCTACTATAAGTACAATCCACAGGCAGTGCTCGAGAATGCAGATTTTAGACTCTACTACAACAGGTCCATTATCACCGATAGAGAGGTGACGAATAATCGACCGGACATTGTGGTGGTGGATAAAAGAGCTAAATCAGTTCTGCTAGTCGATATTGCAGTCCCAAACAACAACAATATAGAGGTAAGGCAGATGTGGCATGCAGAAAACGTGGAAACGATGGATTTACCCCCAGAAGTTTTGAAAATAGTCTTAGAAACCTCGGTCTTCATAAAAACACTTTTATTGATCTACAAAAAGCAGCAATCTTAAATACATGCTACAGTGTTCGTAAATTTTTGAACATGCATCTTTTGAGCATAATCTCATTTGCGTTCAGCTCGGGATAGGTCAAAATCATCTACAAATGCAAAGCAACTGTATAAGCCTTTTGATAATAATAGACTTTATTGATCCTTTCAGACTTTTAAAAAATGGATAGGACAAGACTTCTAAATAGACGTAAAAGAAAAAAAAAACACAAATTCAATTAATGGAGTCCGCAAAGAACTCCTCTACACTGTAGTAACATCCTCTGATAAGTAAGAATTTTACTCCTCTCTTGAAAGACCTTCCATTCATTGATTTCAGCCTACTTTACTTGGCAGATGGTTGTATAATTCAATAGCTATATAACTTGTTGAGTATTGTGAGGACTAATATTCAGCTGAAGGATGTCTGTGGACGGATATAGTGTAATTGTATAGTGTGTCGTGTTTAATCATTATTACAATCAGGTACTTTTTGTTTTAACATTTATTGCATTATTTTAGCTCTCTTTTTCATGAGAATATATATATATATATATATATATATATATATATATATATATATATATATATATATATATTTACCAAAAATTCAAGACTGTTCTCTGCATTTTGGACTTGAAAAAATTTTTCAATTTTGGGTCGTTTAGAAGAAAAAACAATGGAAACAAAATTGGAGAAATTAGAATTTCTTACAATTTTCACAGTTGCCAACTAATTTGGGTCATATCGTCATTCCATGTTCGATTTTCCAGCTAGAAGAGATTTGATCTTCTACAAGGTTGGGAATACACCTGCTTGCATCATCTCAACGTCTTTCATTCTACTTACATCATTTTGAGACCAATAATCAATGGATAAACATTAATATCGAATTGAAAAATTAAAATCGTTGATGATATTGTTGGCTCATTTGAATCATTATGAATTACAAATCAAAAAAACAATGTTTCGACTTCAATCCATTTCCCGCAGATTCGATGCTAATCAACACAAGGCTGGATTCCCTAGTTTTGTCTAGGTTTGGTCCGACTCTTTTCAGATTCTCTGTCATCCGAAGAGTTGGCTAAATCTCGCTCGCATTGCATGAATAATAATTAAGAAATGTCATAAAAGAATGTATTTTCATAATCGGAATTACATTCAGAAGAGCTTATACGTCAAATACAGAACAATGATATCAACAGAACAAACGAAACGAGAAAGCTACTTTTTAGGAAAAAGAATAAGACGGTAAACAGAAAATTCTTTGCCTTTACGGAGGCCACACCGAAAACTTTTTTGAAGATTTTGTCCCTGAGGTGTAAAGTATACTGATGAGGCCAAACTAGGCCGAAACCGCTATATCTCTCATCTCTGTGACAAAATCTAATATAATTTCTCAAACTCATGATAAAAGATCTCTGAGCGTAGGAATTGAAAAAAGTATTCATTTCGATGATTATTATTTTGAGTTCATCTATGTTTAAAAAAAAAGAAAAGAGAAAGCTACTGTAACACAAAATTTTCAAAAATTTCAAGGCGACAAAATCGCTTGAGTCTGCGCTTCATTCTTCCATGTTGAATTGGAGCCTGTTCTCCATCGATGAAGTCTCTATTCTGTACGTAATCATGCACTCCATCTCTTTTTGGGTCGACCGATACTTCTCTTTCCTAGAGATGATTTATCATTGGCCTTCTTCGCCATTCTGTCTTGCCCCATTCTTTCTATGTGTGCATTCCATTCTTTCTTTTTGTTGTCAATCCACTCCCCAATTTTCTCTCCTTCACACAGCTTTCTGATCTCATCACTCCTTTCTCTGTCATACAAAGTTTTCCCGGAAATTCTACGGAGAATCTTCATTTCTGCTGACTTCATCATACGCCTTGTCCTCGAAGTGCTCTGGTTTCAGTCGTGTAGGTTATGATAGGTCTTATGGTACCCTTATAAATATTCTTGCCTTCACTTTTATCTTCAGATGTTCATTCATCCATATAGTGTCGTTAAGGCAGCCTGAAAATTTTATTGGACCTTATGGTGGTTATACCTCATCTTCAATACAGCCAAAACTGAATAATTCGACACCCAAGTATTTGAATGACATAACTTGTTCTATTATTTTCTGATTTACCTCCAGTTTACATCGGAGAGGTTCTTTTACTGTTGTCATGCATTTAATTTCTTCAGTGGCTATGTCCGTATTGAATTGCTCAGCAATATTGAAGAAGAGCTGGAGGATTCTTTGACGGTAATTCTCATTTTCCGCGAAGAGTAGGTACTGCATCATAGGCAGTACAGAGGATCGTAAACTCCCGGTCGCCCATTCTGTAACCCTTTTCATTTTTCACTTTTTTCATGATCTCATCTATTATGATGGTGAATAGAAGTGGGCTTAAGGTGTCGCCCTGTCAGATTCCGCGATTTACAGGTATTTTTTTGACAGTTTGCCATTTGTTCGAATTGGTACGCAATTTTCCGCATATATGTCAGATTCGTTGGTATTCAGCAGTTCTTCAGAAGGTATATGACATCTAAACGGTTCCAGTGAAATACCACTGGCCCCGATTTCAGATGATTAATGAGCAACTAAATGAGTGCACTCACCTCTACTTGTTGAATCGAGAATCCGTGATCACCCACAATTTCAGCGACAGAGAAGGGGTTATAAAGGAAGGAAAGAAGGGAAAATCTCCTCTGAACTGGCGTCGTGGCTGCTGCTGTGGTGGAAATTCAATGCTTAACTAAGGGCACTACTCTTAAGTTGCTCAACCTTTCGTATCAGAATATTGTTAATCAGATGGTACTTCGGTTCGATGCGAACAGACGATGATTCTAATAGGAACTCGAACAGTTTTCACTTCGATGATCAGACGATAATTTAGATGATGATTCGGTTTTCGCGACGTAAATCTCAAAACAATAAAACTTTCTCGCTACACAACGATCTCTCGGTACGCAGAAGAAATGAATGAATTTCAAGATGGCGATTTTTGTTTACTACGTTAGTTCAACCCCAGCCGCTAGGTGTTCGGTGCGGGACAAACCACCGAACGTTAGGCAACACACATTTCCCGACTGGACAACATCCCTGTTCGAGACCAGGAAAGCTCTCGAATATTTTGTAAATATTAAATCCAATAATTTAATTTGAATTTTGCATTCAAATTGCATCATCGACGCAGTGCCGCCAATTTAATCAAGCACGTATTTTACCATTCTCGTTGAGGAAACACGTGAAAAATTAGAGTCAATCAACTCTCCTGAGTGCGAACTTATGTGTGTATGTCTATATCGCCACAAGATTTTCCTTGCCATCGTCGCAGTTATTTCGGCTTTAATCGCCAGTTTTTTATTGTTTTCTAACCCCTTGTCGGGAATAAACTATATTTTACCTTTCTCACCCGTGATAAGACACTTTTAGACATTATTCGAGTGACGACGTTCTTGTGAACAAAATAGGCAGCAGAAGAATTTTCCCGAGCTGGACAACGGCAAAGGGCCCTTTGTCAATCATCGACGGCACAAGCAACAGCGGAAGGAACTTTGGTAAGTCGTTAATGCAATTTCGCGAGTTTTTCATTTTGATTAATCCGTTCATCAACTACGCACTTTCCTTTGAAAACTAAAGACGATTTACATCACTTTCAAACCAAACTTGAGCTATCGAACACATAGCATTTCGTCCTTCGGGCCGGATAGCCGGAGTTTGACTTTGGTTTTCACCAGGGGTAGTTTACTTTTTTTTTTCGTATGAAGTACGAAAAACCAACTACACTCTTTAAATCTTCACTGCTGCTTATTTCCTGCCAGACATCATTAGATTCAATTTATACACATCAATTGAGGCAGTTTTAATACAATATATCAAAAATTGATGAAAAATTGACCCGATTTCCAATTTGAAAATTCATATCAGCCCTCTCCATAAATCTGATAATTCATATCACCATTTTGAAATTGAATACGTAGGAAAACCGGTATAACTGTATTTGCGCAGACTGGTTGTCTGTCAGTTTTCAAATAGACCACTCATAAGCAGGAAATATTAACACGTGATCAATCACTCGTCAAATTTCAATATTAGTTTGTTTACATTCGGGTGTAGCGTGTGAATAATTTTTCATCTGTCATTACAATGGAGAAACTTAAAAAATATCACATTCTTCGAAAGGCCTGTTCATCGGATATAAGTATTATCCACTCTTTAGCAGTTCGTGCTAAAACTGAAACAAGTATTCGCACTTTGTTCAAGGTACGTTGTGCAGAATTAGATAGTATTCGCGATGAGTTCTTAAAACAACACAATAATATATGTAATCGGAATTCTTTTAACAGAAGTAACATCCGATTTGGATGCGGAAAATGTCATCCATGAAGGATTTTTGAATGAATTCTTTTTCATTAAGAGTGTTTTCACCGATATTTTTGAATGTCATTCCAATGATACATTACCGATTGGAAATAATTCTACCATGAATGTGTCAAACCTCTCGACTTCGCGTATACAACTCCCAAAAATTGAGTTGACTAAATTTTATGGGAATTACAAATCCTTTCCTTCTTATATTGATTTGTTCAATGAGTTAGTACACAATAATCCTGCTCTTTCCGAGATAGAAAAGTTCAATTATCTCGTCTCATCATTGCATGGTGCACCGTTGTCATTAGTCAGAACCCTTTCATTGAGTTCTGATAATTACATAATTGCTCATGAGAGCTTGTTGAAAAGATATTCAAATCCTCGACTACGTGCTCAAGCTCTCTGGCATGAATTAAATAATTCATCTAAAGTAAATTCAAACAATGTAACGCAACTAAGAAAGTTACTCGATACATTTTAAGAAAATTTATTTGCATTGAAACAAATGAAATTTCCTACCGAAAGTTGAGATTTCTTACTATTTATGATGTAACTCAAACGCTTAGACCATTCTATCGTGACTCATTTCGAACTAGAATACCCAAACACTGACATACCTAAATTTGAAGACTTGGTAAAGTTTTTACATCGTCATTGTTCAACTCTGGAGACTCTCAGTTTCTCCCCGTCCTTGACTCAAAATAAATATAATTCGAATGAGAATCATGAAGTCACAAAATCTCATACAACTAATAATAATTCCCACTCTAGAACTACAAAAACCTCCGCATTTCTTGCCAGTAAGCTAGATCCTAAAAATTGTTTATATTGCTGAAAAAATCACTCTATTTATCGGTGCAATGCTTTTATTTCAAAGTCACCTTCCGAGAAGTATAATTTTTGCCGTTCGTCTCACCTATGTTTTAATTGTTTGAGTACTTCTCACGATGTTCGCTCTTTCAATTCTCCCTACAAATGTAAAAAGTGTTCATCAAACTCTCATCATACCTTACTTCACGTAGATAAATCGACCCAATCTTCTCCTCAAGTCAGGAACGATAATCAAAATTCACAACTTAAATCACCCTCAGCTGATCAGTCTTCGTTACCAACCACATCGACAAGCACCTCTTGTCTTGTTGGTATGGAAAACACATCGAAAAGTGTAGTTTTGTCCACAGCCTTGGTTGAAATTTGTGACAACTTTCAAACATTCCGTTGTTTATTAGACTCAGGAAGTATGACGTCATTTATTGCGCAAAAGGCTGCTAACAAGCTAGGTTTGCCGAAGAGAAATTTCGCTGTGGAGATTCAAGGTATAAACAGAATGAAATCTTATTTAAGTAATGGTAAAATAACGCTTTCAATCAGGTCATTAAAACAGAAACTTCCTATTCTTTACTTAGATGCTATAATTCTCCCGAAAATTTGTGATAGTTTACCTTCACAAAGATTTTGTACCGATTCATGGTCACACCTCGCTAATATTAATTTGTCCGATCCTATTTTTAATAGTCCTGCTACTATAGACGTACTTCTCGGAGCTGATATTTTTCCTCAAATTCTTTCAAATGGACGGATCAGTGGAAATGAAAGCGAAACCTACGCTCTGAATTACATTTTTGGAATATACAGGGTGGCCATTTGAAAACGAAACAGACGAGATTACAGACGAAATAAATTTTTTCGATAGAAATGCTCGGACAGGTCGATTTCTGTTTCGAGGGGGACAACTTAAGATGTAGGTTACGGACGCATAGCGCTTCAACCCTTGCTACTACAACCCTCACCCCCAATTTTTGAATAGGGAAGATGGGGTGAGTGATACCTCATTTTAAAGGTTTTTCACAAAAAAACACTACAAGTGCCATGAAAACACCACTTCATTTTCAAATGCTTAGTCAAGAATATTTCGAGAACTGATGCATAAAATGAAAAAACAATTACTGTGCTGAAATCAGTATAAAAGTTCCTTTCAAATGAGGTATCACTCACCCCATCTTCCCTATTCAAAAATTGGGGGTAGTAGCAAGGGTTGAAGCGCTATGCGTCCGTAACCTACATCTTAAGTTGTCCCCCTCGAAAAAGAAATCGACCTGTCCGAGCATTTCTATCGAAAAAAATTATTTCGTCTGTAATCTCGTCTGTTTCGTTTTCAAATGGCCAGCCTGTATATTAATGGGAAAAATGGACGTTCCTACTCCTTCATTGTCTTCATTCTTCATAAATTCTACCGATTCCGTTGATATTGATGGAATACTGAAAACATTTTGTGGATGTGGATGGAAGAAGTTCCATCGAAAGTTTTAGCATCACCGGACGACGAAACGTGTGAGAGTAATTTTTTAAGCACTCATTCTAGGGACGACACTGGCCGTTATATGGTGTGTCTTCCTTTTCGGGAACCTAACCCAACATTTTCGGGAATTCGAGATTTGGCGTTGAATAAATTTTATTCATTGGAACGTCGGCTCCTCAAGAAACCTCAAGTCTATACCCAATATGTAGAATTCATGCGCGACTATCTTGATCAAAATCATATGTCTCTTGTTCCAAAAGATGAAATATTCAATAATGCTTATTATATTCCACACCATTGTGTTTTGAAACCCGAAAGTGAGACAACCAAGTTGAGAGTTGTTTTTAATGCTTCAGCTAAACTGCCAAATCAGAAATCACTTAACGATTGCCTTTACCGGGGTCCTAAGCTTCAACAGGATATCGTTTCTATTCTCATTAATTTCAGATGTCATGCCTTTGTCATTTGTGCCGATATTAAAAGTATGTATCGAATGATATCGATGCATCCCTCCGATAGAAAATATCAGAGAATTTTGTTGCGGTTTTCCACTGACGAGAACATAAGATATTATACCCTAACTACCGTAGTATACGGAATTTCCAGTTCGCCCTTTTTAGCGCTGAGGGTTTTATTAAAATTGGCAGAGAATGAAGGAAAAGATTTTCCTTTAGCTGCGGACACAATTCGAAACGCATCATATGTTGATGATTTCATAGCCGGTGCCGCTACTATTGAAGAGTATCGGGTTCTAATTTCCGAACTTATTTCTTTAATGAACCGTGGAGGTTTTGAATTGCGAAAGTGGTCAAGTAACGACACCCGTTTGCTTTCGGATATTCCGGAATCACATCGATCGGCAACTTCCTTGTCGTTTGAATCCGAGCAGGAAACTACAAAATTAAAAGTATTGGGTTTGCTCTGGAATCCCACTATGGATTATTTTTATTTTTTAATGAATCCAATTGTTGAAACTTCGTGTTCAAAGAGAATCATGTTGTCCAACTTAGCAAGGATTTATGATCCTCTTGACTTTCTTGCGCCTGTTACATTTTTTGCGAAATATCTAATACAAACACTTTGGTCTCTTGGAATCGACTGGGATAGTTCGCCAACACCTGAAATAATTCGTGTGTGGACTCAATATAAAAATGAATTAAATAATATTTCTGAGCTGAAAATTGAACGGAATCTTTTTATTCCGAATATGACTATGATCGAATTACACGGTTTTTGTGATGCGAGTGGGAGGGGATACGCCGCCGTCTTGTATGTGCGCTGTTTAACTAATGGTGAAATTTCAACTCGAATCTTATGCGCGAAATCTAAAGTTGCCCCACTTAAGAAAATTTCCATTCCTCGTCTTGAGCTCTGTGGAGCAGTGTTGCTCACGAAATTGTTTAAATTTTCTTCGGATATACTTCGTTCGAAAGTAGCAATCCATAATATTTAGGTGCGTCAAGTTGGTGACTCACTAGTGGAATTTCGATATCAAAATATTTCGGAATTTTGTGCTCATTTTGTGCCAATTTGTGCCGTATGTTTCGAATTTTGTGCCCATTCAGTTTTCGAGATATTTCGAAATTTCAATATGAGTCACCAACATGACGCTGTGACTCATATGTGGAATTTTGATATGGAAATAGTTTAGGAATTTTGTGCTCATTTTGTGCCAATTTGTGCCGTATGTTACGAATTTTGTGCCCATTCAGTTTTCGAGATATTTCGAGTTTTCACTATGAGTCACCAACTTGACGCTGTGACTCATATATGGAATTTTGTAAATTTTCTTTTTTCGATGAATTGTGTCTATTTTGTGCCAATTTGTGCCGTTTATTATGAATTTTGTGCCCATTCAGTTTTCGAGATATTTCCAGTTTTCTTTGAGTCAAGCGTCAAGTTTGTGACTCACATATGGAATTTTGGAAATTTTCTTTTTTCGATGAATTGTGTCTATTTTGTGCCAATTTGTGCCGTAAGTTTTGAATTTGGTGCCCATTCAGTTTTCGAGATATTTCGAGTTTTCATTGTGACGTCACAAACTTGACGCTGTGACTCATATATGGAATTTTGGAAATTTTCTTTTTTCGATAAATTGTGCTCATTTTGTGCCAATTTGTGCCGTAAGTTACGAATTTTGAGTCCATTCAGTTTTCGAAATATTTCGAGTTTTCACTGAGTCAAGCGTCAAGTTGGTGACTTACATATGGAATTTTGAGAATTTTCTTTTTTCGATAAATTGTGTCTACTTTGTGCCAATTTGTGCCGTAAGTTACGAATTTTGTGCCCATTCAGTTTTCGAGATATTTCGAGTATTCACTATGAGTCAAGCGTCAAGTTGGTGACTCACATATGGAATTTTGGAAATTTTCTTTTTGGGATAAATTGTATCTATTTTGTGCCAATTTGTGCCATAAGTTACGAATTTTGTGCCCATTCAGTTTTCGAGATATTTCGAGTTTTCGCTATGAATCAAGCGTCAAGGTGGTGACTCACATATGGAATTTTGGAAATTTTCTTTTTTCGATAAATTGTCTGTATTTTGTGCGAATTTGTGCCGTAGGTTACGAATTTTGTGCCCAATCAGTTTTCGAGATATTTCGAGTTTTCTTTGAATCAAGCGTCAAGTTGGTGACTCACATAAGGAATTTTGGAAATTTTCTTTTTTCGATAAATTGTGTCTATTTTGTGCCATTTTGTGGAGTAAGTCACGAATTTGGTGTCACTTATTTGGAAATTTGATAATTTTTTTCATGTTACGAATTATGTGCTCCTTCAGTTTTCGGAATATCCCTAGTTTTTCTGGTGAAAGATAGATGAATACTCGTTTAGGAAATCATTTACGAACGTTATTTGTATTTCTCAATGATTTATATAAAGAATATTAGTCTGACATCATAATAATCGGTTGAGGTACAGAAAACCAAGTTTCGAATATTCGACGTTTCAAATCTTCTTCATATTCAATATGAAATAGGATCTCCTCCAGCAAGTCTTCAACGACGCACGTGTTTGGTAAAAGACGGGTAGCCATTGATCCTCTGTGGGTGTGTTTTTTTCTTGGATTAAGCATGGCCAGTGTTGCCATCTCAGGAAGAGCAAAATATGCTAGTTTTGCGTTCAGAAAATGCCAAAAATATGCTTTTTCATTTCGGAAAGTGCCAAAAAAAATGCTAGTTTTTCATTGATATCTTTTTTCTATAGTTATTTCTGAAATATGAATTTTTTTCGACTCACAACACTTGAATGTGAATGAATACTGGGGTTCTGAGTTATCAGATTTCAAAATATTCCTAGGTCCTGGGTTAAATTTTCATTTTTTGATTGTGAGAACTGTATTTCTCAAACTTGAATGAATTGAAATACCTATAGTTGATGTGGTATCGATATTAATAAAATACGTTATATCTTAATATTCACAAATGGATATGCAAATTACTGAAAACTTCTGAATGCGGAAGAACTGTTCGTTTAAATCCAAACTTGAATTTGAATCTCGGTGATTCAAGCTTTGATACTTCACAAAAACCAATGTTTCACATTCTTCATTTTATGGTGTCTCAGCTCCCGAAAAAATATACGATAAAAAAGTTACGGTACATGGATTTTCCAAAGCATTTGAAATTTTGAATTTCGAAGACCAAGAGTGCTTGAACATATTATGATACGCGTAACGGGTGGGACATCTGATTTGAAAATATTTCGAATATTATTGTCAGCCTCGCGTTCATTCAGAGATAAAAATTCCCAAGAAAAAGAGCCAGATTAGGCCGGATCGACTAAAAGTTTGTTTACATATTTCCTGTTAATATATCGGTTGTTGCAAGCTCATAAATATTTATTGGGGCTATAAAATTCCGCGCGCTTCCTTCATTCGTTTCATTGAAGAGGGTAACAGTGAAAGAATCATGGAGGTAAAGATCTCCATGGAAAGAAGTACCAACTCAGTGGGTTCTTGTGCATCTGTTGATTTTGAAATATCAGAAAAATCCGTCAATAATTTGTTTCTCTTTTCCAGGACGGCCCAAATATGATCCCAATGTTGAATGAAGTTGCAAATTTTCAAAGCAGTCGGAGATTTTCAAAGGAGTTGGAAAAATTTCAAAGCAGTTGGGAAATTTTCAAAGCGGTTGGAAAAATTTCGAAGCAGTTGGAAAACATCTCAAAGCATTGGCAAAATTTCAAACCAGTGGGAAAAAATTCCAAAGCAGTTACGGTAAAATTTCAAAGCAGTTGAAATACATAATTCCGAGAGAGATATGAAATTCGAAGAAATCTGAATTAGAAAAAACAAGTTTGCAATCAGTACTTGACATATATTTATAGCCGGCAATAAATGGTATTCAACCAATATTTTTACTATCAAGTATTGGGAGAGATGCGGAAGAAGTAGGTACCTAGTTGTAATTTCAGTTACGTCGCATGGACTGTGCCATAAAAAAAACCATCTGTATCATAAATGGAATCATCTTTATGTACGCTCTTCGTACATTGTGTTAGAGTTTTGCGAATAAACAATATGTATAAACAAATTTGAATAATGAATCAAAAAGATTCAAAGTGAAGTTTGAACAAAAATCGTTCGAAACACTAAATACATCCTCAATTCCAAACACTAATTGAAATAAACGCTGCAAAGAGATCGAAATCGCCAACTCAAATTAGCAAATTTTGTTCAAAATTGTTTCTTCAATATAACTGATTTAGGTCAAAATCGTTCCCCTGCTAAATTGGGAATCTGTTTTTTTTAGGAATTTTCTTGATTCATGAGACACACTTTGACATACATTTTCTGTTTTATTCCCTAGTTATGTTGCTTTTCTTTATTTCATGGAATGTGTAAGCTCATTTTTATCAAACGGAATATATTATCAGAAAATTTTGTTCCTTTTATTCTGTAAAATGGACCCATGTTACGTATGAGCAGTTTCAATATTTTGAATCTCATCAAAGTATTCAGTAACTATCATTCATTTTTCATCTACCCAATATTCAATCATGTATATTTCTTTATTTTATGGAATCTGCTTTTTTCGTGAAAAATATCTTGTTTTATTATGATGCTTGAAATTTTGAGATACAACAAAGAATGAAACTGAACTAATTAAAGAATGAAACAAAAAGTTTGTCTCAAAGATTCAAACATACTTCAAGTATTTCTCATAAAAAAAGAGATTCCATAAAATAAAGAAACTCTTATTATTGAATATTGGGTAATTGGAAATTAACGTTAATTTCTCATAACTTTGATCCCCAATATTTACTCCTTTCTCGTAATAAAATAGCTTTAAAAAAAAATTCTCTGATGAAAATGAGCCTTGCCCTCGCTTTTAGATTTCATGAAATAAATGAAGGGCTACAAAACTGAAGAATCAAGCAAGTAGTGTTTCTCAAAGTTTCAAGCAACATCAAGATACTCTTCATGAAAAAACAAACTGCATAAGATCTACTTAATTAAATGTTCGGTAGATGGAAAAAAAGTATGTATAACGGTGTCAATTCAATGTCCAGTTGGAAAATTTTCGATGGATTTCAAAATTTGGCTTCGCCCGTCCCTGCTCTTTTCCCTTCCGAAAATATGCTCGCTAAAAATATATGCTAAACATGAATCAAATATGCCAAATTTAGCATTAAAAATGCTGAATTGACAACCATGAGCATGACTTTCACTTGGGGATTGTTTAACTATCATGAGAGTCACTTAAAGTCGATGATGAACATGGAAAACTGGAAATATCTCGAAAACTGTATGGGCACAAAATTCGTAACCTACGGCACAAATTGGCACAAAATACAGACAATTTATCGAAAAAAGGAAATTTCCAAAATTCCATAGGTGAGTCACCAACTTGACGCTTGACTCATAGTGAAAACTCGAAATATCTCGAAAACTGAATGGGCACAAAATTCATAACAAACGGCACAAATTGGCACAAAATAGACACAATTCATCGAAAAAATTTTTTTTCCAAAATTCTATATATGAGTCACAGCGTCAAGTTGGTGACTCATAGTGAAAACTCGAAATATCTCGAAAACTGAATGGGCAAAAAATTCGTAACATACGGAACAAATTGGCACAAAATGAGCACAAAATTCCTAAAATATTTCCATATCAAAATTCCACATATGAGTCACAGCGTCAAGTTGGTGACTCATAGTGAAAACTCGAAATATCTCGAAAACTGAATGGGGACAAAATTCGTAACATACGGCACAAATTGGCACAAAATGAGCACAAAATTCCTAAAATATTTCCATATCAAAATTCCACATATGAGTCACAGCGTCAAGTTGGTGACTCATATTGAAATTTCGAAATATCTCGAAAACTGAATGGGCACAAAATTCTTAACATACGGCACAAATTGGCACAAAATGAGCACAAAATTCCCAAAATATTTTCATATCGAAATTCCACTAGTGAGTCACCAACTTGAAGCACCTATAATATTTACGGTTGGAGCTATTCTCAGATTGTATTGTATTGGATTATATATTCTCCTCATAAATACAAAACATTCGTATCCAATAGAATATCGTATATTCAAGACAAGATACCTCCTGATCGTTGGTTTCATGTTGAATCGAAACATAATTCTGCGGACATTGCATCCCGTCGTGTGTTTCCTTCCGAAATGCTTCAAAATTGTAGTTGGTTCCAAGGTTCAGATTTCCTGCGTTTACCTGAAACCCCCTACTCTAATTTCAGATCGTCTGCACTACATGTTACTCTACCTCTTGAAGAGGAACAAAAATTAGTTTTCCACACTGAAATTGGCGACCGGTCAGTTATTCATGCATTAATTGATAATTTTTCATCATTTTCCAAATTGCAGCGAGTGATTTTTTATATGCTACGATTCGTATTCAATTGTCGCAATCCTTCTGAAAAAAGATTGGGACCATTGCTCTCCTGCGAAATTTCAGAATCTGTCTATCCTCTTGTGAGGAGAACGCAACAAATTCACTTCGCTGATGAACTTGAGTCAACAAAATTTTCCTTATGGAAATTGAATCCTTTTATTGATTCGAATAATTTACTTCGCGTCGGCGGTCGATTAGGATATTCATCATTACCACATGATAAGAAATATCCCCTACTATTACCAAGAAATAGCAAATTAACATCGTTAATAATTCAGCATTTTCATGAGAAGTACCTGCATGCAGGTTGCCGTACTACCTAATTTTTAATCTGCCACCAATTCTGGATTTTGTCCTCGAAACGAGCTGTAAATTCAGTGTTAAGTAAATGTTTTCGTTGCTGGAAAACAAATCCAAAACCGTTTCAACCTCCTTTGGGTATCTTGCCTACAACCAGAATTACACAAGCTAAGCCTTTTAGTCACGTTGGAGTTGATTTTGGCGGTCCTTTCATGCTCACCATGACACGTCATCGCGGAGTTAGAACATGCAAGGGATATTTTTGTCTTTTTGTATGTCTTGTTACTAAAGCCTTGCACTTAGAATTGGTAAGTGATATGTCTTCGGAAACATTCCTATCTGCTCTCCAGAGATTGATTGCTCGTCGTGGGCGAGTATCTCACTTATATAGTGATCATGGCACAAATTTTGTAGGTGCTAATAGAGAGATTATGAGATGGATGGAGTGTGCAGCCGGCCGTGAATGTTTATTATTATTATTATTATTATTATGATGAACAGGGGTCGTTGTGGCTTCGTTCAGCCTTCCGGGAACTTCGAACGCAAGGATCTTTTGTTCTTTACCCAACTCGTTCATTTTAAATCCCAAGGAGGCCATCAATGGTGTTGATGAACCCAGCGACCTCCTTAGGAGCCTTGGCGGGTATTTCATGTGGATCCAGAACCGACTTCCCCATGTGAATGGTTCTTAGTTCCGCCAGTTCTGGACACTTGCATACCATGTGTTCAGCTGTTTCCTTCTCCGATCCACATAGCCTGCAGGTTTCATCTGCTGACTTTCCCATGCGATACAAATGATATTTATATCGACAGTGTCCCGTCAGCAGACCCACCATTACTCGAAGCTCAGCTCGTGGCAGCTTTATGAGCTTCCTGGTATAGGTCGACGAGAATTCCACAAATCTCTTGGCTTGCGCAAGTCTGGGAGTATTTCTCCAAAGCGTTATTTTGTTTGCCGCTTCCCATTGTTGGACCGCTTTCTTGTATTGGTCTATTCCAAGCCCACAGAAAGGTTCAGGTCCAACAGGCTTCAGCCTTGAAGCCTTCTTCGCCAGTTCGTCGGCTGTTTCATTTCCCTCAATACCACAATGTCCTGGTATCCATAGTAGAGTCACTTTGTTGCCTCTGGCCAGTTGCTTTATGGTATTACGGCATTCATATGTCAGCCGAGATTTCTGGCTGTATGATTCCAGTGATCTCAAAGTGGCCTGACTGTCCGTGGTGATATATATATATATATATATATGCGCTCCTTTAAGATTCCTTTGAAGGCACTCTTGAGCGCAGGTATAGACTGCTAGTGTTTCAGCCTGTGAAACCGAAGGTTCACTTCCGAGGGACTTGGATATCCTTGTTTTGGGTCCCCATATCCCAATGCCTGTACCCCTTTCTGTTTTCGATCCATCAGTATACCATATGGATGACTTCTTGTCTATACGATTTACGAAGTTCATTGCATTATGACGATCACCAATGATCGTTTCGAATGGCATTTCGAAATCGTATGTGATTGGCCGTGAATGTATTAAGCACTCTTTCATCCCTCCGAGTTCACCCCATTTTGGGGGTCTATGGAAGAGTGGCATCATCATCATCATCACACAACCCTTTGCGTCCATTGTTGGACATAGGTCTCTCCTATTCTCTTCCACTCTTTTCTGTTCTGTGCTGTCTGAATCCAGTTATTGGTCATTCTTTTGATGTCGTCTGTCCAGCGAGTAGGCGGTCTTCCTCTACTTCTCTTGTCTGCTCGCGGTCTCCACTCCAGCAATCGTTTTGTCCACTGTTCCCCTCTCATCCGTGCGACATGACCTGCCCACCTCCATTTAAGATTTGCCACAACGGTGATAACATCTTCTACGCCAGTTCTCCTTCGTAGATCTTCATTTCTAATGTGATCCCTCAGAGTTACACCCAACATCGACCTCTCCATCTTTCTTTGCATTACTTTAAGCTTCCTGGCAGTTGCAGTTGTTGATGTCAGGGTTTCAGCGCCGTATGTTAAAACTGGAAGCACACACTTATTGAATGCATTTCTTTTTAGGTGGATAGGAATTTCACCCCTGAAAATATCCCTCAGTCTTCCATAGGCCGCCCATGCTAGAGTTAGTCTTCTGTTGAGTTCAGTTGTTTGATTATCCCTCCAGATACGAACTTCGTGGCCGAGATATACATAGGCTTCGACCCTTTCAACCTCACAACCATCAATGTCGATATTAGAACTGGGAACAAGATTTGTCATGAATTTAGATTTTCTTGTATTGATTTTCAGACCGATTTTCTCGCACGCCTTCTTCAGGTCATCTATCATCTCCTTTATTTCCCCGAGGTTATCCGAAATGAGGACTATGTCATCTGCGAAGCGTAAGTTATTGAGATATTTGCCGTCAATATTTATGCCCTTTTCGGCCCAATCCATCTGCTTGAAAGCTCTCTCAAGGACGGTTATGAATAATTTTGGAGACATTTTGTCGCCCTGTCTCACTCCACGCCCAATAGGTATGCGGTCCGTGTTTTCAAATAGTTTTACCGTCATAGTAGCATTTCTATATATGTTGTAAATAAGTTTGGAGTATCGATAATCGACTCTACATTCTTGAAGTTCTTGCATAACTCACTTCAACTCAACTGTGTCGAAAGCCTTGTGGAAGTCAATGAACGCCAATACCAAGGGTCGATTATATTCAGTGGTTTTTTCAATAAGTGTTTTTATACTTTGGAGATGGTCATTTGCTCCAAATCCGCGGCGAAAACCCGCCTGTTCTATATTTTGATAGAGATCAATTTTATTTTCTAGTCGTGTAGTTATAATTCTAGAGAAGAGCTTATAAAGATGACTCAGAAGGCTTATTGGTCGGTAATTCTCTAAATCCGCTGTATCACCCTTTTTATGGAGTAGTATGACGATTGAATCATGCCATCTCTTGGGGATCAAGCCATTGAAGAGGCAGAGATTAAAAAGATCTCTTAATTTTTCAAGTAAACTCTGGCCACCTATTTTGATTGTATCCGCCATTATATTGTCTTCACCTGGTGATCGGTTATTCTTCGTTTTTTTCAAGGCCAGTTCTATCTCACTAATTGTGATATCCGGTAATTCTTCTGATCCTTGGTTGACAATACCATTCTTTGATGTTAAAAAATCTGCCTCGTATTCCATGTCTACCTCTTGACGGCTTTTATATAGTATCTGATAGAATTACTCCACAGTCCTCAGTATCTCGTTTCTATTTGTTGTAATATGTCCTAGTTTTTTTTTAACTTATGTATTTCTCCTCTTCCATTCTTCAGTTTTCTGCGTAATACCTTCATGCTCTTGTTGTTCTCTACGGTCTCCTCAATCTTTTCTCTCTTATATTTCCTGATGTCTTTTCTTATGGCTTTGGATATTTGTTTGTTCATCGCTTTCATCTCTTCGTCGGTGGTCATTTTCTGGCTTCCTCTGTTTCTTCTCTCTTTTATTAACAGTCCAGTTGATGCACTGATTTTTTTCTTCTCTTTTTGTCTTTGGGCAATACTTTTCTTCGCCCGCAGATAATGCTTTGACTATAGCATCATTCAATTTGTCGATGTTTTCTTTCGTCTTTGACCGCTCCAAGAGATAACCAATGTCCCTCTGAAAACCATCTATATCAGCCGGAGGATGCCAATAATTTCTTTTTGTTTTAATCATCATGTTTCTGCGCTCTTTCTTTAGGTTCAGTTCGATTTTTGCTCTTACTATACGATGGTCGCTTCCCGTGAAAAACTTATTCAACACTGATACATCTTTGACTGTATTTCTGTTATTAGTAATTATATAGTCGATCTCGTTCTTTGTTCGACTATCTGGACTCTTCCAGATCCATCTTCGACTAAGTTTTTTGTAGAAAAAGCTGTTCATTAGAAATAAATTGTTCTGTAAGAGGTATTCAAGCAGCATCTCGCCACGATCATTCCGGCCCTCCGAACCGAAACCTCCAAGAGCAGTCTCCGAGTTGTTGGATTTCAATCCAACCTTTGCGTTGAAATCCCAACAAATATATGTGAAGTGGGCTCTCTGATCCTCCCAAGCCCTACTCACATCGTCATAGAAGAGGTACACTTCCTCATCGGCCCGAGTGGTAGTTGGTGCGTATACCTGAATAATTTTTCTACAGTATTGCTTATTCAATCTGAGTATCACATAAATTACTCTGGGCGAAATTTTCTTGATGGACACGATGCTCGGATTATGACGTTTGTGAATCAGAAAACCAGTGCCTCCTATAGAAGAGTTCTCATCTCCATCATGGTAGAAAGTGTGGCCTGATTCCAGTCTGCAGAGCTTTTCTTCCCGTCTTCTAACCTCACTGAAACCGACGACATCCCATTTAATTTCTTTCAGCTCGGACTCTATTTCAAACAATCGTTCTTCTGAGAGTAACGATCTTACATTATATGTTGCCAGATATAGTTTCAAAATTTTGGACGTCTTTCTTGGTGCCAAGTTTTTGGCATACTCTTCAGCAGAGGGGTAAATGGCTGGAACCCAAGTCACCCTCTCCTGAAATAGGTTCACTCGTGGTAATAAAAGATGTCATCGCTCCACCCTGTGAATGGATTTTGGGACGAATAATTGAACTTCACCCCGGTCGTGATGGAGTCATAAGAGTGGCTACACTCAAGACTTCTTGCGGAACTTTAAAACGCTCTCTGGTCAAATTATGTCCATTGCCAAACTGTGATTCGGTTTAATTACACATGTGACTAATATCTTTGTTATTTATAATTTTTATTTTTACGTTGTTGCTCAGGCAGCAGTGAAGACTTTGAGTAAAAGTCACATAATTTTTTTTTCTAAAATGCGTTAATGCATTTTCGGGGGGGGGGGGAGAATCTTCGAGACCAGGGAAGCTCTCGAATATTTTGTAAATATTTAATCCAATAATTCAATTTGAATTTCGCATTTAAATTTTATCATCGACGCAGTGCCGTCAATTTAATCAAGCACGCATTTTACCATTCTCGTTGAGGAAACACGTGAAAAATGACAGATCAACTCTCCTGAGTGCGAACTTATGTGTGCATATTTCTATATCGCCATAAGATTTTCCTTGCCATCGTCGCAGTTATTTCGGCTTCAATCGCCAGTTTTTTATTGTTTTCTAGCCCCTTGTCAGGAATAAACTATATTTTACCCTTCTCACCAGTGATAAGACACTTTTAGACTTTATTCGATTGACGACGTTCTTATGAACAAAATAGGCAGCAGAAGAATTTTCCCAAACTGGACAACGGCAAAGGGCCCTTTGTCAATCATCGACGACACAAGCAACAGCAGAAGGAACTTTGATAAGTAGTTGATGCAATTTCGCGAGTTTTTCATTTTGATTAATCCGTTCATCAACTACGCACTTCTCTTTGGAAACTAAAGACGATTTACATCGCTTTCTAACCAAACTTGAGCTATCGAACACATAACAATCCCTGAGTCGTACTTTATCAAATGCTTTATATAGGTCAACGAAACATAGAAAAGCTGGTTTATTATATTCTGTTAATTTTTCCACGACACCAATGTTTTAATTCGATTTTAAAGTATATCCACTGATTATTGGTCTCAAAATCATGTTGGTAACACGAAAGAATTTGAGATAGTTCCCAAACCTGATTTTCTTTCTTTTTCTATTCTTATTATTTATGATATCATTCTTCGGCTCGGCTCAATCTTCAAATATCCTTTCTGATTCAAAAAGAAGAGTTTATTTTCGTTTCTACTTTAGGTATACAGTATGCTCATTCAAATAGTATACTCCATTCGCATTTCGATTCTTCTGTATTTCTTGATGCTTGACGCTGACGCTGACGACCTCAAACTATTTCGTAGGGTCGAAAACTCAGATGACTGTGATTTAGTTCAGGATGACTTAAATCGGTTGGCCTCTTACTGTGATAACAATAATATTTTCATCAATTTTGCTAAATGTAACAAAATATCCTTTACCAACAAAAAAAATATAATCATATAACTTCACAATAAATGGACATATAATAAAAATAGTACAAAATGTTAAAGACCTCGGAATTTTAATTGATGATAAATTAAGTTTCGCTGACCATGTCAATCCTGTTACCATCGATTGCTCAAAGATGATGGTATTTATTATGAGAAACTGCAAGCATTTTACCAATGCACGATCCTTGGTTTCTCTCTACTACGATTTCGTTGACAGCAGACTATCCTACGCTTCTGTTGTATGGAATCCAATATACGCTAAATACATAACTAGGCTGCAGAGAGTTCAGAATAAATTTTTGAGATATATCGGAAGTAAAACTGGTAGGCCTGTGATCAATAGTGACTATTCCATCATACAAAGACAGTATAATATTATGCAGTTGAATACTCAAAGAAGCAAAACTGACATTTTGTTTATATTCAAAATATTAAATGGATATATTGATTCTATTCAGTTGCTGTCAATGATAAATTTTAATATATGGTCACGTGTAACTCGGCGGGCTGAATTATTCAACATTCCTTATAGAAGAACAAACATAGGGTTTAATTCACCTCTGGTCAGATCTCAAAGAATATGTAATTTATACAGTGATAGAATTAATTTTTATAATGTTTCTCTGACAAAAATGAAATTCGAAGTTAAAAGTGTATTGAATTCTTAGGTTGTTTCGGGTTGTTATAAGAGTTATTATTTTTTTGTGAGGACAATTTGTTGGTGATTAATCTGATTATTTATTGTGTTATTATTTATTATACTGTTAACTTAACATCTATTTACCCACAGAGTGGATACTGTATTGGACAGTAGTCTGTTTGTATCCCTATACTTCTAAATAAATAAATAAATAGACAAAATACTATTTATATAAGTTGCTTCGTTACATTTATTTATTTATATATGATTTTTATTGAATATTCTTATGGTGGATATGGTGGAAAATCAAAGAACTTGATCCAAGGTAGAATAATTCTCATTTTCCTTCTTATGATTACCGAAACTTATTTATTCATTCATACCTTATTGGGTGTAAGAATTCAGCGCCGATATTGGGATGACCTTGCAAGAAAATAAATGTCTCAGTAAGAACAAATCCCTTGAATAAAATAATTTCGAAGTTGGGAAACTTTGCTGGCAAAGTTGGTCAAATTTGGATTTCCTCTTCCCCTAGTTTTTCTCCTCGCTGCAGTCCTGATTACATCATAAACAAAAATATTGTTATTTTGACAATTCTCGGAATATGTCGTAGTTGTTGGTCCTAAAAAATATTCTGTTTTTTTGTGTTATAAAATGTTTGGTTTATCTATGAGAGCTGATTTCTTTTCATTGGGGTCCAGTAGCGGTCTTCAAACATCTGAAGTGCCGAAAAATCATCACCTGGACGGTCGTATCCGATTTGAAAAACCCTCACGACCAGAGAGCAAGAATTTGTGGATTTTGAATTTGAATATCGAAGGAATTTCGAAAGACAAGTGTGATTACGTCTCCAAAGTAGCTGATGAACATGGTATCGAAGTGATTCTGTTGCAAGAAACCCACACGGTAACAGAAAAAAATTCTCGTGAAAGAGAACAGTTGAAAGGTTATGTATTAATTGATTTTTCACAAGTTTAGCTTGTTATGTTAAAAAATTATCAGTTTGTAATTTTCAACAGATTCGGAAAGAGGAAATTGATGGATTTTTTTCCATTTCTTTCAAATTTTGTGACATTTCTGTCATAAATATTTTTAAACCTCTGAACATTATTTGGCCAAGAAATCTGAATGTTGATGTTTTTCAATGCATTTCCAAAATGCATTTGATTTATTCTGAATAATCGGTTTCTTTTCTGCTTTTGTCTTTTTTCATTTCAGATTAAGATTTGCGAGTCGTTTTGGGAAGAATCTGTTTATCGGAGCCCACCGACGGATAACATGAAGATGATCACACTGATGTCTTTCGAAATTTTTCTGATATTTAATATTTCATGTTATTTTTTTTACGGGGAGACAGGTTTTTACGGCTGAGGTTTTTTTCCCCTGGCTGTATAGTATCGTATGATACTAGTGATGATAGTATCGTATGATTCTATGGTATCATACGAAGAATGTTATGATACCCCGTTCTTTTTTTACCTCAGCTTAAGTACTCTTTGTTTCAACATTTATTGTATTATTTTAGCTCTCTTTTCATAAGAGTATATATATATATATATATATATATATATATATATATATATATATATATATATATATATAATATATACGGGGTGTTTCATTAGAAGTTTTTGGGGAAGGAATTTTAATACAAATTCCAGATTTTGCATTGTTGTTTGAGACTATATGATCTTGAGTTGTTAAATATTTTCAAGCAAAATTTACAATGTGAATCTAACGAATGTGAACTTCGTTATTTCAAATGTAACACCCTGTATATTTGGACATATTTTAATTCTTCGTTCAATTCTACACTAATTTCAGGTATAATATGCGCAACCTCAAAAGCGATTGTTGAGTTATAGCCCAATTGGCAAATTATTCGTCAGAAAGATTGTCACAAATTAGTATTTATATCTTCAAAATCTCTCATTGTAAAATTTTTTTTTCGCAACAGTGAAATAAAATAAAGTACGCTGTTACTGTTGCTGCTATAACTTATGAGGAAATTTCAAACAGGGATTCTGAAACAAAGCTTCAAAGTGAGCCTTAATAAAACTATGAAATCTCCTTTTTTTCAAATAGCAACCATATAATTTTGTTCTTCAAATCGAATGCTCGTCAAAAACTAGTTAGAGTATGTCTAAATTTTCATGCCTTTAAATACAGTAGTTTCGCCGTTTTTGAATAAAATTCGAAATTCAGGAATAAAGTCAGGTTTCTTAAATCTAGAATTGGATTTGTGCAGATAATTATCAAGTAGGCCTTGTCAAAAGTAAATACATCAATTCATTGTTAAGAACTATCCTTCGTAATACTTGTTTGATTAATCGGGGACTATGTAGAATCGGAATCTCGTTAACAGTGATGTATAATATATGTTCTTCATTCAAGGTGAATGTATCAAAATATCAGATTGAATAGTCCATCAGATTAGCCCTCTCGTTCTCCAGACCTGACGTTCTTTCATTTTTTTATGGGGTACTATAAAATGGGAGATTTATAAAAATAGCAGTCATTCAAGGAACAAAATTGAAGTTAGGGTGCGGGTTGCACTGCGGGAATTATCACCTGAACACCTTACAGTAGGTGGTCGTAGAAGAATTAATAAATTTGAAAATTTATTCGAATAGCATTTATTTAATTTTCGTTGGTTGTTAAGAGAATTGATGTGGAAGTTTTGAACTGAATTTTTGTTTTGTTTATTTGACCTTTATGAAAAAAGGTGAGAATGACAGTTCCTACCATAGCCTACTAAAAAAACGAGCGTATCAATTAATTCGACTGAAACCCGAGCTGAAACCTGTCTTTGTTCTTGAAATTGAATTTAATACAATAACGGCAAAACTACTGATTTTGAAGGCATGAAATGTTCGGCATACTCTAACTAGTTTTTGACGAGCAATCGATTTTAAGAACAAAATTATATGGTTGCCATTTGAAAAAAAGGAGATTTCATAGTTTAATTAAGGTTCACTTTGAAGCTTTGTTTCGGACACCCTGTATGAAATTTCCTCATAAGTTATAGCAGCAACAGCAACAGCGTACTTTATTTTATTTCACTGTTGCGGAAAAAAATTCAGCAATGAGAGATTTTGAAGATATAAACACTAATTTGAGGCAATCTTTATGACGAATAATTTGACAATTGGGCTATAACTCAACAATCACTTGTGAGGTTAGGCATATTATACCTGAAATTAGTGTAGAATAGAACGAAGAATCAAAATATGTCTAAATATACAGAGTGTTACATTTGAAATAACGAAGTTCACATTCGTTTCCGGTAGAACCGGAAGTAGATTTTGCTTGAAAATATTTTACAACTCAAGATCATGTGGTATGAAACAACAATGCAAAATCTGGAATTTGTATTAAAATTCCTTTCCCGAAAACTTCTAATGAAACACTTAATAAAATCACCCTGTATATATATATATATATATATATATACAGGGTGTACCAAGTTCGATGGCCTATTAGGCGTTTCTGGAGAACTAGACTTATTTGAAATCTGAAAATTGGGATTATGATATTGTTTGACATTATCTACCGAGCTAAAATATTCTTAGAGCCTGACCACTTTCAGGTATACAGGGAGCGAAAAAAAAATCTTCAAAATTATTTTTTTCTGTTTTTTTGTTATCGAATTTGACAGAGTATGCAATTCTGAATTCATTCGTACTCAAACCGTTGCATTCTTCGAAATACTTTCCAAAATATCGAGAAAAACCTGAAAAAAAAGAGAGAAAAGAGTATTCGGTATTATGTTTGTTATTCTTAATCTAGATACCTTAAGCACAAACCGTTTTCACATTTTTTGAAGTCGAAGAATGTGGAAATATTGTACATTTTTAGAATTTTGAAAAACTCATCACAGGGTGTTCCAAATGTTGGGTCAAAAATTGGGATCAAGATTGGCCCATAACTTTCGTTTTTCAAATTAGAACCCTATTTTTTTATGATTGCGTTGGATTGTACGAAGAGAAATGATTATAACGTTTCAACATGTTAATGCTCCTAAAATTGATAATTCTTGAGTTATTTAGGATTTTCTGATTTTATGTCGTACGTAGCGTCAAATTCATTAAATCTGTTTCATATCAACTATGACCTTGGTCATAGATGATAAATAATTCCAATAACTCACTAGTGACACACTTTTTTTTTCAATTCATTCATCATTGTTGTTATGAAACAGATTTCAAGCATTTGACTCAACGTACGACATGGAATCAGAAAATACTAAATAACTCAAGAATTATTAATTTTAGGAGTATCAACATTATAGAACATTATCATCATTTTTCTTCGCAGAATCCCACGCAATCATGAAAAAATAGGGTTCTACTTCGAAAAACGAAAATTATAGGTCAATCTTGATCCCAATTTCTGACCGAACATTTGGAACACCCTGTGACGAGTTTTTCAAAATTCCTAATATGTGAAATATTTCCACTGTTTTCGACTACAAGAACGTGAAAACAGTTTGTGCTTAAGATATCTAGATTAGAAATAGCAAACATTATACCGAATATTCTCATCTGCCTCTTTTTTGTTTAGTTTTTTTTTTATTTTTCGGAAAGTATTTTGACGAATGCAACGATTTGAGTATTCAAGTGTGTGTCACTAGTGAGTTATTAGAATGATTTATCTTCTATGACCAAGGTCATAGTTGAAATGAAACAGATTTAATGAATTTGACGCTACGTACGACATAAAATCAGAAAATCCTAAATAACTCAAGAATAATCAATTTTAGGAGCATTAACATGTTAGAACGTTATAATCATTTCTCTTCGTACAATCCAACGCAATCATAAAAAAATAGGGTTCTAATTTGAAAAACGAAAGTTATGGGCCAATCTTCATCCCAATTTTTGACCCAACATTTGGAACACCCTGTGATGAGTTTTTCAAAATTCTAAAAATGTATAATATTTCCACAGTCTTCGACTTCAAAAATGTGAAAACGGTTTGTGCTTAAGGTATCTAGATTAAGAATAACAAACATAATACCGAATACTCTTTTCTCTCTTTTTTTTTCAGGTTTTTCTCGATATTTTGGAAAGTATTTCGAAGAATGCAACGGTTTGAGTACGAATGAATTCAGAATTGCATACTCTGTCAAATTCGATAACAAAAAAACAGAAAAAAATAATTTTGAAGATTTTTTTTTTCGCTCCCTGTATACCTGAAAGTGGTCAGGCTCTAAGAATATTTTAGCTCGGTAGATAATGTCAAACAATATCATAATCCCAATTTTCAGATTTCAAATAAGTCTAGTTCTCCAGAAACGCCTAATAGGCCGTCGAACTTGGTACACCCTGTATATATATATATATATATATATCGTGAAAAAATTTGACGCAGAAAATATTTTCTTTCGTTCGAATATTATTATCTATTTTTTATCTCCAAGGAAGAAAATCTCGAATTTTTTCTTACCAATTCGTTTACCAATGCAATATCAGTTTGGAGTTCCTCTACGATTTCGACAAGAAATATTTTTACTTTCAATCAAGCATCAAGCAGAGTTTTCTATAATTATCAGCTTAAACAATTCACCGGTTGAAGATCTCTCCATCTTCTACGGGTTCAAGGTAGGACCGACTTCTTTGAGGAATCAGTGCGGAGCTGTCGAAATGACACGATTGTCTGGACCCGTTATGAGGAACAGAATTGCGGTTCCGTTAAGAGAGAAGCCATCGAACTACAAGCTTGTGCTATGCTGAATGTATTCATAATAAATAATCTATTATTGATTTTAATATGCAGCAATTGTGGAACAAAGCTGGGTTCAGGTACATCTATTAGATATTGAAGGAAGGTAATTCAGGATTGGTAATACAAAATGTGAAAAATACTTTCATTTTCACCCTCGACGGAAAATACGGTTAAAAATTGTTTTCAATAGAACTCGCATTTAGGTTATTCCCATGTCGTATGATTTTTGTTTTCTCTTCTCAAGAAGCGGAGTTTGTTGGGCAATCGAATATTCTAAAAAGATCCGTTTAATTGAATTTTTTCCATTGAGGGTAGAATAACGATACAATTTAGTAGGGAATGAAATTATCACAAAGAGACCAATGTATATATTTGATTGACATGCTATGTAACATTTGTGGTAAATAAAATTTGATTTGATTTGAAATCACTCCTATCGGTGACCAATATATAATGATAACAGGATGTCCCATCGAGATTGCCCATTAGAAGTTCCTGAGGAAATAATACTACTGCCAAATTTTGATTTTTGAAATTATGAGCCAAATAGATCTTCATCTATGATATGTTATTATTTATCAATGACTTCCGTTTTTACCCGAAATTGATCAACTATTTAATTTTCAATGTATCATCGTGTATATTATGACATGTTTGATTTTCGGATATATATTCGAATCGAGTTATTCACTTTTTTTTTTAATTGAGAATTGAGGTTTGCAGAACACTGAAAATTCAATGAAAGCGAAAATCATTTCCTCAGATCTGTTTTTGTAATAGGCCACTGAAAAGATATTTATTATTATTGCAATCAAAATAGTGTTGGGAACACTGAAACGATATGTCAAAAGCGATCTTGATCATGCGCAGAATGTAAGCATCAAGTAGTAGAGTTTAGCGTCACCTGAGTAACAGAAATGTTGTAAATGAGAATTGTGATATTCAATAAATAAATAGTTTCCCAATATAAATTATTGTTGTTACTTTCACAAAGCTTCCACCAGAATATTCAACATCACTCTTTAGAGAACACGACTTTTTGATATACTGGAAGGTAAATGGGTGTCTCTATGTTGGATTTCAAAAAAATTTTCAAATAGAATCATTGACTTTTCTCTAACATATCAATTTGTTAGGAGAAAAAGTGGACTGTTAGCTGCAAGGGTAACAATATAAATATGTGAGATATTAAATATTACTCTTAGTTTTGGTTTTATTTTGGTTTTTTTGAATTCCATCAATGAAACTCTCATTTCACTTTGTAGTAAATCAAAACGTTATGTTCTCTACGAAGTGATGTTGAATAACTTTTCGGTAACCCATTTTAACACACAGATCTGATATAATGCGTTGCACGTTTATTGAACAACCACTGAATAACCCGAAAACGGCTCCAGCTATAGACAGGGAAGACCTTACCCATTGCGAGGTAAGGTTTTGCGAGGACCTTTTTCCTTCGTGAATCTATTGTTACAAAGCGGTGTGAGTGATAAGGTTTTTACATGATCCTTTATAATCGTATACAACCTTTGTAAAAAACCAAAAAAATCGATCTCCTAGGGTGAGATTCCAGCTATGACTCCCACAAGGTAAAAAGTAAGCAAGTGGTTTCATTTCAAGAATAACGATTTTGGACACCACACTTTTCACCACGCATATTGGCACCGTAATTATATGCTTGACCTCTGCATTTCTGTTATGATATAAGCAACTGCTCTAAGGCTAAGTTCACATGGTCGCGACAACGCACGTTTTGTAGCTCGTTAACGCGCGTTGATGTATTCAGATGGTCGCGCGTTGATAGCGCGGCAACTACTGTCATTTTTTGATCCCGAGCACAGAAAAAGTCATTGCAATCTCTGTCAATATTTCTGCTTTGTAAGTCTAATCGCTCGAATCATCTGAACTAAGCCTAAGGGCGGGTTTCACAAAGCTTTAATAGTACGATTAAAAAACCTTACGTAAATTCGAACCAATCGAATCACTCGTTTTGAAATGTCAACGAATCGCGGTGGCTTCCCTTTATTCAACGTTGCAATCAAAGTTTTGTGGAACCGATCCTCATTCTTTTATTATGTAATCAGTCACACATACAGTAGAATCCGATTATTATGACGTCAACTATAAATATTGACCAATCACTTACTATGACGCAATTGCAGTGTTGAGTTTGGTTTCATTCAAAACTCCCTACAACAGGGTTTGGATTTAATGACTTCTCTTATAATGACATGTCACTTACAATGACATGATTTCAGATAAAACAACATTATTTGTAGAAAATTTTTCCGGTTATAGTGACCCCTCGATCGTTTTCTCGGGCCATCTCACCTTTTTCATGCGATGAGGTTTTATACGATACGAAATCGAGACATACGCATGCCGACATGAATTTTCGTTTGTATTTCTATGCCTTTCAGTCTAAATAGGGCCATATCTACTTTTATCAATGGTGTTAGAAGCATTTATTTCAAGTCTAGAAAACAAGCGCGAACAAAAATATCAGATTTTCTTCTGAAAACTGAAAAAGTCCCTCTATAAATTTACTTTTGAAGTAAGAGAAGCTGATATTTTTTTATTTTTTCATTATTTTCTGAAATTCTGTGTGACTTTCGGTTATTATGACGTGCTTTTCATTTCCCCTCAATGTCATTATGAGCGGATTCCACCGTATATCAATTTGTGAGGAACAAATAAGTGATGTCTTTTTGGCTTTCTCCATTTCTAAAATATACCATTCTTGAGATAGTCAGAAATAACTGTATGCTGCAAGCATAATATATGAAGTGAGGTATCGAATAAGGTCTATGTTCGCCCTTTCGTAAGAAACTTTATCAGTTTATTCAGAATATTTCAGATTTGTTCTAACTCAAGAATTTATCGTGCGCTGTACCTATTGACAGCATTATATGTGAGGAAATTCAACAATCAAGAAATATCAAGAAGGTGATAAATATGTTTGAAAAAAGGGTGGACGAAATTTGGAAAATGTGTTGCAATTCAATTTTCTAGTCTGATTTATCTGAATGAAATTTCGAGAAGTTTCATGACTTCTTTATTACGTTTTGCATTCCGATTTTAGCTTTCGATATGTACGTCATATTTTCCGAAAAAATATCTTGTTATTCCCAGTATGATCATTAAAAACTAGGGGTCGTTTAATTTGAACAATGAACTGATTTTTGAGAAATGTCAACAACAGAAGCATGGAATATATATTTCATTGAAGATGGAGCATTCACACGGTGACAATAGACAGGCCATTCCATTAATCCAATCCATTGAGACATTCCATGAATGTGCGTCATTCATTCACACGAGGACAATTAACAAGCCAAGTGTCAAATTCGCGTCCGTCATGTAGACAGTTTCTGTCAGATTATAATGAGAAGGTATATTTTTGCGAAAAGTGGGGAAAGTTCTTTTGCGATCTATAGGCTCAGATCAGAACGTTCATTGGAAAACCTATCTATTTTCTCGCTAAGAGAGGGAATATATGTTTTCGAGGATAACACAATTTTTAAAAAAAGATAGATTATACCTGTATGTTGGGAAGATCTACTTTGAGTTGATAAAGACAAATATCGAGATAATTAGAAGTAAATAATCTTGAGGAGTATATAGGCTATGGATGTCTCCGGAAATGGTGGAAACTCAAATTGGATCTACCATACAAAAATTTAACAATCCTACTAATATTATAAATGCGAAAGTTTGTGAGGATGTGAAGATGTTTGTTACTCTTTCACGTGAAAACTACCGAACGGATTCAGATGAAGTTTCACATCAATATAGTTCATCTATCCAAATAACATAATTTTCCGAAATTTTGTGGTATTTCAACATAAAACAATGAGAAAATATCAAGCGACTCGGAAAATGCCTGATATTTATCAGTTTCGTCTCATCGATACGTCACGTAGTCGCGAATCACCCATGTTATTCTTACGGTGATATGCAAAAATGACCCTTAGGCCTGTCGGTCCTGCCAATTATCCTTTATCAGCTGACAAACTGATAACTTATAGCAAAATTGATTCTTTTGTCGATTTCAGTTCTAAATGTAGATGAACTTTGTCTTTTACACAAATTAATTTGGACGCATAGTTAAAAAGTTATCACAACACAATAAATATAAGATTGATCCGAAATCCGAATCATAGACGGAATGGAGGAGAATTATAAGTTATAAATACGAGTCTCACACGAATCGAGCATAAGGATGGGTATCGAACTGAAAAACATCGATTATTGACATCGATCAATTTTTCCATGTAACTAATCGATACACCGATTAATCGTTGTTAAAAACATCGATTAATCCGATTAATCGAAATTTCGTATTTTGGAAGCCAAAATAAAATTCATTGCGTTCAATACAGTTTTTATTCACGCTGGTGTGTGCAATAAGGTTCATGCTGCCGGAAAAAACGAAAAAAACTTTGATTGGACTCATTGTAGAATTGTAAATTATGAACAATAACAATTCTTCAAGTCGAACTCTGATTGGAAGTCGATAAGTGGGTAGTGGTCATGTGGTGAAATAATCGTTGAAAAAAACATCGATTATACGATTAATCGAATATATTAAATATCGATTAAAAAAACATCGATTATTTTGTCAAAACATCGATTATTCCGATTAATGGAATAATCGATACCAATCCCTAATCGAGCATATTGCTAATTCTATGCGTGGAGAGTGGACACATGGATAACGGATGAATTGAGATGTCTTACAGAAGATATCGTTTTATATTTCAGTTAATTCATTTGAAATAGAGATAAAGATAACGTTTCATTTGGATTTGAATCGTATCAGAATTGATTTTTCTTCGTTTATTTGGTTACAAAGTTCTATTTTCAGTTTTTTAGGTATAGGTGAATCGTATCAGAATTGATTTTTCTTTGTTTATTTGGTTACAGAGTTCTATTTTCAGTTTTTTAGGTATAGGTGCTATTGGGATTTTATCAATTTTTTGTTTGAACTATAATACCGATTTGTGTTTTCGGGATTACTTACAGTAATGCCGCGAAGGCGTAGATCTGATGTTTCGCAAAGCTCTAATAGAGCTCGAGCTATGAGAACTAGACGAAGAGACATCTCAACAAGCCGAGATGCGAAGGTTTGAGCAGGCGGTGCGTGAGTCAGCACTTAGATCGGCAGAGACACAAGAAGAAGCCAAGTGAAGAGAGGGAACGCTCTAGGGCGCATTTACACTGTGCATGTCAACAACTTTGAATGTTATTGTTCACGAATGCTGTTGAATGTAAGGAGGGGTCACACCAGTTTCTTGGATTTGAAATCAATTGACGGTCAGGAATTTGCCACTTTTCGTCAGACGTGTGAGAAAATGAGGTTGTTGGAAGATGACAACCACTGGGACGCCACGATAGAAGAGGCCGTGCTGTGTCGATCACCGGCACACGTTAGAGAGCTATTTGCTATAATGATATGCACATGTGGTTTATCTGATCCTCTGCAATTATGGCACAAGTACAGAACTGCGTTATCAGAAGATATCATTCACAGATTTGAAAGAATGGATCAGGTCAACGATGATGTTTGTTTCGATGAGGTATTGGGGATTATCGAGGACAGAATAATATCAATTTCTGGAAAGAAATCGTCCGATTTTGGTATGCCTTCACCACGTCGTAGAGCAGAGCTGTCGAACGATTTGATAGGAGAGCTGAGCTATGATAGCGCCGAATTAGGCTCTCACGTGCGCGAAACTGAGCCACTTCTACTACCTGAGCAAAGAGATATACATAGGTAATAAAATATTAGAACGAGTAGAGAGTAGTGAAGGTGGCTTTTTTTTCCTTGATTCTCCGGGCGGTACAGGAAAAACTTTCTTGCTCAATTTGCTTCTAACAAAAATTCGCAAGCCCCATAATGTTGCATTAGCTGTGGCTTCCTCTGGTATCGCTGCTACATTGCTGAGCGGTGGACGGACGGCACATTCGGTATTCAAATTACCTCTCAATCTGGTGAGCGACGAAACCCCAACGTGCAACATCAGTAAGAGTAGCGACCGTTGCATCCTGTTGCAACAGTGTCAGCTGATCGTGTGGGACGAGTGCACTATGTCACACAAACGCGCCATTGAAGCTCTTGATCGCTGTCTACAAAACATTCACTGGTAGTTTTATTGGCTGGGGACTTCCGGTAGACTTTGCCTGTTATCGAGCGAGGCACTGCCGCAGATGAAAAAACGCATGTCTGAAGTCATCATATGTATGGACTAAAGTTAAAAAGCTGCATCTTACCACTAACATGCGTGTCCAGTTATTGAGTGATATGGAGTCAGGAGCATACGCTGAGAAACTGCTCGAGATAGGTGCAGGTCGAATAGAAACTGACCAAGAAGGTATGGTTCTATTCAAAAACCAATTTTGTCATGTTGTAGATTCGAAAAACGCACTGATTGCTCATGTTTTTCCCAATTTACAACAAAATATCCGGGATGAAAATAAGCTTTGTGAAAGAACCATATTGGCACGGAGAAATGAGACAGGGCAAAATTAAATAAAAAAATTCTGAACGAAATAACCAGCGAAACATCAACGTACATCTCTATCCACACAGTTATGTCATCCGAAGACTGTACAAACTACCCCGTGGAGTTTCTGAACTCTTTAGAGCTATCCGGAGTGCCATCTCATAAGCTGGTTTTAAATATTGGCGTACCCGTTTTGTTAATGCGTAACTTGGATGCACCAAGATTATGCAATGGTACTAGATTGCGAGTGACAGAACTAGGGAGGCATATTATAAAGGCCACAATTTAAACTGGAGAAGGTAGAGGTGACAATGTGCTCATACCACGTATTCCAATAATACCCAATAACTTACCCTTCAATTTTAAACGTTTGCAGTTCCCACTGAAAGTAGCATTTTCAATGACGATCAAAAAATCGCAAGGGCAAACTCTAAAAGTGGCCGGGATACATTTAGGCACCATGCTTTTCCCACGGACAACTCTACGTAGCTTGCTCACGTGTTTCTTCATCAGAAAATCTTCATGTTTTTGCTGAGCAAAACAAATCACGTAACATTGTTTACAGAAATATATTACAGTAGGTGGAAAAAAAACCGATTAACAACGAATGTCATTTCCTTTAATTCGTTTTATTTTGTTTTTTGTTCTTGATCCGGATTTCAGTAAATTCCAAAATATAAAGACTAATCCTCATCTGACATAATTTCTACAGTAACAACTAAATGTCTCTTCATTTTTTTGTGTTAATTAATATTGCTAGACTAATATATATAACCTATTGTGATGAAATTTGATATCCTAAATCCCAAGCAATGATAAAGGCTACTTTTCATCATGCCATAAACATATAACAGCTGTTTCCAGACGACATAATTTGGCGCAACACATATTGTACAGGACAATTTCATGTCCCCTTTGAAGGTATTATACCCGAAATGTTTATTTTAATATTCAAGTTGCTTTTTTATTTATCGATTTAGGCAGTACGAAATCTGCCGGGTCAGCTAGTGAATCATATTTATGAATATACTTTCAGCGTGAATCATTTTCTTTCGATTGGAATATATTACAGGACGATTCCACATATCGTTGAAATTCTCTCTCAGTGTCTGGAACAATTTTTTTAAATAATAGAAGAGAGCCGCTGCGTAAACTTGTGCACCAAATTGTCCGGGGCCAAAACCTTAAAAAAATTGTGGCCAATCATTGGAACAGGGAATAACACTTCAAATTATTGAACTTTGTAACGTTTCGGGGTCTATAAGAGACTCCTTCATCCTTCATCAGACAAATTCGTATTGTGAACACAGGTTTTTTACTTTTGCTTACCATTCAAAGGTTTAATTTTTGTTAGTATGGATCTCAAATCATTTTGTGATTTTGAGAACAGTTCCAAAAAATGAAAAGAATTGGTTTCAAATTCAACATACACTAAATGATTTCATGATGAAAAATGAATTTTTTAATGAAAAAAAAATCCACAAATTTTTTCATAATATTTTCTGTTTATCCAGTATTTTAAAGATATCAACATAAAAATAGAGATATTGATATTTTGAAGATGTTTCAGAAATTCAGTTGTTCGGAAATCATCTAACGAAAATCCCAAGATCAGCATAGAAACAAAAACAAATTTGCAAATTGAAGCAGCATTTGTTGCAATCGGTTGATAAAAAATTTTTCTCATGAGTACTTGTCATTAGAAACATTTGTGCTGTGAATTTTTGGAATCATATGCTATTTTAAAAACATGATTCACGACATCGATGTTTGTTTGATATCAACTAGGATGTTTTCTATCGATATGCCAATACTAGGGTAGAAAAATTGAGATGCACATCAAAATGAACAAACTCATCGTACCGAGGGTGGGGGAAGGCATTGGCACCAATGAATTCAAAATCGTTCTAAGATGACAATCCATTTCAATGGATTGTCTCTATTCCACTGGGCCAATCTAATTTCTCAGTGAAATGACATATCAATTGGCGTTCTGTACTGGATTGTCCCCATGAATGGATCAAGATAATCCATTGTCTCCATTTACACGATGCCAATTTACACGACTATTGGATTGCCTCAGTGGAATGGCTTGTCAATTGTCCCCATGTGAATGCTCCATAAGTTCAGATGATCGCGCCGATTACGAGCGACTAGAGATACTGAGTAGTTATCGAAATGTTCATATGGTTGCGAGTCATCGCGACATCTAATGTCATGACATAAGCGTTGCTCTGTGTTTTAAAGGAAATAAACAAAAGTTAATCTCAGCCCTAGAAAATATACAAATCAGCGCACCGTAAAACATTTTACTGTGCGGCTGCACGGAAAAAAGGTATATTTCAGTGGTCAAAATCAACATGTTATGATATGTTCTCAGAATGGTATAGTAAAAAATATTTTGAATGAAGTCTCATTATGCTCGTACCTAACAGCTATTTCGAATATCTCGAAAATGATAAATTTTAGATATAGGGAACCCTTGAAAGACTCCACTAAGTTTTTCCTCACAAACTGATACGTGAGTGAAAACGTTATTTTTTCTTCAGAGTGACTTCGAATGTCTTTTCGGTAAGCCATTTGAAAAATTAAATTTGAGATTGTGCGCTCCGATTTCTTTGAATTCTCTGTATTCTACAAACCACGAATTTGAAATTTTTTCAAAAAATCGAGAATAACTCGAAAACTCTTCTATATGGCTATAGGAAATGATGCATAAAATGAATGTGGCATTCGGAGATCTATCGAAATAAGTCATGGTTGATACCATTTCCAGTAAAAGCGGATTTAAAAATATATCTCAAATGAAGTTTCACTTGGCTATCTTCACACGGAATTTGAAATTTTAAGATGGAAGGAGATCTTTTATTATTCACAACAATAAATAAGTTATACGAAATTGGGGGTGCAGCAAACTTCCAAAAGAGGAGAATTTAGAAATAGGAGTGGTACTCAAATCGAGCATTCCGTTTCAATAAAAGAACTATGTATCAGTATTACAGATGATTTCGAAAATTCCCTGGAAATGGATGGCAAAACAAAGGCCCAGATCTACAATTTTTTCTAACCTGGGTATGATGGCGCTCCCCCCTCTAAATTTTGGTATGAAGATTGAAAGCTTTGAAAATGTATATCTACACTACTGGAATGAATTAAGGGTCAAAATGAAATCGAAATTTTTGGATCAATTTTCAGCAGGCTATAACTTCGATAGGAATAGTCGTACAGAATAAAAACAAAAAAGAAATTGTAGCCCCGGCCATCTTGTTTTCGGATCATTTTATAATGTTCAGACACTTCGTTAATTTCGTCAATCCCTTTTTTTCAAATCTTGATACTTCTACTCATCATCGAGATATTGACTCTCAAATAGAAAGGGATCTTTTTGTCTTTGACTATCGATATCTCAGCAATCTGTAATCACTCAAAAAGTTAACGGTGGGTTTCGAGAATCTGAATGATTTTCCTTCAAAGACTGTTCATTGATTTTCTGAAAAAAAAACGAAAAGGGGCCTGGTTTCGGCATATCAAGCGCTGGATCAAACAAAAACTGAGAATGTTAAGTGTGCCTTTTACAGTTCAATATGTTTACATAAACCCTACCAAATACCAATTCAAACCAGCCAATCGTTTTTTGTTTCACTAAATCGAATTTTTGAAATAATTAAAGGAGCACGTTTGTTGCTCTGAGAAGCTCATTACCTTTTAAACATGAGGAAGAAAGTTTATTCGAGCTTTTCCACAATTTGATTGCAGATGTTGCTCGAATATTCGAAAAAGAAATATTTAAGAAAAAATTCAAAGAGTTTTTTTTTTTCATTTTTCATATTAGTTTTTTCGAAAAAACTATAGAAAGTTTGAAAAACCCCCGCCCAATCATTTTCAATGCATTATTTTTTTAAACTGATCTTTCGTCAATTAAACTGAATTTCCTTTTTCACTCGCTTTTCAAGGACTGCTTCTGTAAACTTTTCGAGAATACATGGGAAATCGCTTGATTAAATGGATTTTTTCTCAAAATCTTCATGCTTTCAAACAGCACACAATTAACAATGAAGCGAAAATCAGACCGCTCAACCTCCACGTGAATAACGCTAAAGAGTTCTTAAACTTTTGAATTTTTGTTTATTCTTTAGAAAATTAAAGAAATATCTCCAATGAAATTCTAGAAAAAGTTCGGAAAAGAAAGAAACAAAAATTTTCAAAAAACGATGAGGCGCAGGCGACAACAGTTTATCGTTTTATTTCCAGGTTAGAGAAGGCTAAGTGAAAAAGAAAAAGTTTTCCACGGCAACAGTTTTTGAAACAAACCACGTTCCATGAAGCAATATTAACGAAAAAAAAATAAATATCATGGATTAGGAGTGAAATAAATATTTAAATTGCTAATAAATGAAGACGAATCAACGAGTAATAACGAGATAAAAACAAATATACACATACGTTTGACAAATGAAATTCATACAAATAATTTATGAAGAAAATAGACCTTGAAATTCGAATTCGAATACTTCCGTCTCTAGAATGGGAATACAAATTAGAAGATCCCATATTTCTTCCCTTCTTGAAAAAAATTTTCCTTGTTGGAAAATGGACAATAATTATCGGAATATGAGAGTACCCGCATTTGCCACATGAAGAAACTAAAAGCAAAGAAGACTCCAAAAAAAAACCGCCATAAAACGATCATCTTGTAACGATTGAAGAGAATGCCGACACGCATCTAGTATTTTATGAATTGATGACTTCTTTAGGGGCGCGTTAAGTACTTTTTGGGTGAACGAAATTCATGGAATCATCGTCACCGGAAACTTTCTATGATCTTTGTTCAACCAGAAAGTGCTCAACAGGAAGTTATCAATTCATAAAAAAACCTCTGCCGATTACATGATAGCTGAGTCGATTGGAAACCGGAAAATTGTTGTGAATCCAACTCTTTCTTTCTTCCGAGAAAATAAAAAATAAAAACATTCAACCGCTAGTTGATTTTGGCGCCCCTTGAGTTGGCGCTCGGGGCATGCGCCTTGCTCCCCTTCCCCCCCTAGATTCGGGCCTGGCAAAACATATGATGAATCAATTAGTTAATGCTTTTGCGGCCATCGTTCAAATTATCTATTTAAATATTTTATCTTAATTCAGCAGAAACACCTCCTGAAATATAATTCCTGAAGATGACAGACACTCGAACTGGACAAACGACGAGAACTAATTCACGACGACTGCCAAAATGCTCGAAATAACAGGTGACAATTATAAGCAGTTTTTTAAATGAAAGAAGAAAGGCTCCTGCGTGAAACTTGAGCACTAATTTGTCAGCGGCCAAATTCATTCAAAAAATTGTTGCCTAACAATGAAAAAAAAAATGAAATTTTTGAGATTCGTAATGTTTCGCAGTCAGACTCCTTTGTAAGACGAATTCTCAACTTCATGAACCTTGACGGAATCGTAAGAATTTTAAATTTTTCAGAAGATATCGAATCTTGCAGAACGATTTAAAAAAATTACACTGTATTTTCTAGCATCCATTCAGTCTGTCACTTGTTTTCTCCGTCATCGCGACGAAGGCGAGTCAGCACTCCAGCTATTATTATAACTCAGTGCTGGAATATAAACCACCAATCGGCCCACAGATGATCAACTTCGTCGTCAACTATTCAGAGCAAGTTCTGCCATTGCAGATTTTTCTATGTGATGGAGTCGAAAGTCGACAGCATTGTTCGTGCTCCTTAATTCTCGTATTTATACTTCGTTGTGTAGTTTCAATGTGTTATACTTTCCTTCACAGTCCACATTGGAACTACAGAACAAAGTATTAATACAAGAATTAAGCAGCACGAACGATGCTGACGACTCAATCAGACAGAAAAATCCACACACCAAGAATCCTTTGAAGAATCCTACCGCAGATATAAGCTAAACGTAAGGTAAAATAATTTCTTACAGACCACGTCCAATAAACGCGGAAGCTTTAAAATATTCATCTAATTGCTTACTGTTTTCTAGTTATAAATGTATGCATTTGATCTCCCAATGGTACAAAAGCGGCGTCTATTTCTACGACCTCTGTCGTAGGTTTTTCCGAAGCATTAACTGATGCTTCAGCTGTTCCCTAATGTGGAACTCTAAGTTAGTTCTGGAGATATTGCAGGCCAACTAATTGGACCGCCTTTGCTTTTTGTAGAGTCAAGAAAGGAATTATTGAGGTGGTCTCTAACTTATCATTGAAAATATGCCGGTCAACCGTCGTGCTTGTATACAATCAGAAGGTCCTCATTTTATATATATATATATATATATATATATATATATATATAATATATATATAAGGATAAATAATGAGGGATCGGTGAAGTACATGGAAAAGATTTAACGGCAAATGTGCGGCTGGCTCCCTTGTGTTGACTCCGTTATGTGATTTCAATTTCCAACTTTTCACCGTACTGATGAGGGCCGAAAGCCCGAAACAGCTGTCTACGGTTCATTTTCGTTTCAGAGGGTTATGTCCGTTAAATTTTTTCTATATATATATATATTATTTATATATATATATATAGTATATATATATATATATATATTATATATATATATTTATTACGCATTAGACTATCTTTACCAGCTCGCCATAAGACACAGGTGAAGTGAAGCCAGGGTGTGCGGTGATACAAAGGGGGTGTGTATAATTTATACATTTGGGAGTACGTATCACAACCCATTAGAAGCCTGTCATATGGTAATGCCATACCAGCCTTTTTGTGTAAAAAATAGATGATTCACGGTCTATGGCAAGCCCGAGTAGTGTTGCCAAAATATTCCAGTTGAATTTAGCGTCTGAATTATTCCGCTGTATTATTTTCGATTTGTTTCATATTCAGATATATACATGCGACACGAGGTGCAGCCAACCGAAGCATTGTCATTGGTTGTACAATGAGGGTGATACCATTTCATAAGAAAAAAACGCTACGATTATTTTCTGTGAAATATTGTTTCAAATCTTCATGTAGTAAAAAGAATTCAAAATTTTCTTTATTCTCCAATTTTAATTCAATGTCATTTCAAGTCAATTACTTGAAAAAAGCTTTCACGTCCGTTGCGTACGTCATAAGTTTCATGCGAATACTTGATGAGACCCTTCTTTTCAAAACTATTCGTGGATAAAAAAAGTAGATACTCGAACGACACTAGAATCTCGGAGAGATTTTCTTTCGAAAATTTCAAAGGGTACGCAATTATTAATTGTTTTCAAATACAGGTATCCCACCAATTCAGGTCGTTGTAATATTTTTGGAAAGGAATCGAAATTCAAATTTGAAATTTCGAGATCCAGTTGGACTGAAAGTAACACTTTCCACTCTTCAAATCGAAATGAAGCTCTCTTTGATCACGGATAACCTTAATTTGACAAGATGTTTTTGTGTAAATGCTTGAAATTACAAGTCATGATACAGTGCATACCGTGAGTCTCAAAATTGATGACAACGAGAAGTCATAATTGAATATATTGCATTGAAAGATATTGTAGGTGTGCAGATATCACAATTAAAATAAAATCTATTTTTTGAGAAATGCTGAAATCAATTTTCTCGGTCATATTTCGAATTTTGGTTTTCTTAAACATACGAACAGAAGTGGCGATTAACTGTTACGAAATGTCTTTCTTTTGTTAAAAAACATTTTTAGTCGCAACTGTTCTCTATAACATTCGAGTTAACTCTCTTTCTGCTTATAACCTATAAATAGACAGTGAGTAGGTGAGATTAGGAAAAAAAGGGGTCAAAGTAATAAAACGCTTTTCCTCCACCAAGGGTCTTTAAATAATGCCGTGAATTTTCTTGGAATCCTTTTTTCAAAAAATTTTATGTCGAATCTAAATTTCGTTAAATAGTTTTGTCACTGGATATTTCGCTTATCATATTGAATTCTGAATAATATTGATGAGTAAACCCTGTTTGTATTTCGTATACAATAAGCGGGAATAACACCACTAACATAAAATGTATATCTTCTGAAATATTCAAGAGGAACATATTTGTTGGTAACATTTCGAATTCAACTCTTCTCAAAAATACAAACAAGGTCCAATTCAGAATTCACGTTCGAAATGTCGTCCATTCAGTTCGAGACATATCGATCACGACCAGACTCCGTTGTCTAAACAATTTCATTAGGATCTGAACTATGAAAAACTTAACATACTTTGATTCGCAACTGTTCTATATTTCGTTAGCGTAAATTTCTTTCTTAATTATACCCCATAAATAGTAATCTAATGGGGAAGATCTGGAGATCGAAGCGGTCGAAGAAATCGACCCCTAGTTCACCAGTAACATTCCTCAAATATTCTTGAGAAATTTTCTCTGGTGTTAGCAATTTTCCCTGTACCAATTATTGAATGCGAGGTGCAATTCACGCAAGAGAATTTTCGACTAGGTTTTCAAATGAAATATCTGAGTTGGTCATCTGTGACAAGGCAGAATAAAGTTAGTGGAAATTGGAATACACTTTGAACTTCTTGACTTCGTTTCGTTCGTTATTCCTTGTTGGGTAAATTTAGCTTGGTCAGACCAAATAATATGTTTCAAGAAGTTTTTGTGTTCTTGAATTTTCAGAAAAAATCCTTCACAAAAAATTACCATTTATTGGACGGGGTAAAAATTATCAATGAACAAGATTCTCTGATCTTCTAAATCATCAAAAGATGACGAGGATGAGTTTGATAATAACCCATTACGTCGATTTGTTTTTTACGATTACGGTAAAGATTTTGTTTCTCCTGTACAATGAAATTCAGCTGGATCCTGAGAAACTTTACTATCGTTATCCAGGTAACTCGGGATATCTGATATCGAAATTGCAACATGTTATGTAAACAATTCTTGCGCTTTCTCCATATATAACAGCTGTTTTGCAAAATAAAAATTCTGAACATTTTATTTAGAGAAATGAATAACAAAGAAGGGCAGTATGCTCGCAGGAATGAACATTTTCTGACATATTATCAATTTATTTATTGTTTCAATATTATAAGATTTTTTCAACAATTGATGACGAGAACATTATGGTCGAAATGGAATAAAAATTTTGATATAAATTTGATTTAACCCGGAGCCGATGAGGTGCTGTCTGGCAGACTCCTTCATATTTTTTATCCGCTATCACTTCTTTGCCCATCAAATGGCAATATCGGGGCTCCCAGCAACTTTCAATTTATGCACGGTGAGTTGCTAGAATCCATCGAAAATTCACAGGAAAACATATTTTCAGTGCAAGGGAATGTGTACAAAGCCAGTGTGCTGATTTTGTAGTCAAAAATTTTGAATTCAATGTATTGCGAGAATGAAATAAGTAAGAATGAAAATGTGATATTTTGACATGTTGTCAGTTTTTTCAGTTTCGATAGATTTTCTTCTGCGTTCAATGGTTTCATCTATTTTTCATAGTGCGTTATGGAAATAATAATCTGTTTCAGACAATTGAAGTGACACATTCTTATATGTCAATAGTTGCAATTCAATTGCCATGGAGATATTTCCAATGAATCAACGAATTTATGTAGTAAAACAAATCATATTAAATAATTCAGTTGTGCGAGTGCAAGGAAATTTTTGTCGTGAATTTAATGTGAAAAGACACGGACTAATTCCAAAATGCCAAAACATATTTAGGTGGGTAAGAGATTATGATTTTAGAGGGAATGTGGCATCAAATTTTTGTAGAGGTGTCTGCGTATAGTTAGAACACCCGAAAATATTGAACGGGTAAGACAAGCTGTGATGAGAAGTCCGAATAGATTTGCATCAAGGAAGTCACTTGTGTTGCACATTTCCAACAAGACAATGCGAAGAATTTTTAAAAACGTAAATTGCACATATTAATATCGTTATTTTTCAAAATTTTGTTTCAATAAAATGTTTTTTGCTTTTATAACAGATTTTTTTTTAAATGGGTGACACCAAATGCCTAACCCGTTAGTTGAATACATTCATGACATAGTAATTCTAGTGTGAGAAGCCAAAAAGAAAGAGCTATGGACAGAGAAAAATCATATAAAATTGGAGGGGTCTGAGAGACACCATCTCTCTCTCTATAGCAGTGAAATACCACCTCACCGGTTAATATATCCAGTTGAATTAATTGATAATTGCCAATAATTGTATTTCTCGGGGAAGTAAAATTAAAAATACAATGTCCAAAGAAATTGATATCCCACAATTGAAAAAAACTTTGCAATTCGAAAAAATTCCCATTTTTTCACACATACATTATTTTCTTAAGTTAATTTCCTCATCTCTTCAGAAAAGAAGTTCTCATTTGAAACAATTTAGTACTCACTTTTTCAAGTTCGCCGTTTGCCAACATTGATAAACATTTTCGAACTGTATAATAATTTGTTATCTCGAGGTCAAGACAAAAAATTGATGTTTATCTTTCATGAAAACATAAAATCGAAAATCATCCAATAAAATAATTTGTTTTTTTTGTAAGCGAAGCTCTATTTTCAGATAAATATTCATAATTTCATTTGAAAAACAAAAGCCTGGCCTAATCTATTATTTTTCTGTTATTCATTTTGATCCAGTTAGCAATCATACATCAAATCAGTGAAAAATTGATCGAAGAATTCCAAAATGTTTGAATATGCAGTTACTTTGGCAATGATGAAGTTCCGGTGAAAACGGAACTATACTTCGTTCGCTCGAAAATATTTTATGATTTGTGTTCATCTACTCTTAAACAGAATAACAAAATCTTGAATTCGTATAACTATTCCTTCATCGAAAAGGTCCAATGAAACATTTGAAAAAAACAACCTGCAGATGATATCTTGAAAAGCGCAGCTTGAAATACCAATAAATTAAAGTATCATCTAATGAAGACGATTAAATCCAATATTCGTTGATTCCTCCGATGAGAAATTTTTCCTATCCATTAGTCTTTCAGTAGAATCATTTTACC